>JAFEMH010003770.1:0-246376 GCA_022495995.1 Adenophora triphylla var. japonica
TTTAGGCATTTTGTTGTATTTTTAGATCTTTGTAGCGAGGTTAGCGAGAGTAAGAGGTAAGGCCAGGTGCTTGAACTTCATCAAGAGGATTTTTAACTTGTAATGAACAAGAAATATTTATCTTAGAGAATTAATCAAGACACATTTCGTAGGTGGAGAATTCAAAATGTCTTTTATTTGTTGGGACCCGTTTTCATGAAAGGCGAAATACCCTTTATTATTTAGGACGCAGCTTCATGGGAAGCTTGATTGTCCTTTTTATTGTTTTTAGGACACATTTCGTGGAAACTTAATCGTCCTTTTTATTGTTTAGACCCGGAACCATATATAGTGCCCTCGTTCCCCTTTTACAAGAAAGACTAAGGGGCTCGGTGCTTAGTGTAGTTCATTACAGTGAACTATAAAAAATTTTATGTGCGACCATTTGTTTTTTTGCCTAGGCAGCCACCTTTTTTGCGGGGTTTTCGGCTTCTATTTGGGCATTACTCCTTTTTGCACTAAGATTTTCTTTTTTTTTATGTGTGACAACCCTGTCTTTTGCCTAGACCGCTGCTTTTTTTTAGGGGTTTTCGGCCCTATTTGGGTATTTACACTCTTTTTGCACTTTTTTTATTTTTTTTATTTTTTTTTTTTTTATTTTCTTTTAGACATAGTATCTTTTGAGCTTATCATTATTTGTGGAGTGGACGAAAAGGGATTGCCGTCCAGTGCAAGCTTCATGGCTCCTCCCGAATGTAAATCATCTACCGCACCACATAAGGGCCGATCCAAACGGGTTCCCAGCATTTTCCCCAGGGGTTGTCTACGGTAGGGGCTTCACTTTTCGGCATGCACACTAAGTCACCCTCTTTGATGTCTACGGAATTCTTGACCATTTTTGCATCAAAACGCTCACGGCCATCCGCCTCTGTGGCAGGCTCGGGTGTGTTCCCATGGCTTTCACAGCCTTCTCTGCGTCAAGCAGGGGCCTAACTACAAATCCATGCCCGTTGCGCATGACCATTCCACATCTTCAGTTGACTCTTGTTTTCCAGAGGACCCTTAATGGCGGCCAGCCCGATTTCCAAGCTCATTTGGTAACATTTCTGCTTCCATTCCGTGAGGTTAAGGCAAAGGAGTTTCTCTCTGTCAAGGCACATTCTAACGAGGCGTTACGCCCAACCCCGAGTGCCCGAAGTGCGGCTTTTCGGGCCAATCCACGACCTTTGAGTGCGCCATGCTTCCGGATGATCAGTTCACGAGCGTCTTTGAACAGCGACTTCCACGGCTCCATTAGTTTTGAGAGTGCATGCTAGGAGACGACTTGTGGCGAGTGATCTCTGAATTCTCGATGCGGCAACCTATCCCGCAGTCCCACTTCAAGGAGTGCGACCACATTATCGGAAATGATCTCTGGCTTGGGCACCCCGTATACGCACATTATGTGTTTTCTCTCGATGAATTGAGGCCGCACTTTTCCTGTGGAAGTGAGGACGCTTGTAAGACTTGGCCTCTTCCCACTTGGTGAAGTAGAAGTCGATGAAATTCTTAACTAGCACAAATTCATTGCCCATTGCTTCCTCGCTCAGGGGGCTATTTTCCCTATCCCACGTCAATACCCCAAGTTGCAGAAATGGCCAAGGAGTCGTCGCAAAGATGCGGTACGAGGTTATGAGGCGGGGAGATGGTTGAGGTTGGCAAACTTGGCGGCCGGCACTCTGTCGCATGCTCCGGAAGCGTCTTTGGACACGGATCTGTTTCCATGGAAATCAAGTAGTAACCCATTCCGAGGATCACTTGCATCGAGGGGCTGCGGCATTCGATATGGCAGGACCCGCGAGGACCCATTTGTGCGACTTGATCATCAACTAACTTTGGCCCTTCTCTTGAGTGACGCACAAGAGGAGTGGTCCTTGGTATGCGTTTCTTATGCACGGGTTGCCTCCCTAGAATGATGACATAATGGGAGAGCCCAACCTTTTCCGAGGGCATTGCAAGCTGCTTGGCTCGACTCCTTGCTTTTGGTCTAGGCCTTCTTCGTCTTTGAAAGGCCCGACTTACTCGGAAATCTTTGAGGAGCTAGTAAATTTGATTGTACCCGAGGGGTTTCCTTTATAGGCTCGGGTCCCAGGTCTACTTCTGAACAGAAGCAGGGGCTTCTCTTCTACCCACCTTTCCGGAAGGGTTTTATGGCTTTTCCCTCGGGGATCTCTACCAATGAGGCTAGAGTAGCTAATGCATCTGCGAATCTGTTCTTTTCCCTTGGCAAGTAGTGGAAGGTCACTTCTACTGAACCTGTCCAGTCAACTCCTCCATATGGGCATGATACCGGCTGCGGGTTAGGGTCCACGATCTTCCACTTGTTGGAAACCTGGTTGATGATCGAGGTAAGTCTCCAGTAACTTCTAGCTCCTTGACATTTCTTTCTAAGGCGGCTTCCAAACCAAAGCAATGCGAGGCTTCGTACTCGGCAACATTGTTCGTGGTAGGGAAGTTCAACTTGAGGGCTATGGGTGTATGCTCGTCCTTCGGATCGACCGGTAGCATCCGATACCGTTTCCTCTTTTGTTAGCGGCTCCGTCGAGAACAAGCGCCATCGGTTTTCGGGTTCGTGCAAAGATCCCTTCATCAGGAATTGGGGTTCGGGCCCTCTGTCTTCATTCTTGGGAAAGTTTGCCGGGTGGTACGACAACGCTTGACCCTTGATAGCCTTTACGGTCACATAGTTGATGTCGTACTACGCTAAGAAGAAGGACCACTTTGCTAGACGCATCGAGAGGGAAGGCTTATCAAAGATGTACTTGATGGGGTCCATTTTTGAGACCAAATTCACGGGTGGGCTTGCATATAATGCTTCAACTTGCCGAGCTACCCGGACCGATCCTGCACGTGGTCTTTTCACATCTTGAGTAATTGAGCTCACTTCCTGACTTCCGGGTGACAAAGTAAATGGCGTTTTCTACGAGAGTCTTTCTTTTCTGAGCAAGCATAGCCCCAGCTGCCGTATCGGTGACGGTGAGATAGAGCGAGAAGAGGTTTTTGTCTATGTGGGGGCATAGCAGGAGGGTGTACCAAGTATGCCTTGATGCGGTCAAAAGCATCCTGGCATTCTTCGGTCCATTACGTGTCTACGTTCTTCTTCATGAGGCTTGAAGATGGGCTCGCACATAGTGGTCGGCGATTGTGAAACGGCTAATGTCTTGCGGTTTTCCCATAAAGCTCTTGACTTACATGCGGGTCGAGGTGGCCTCATTATCCATAATGGCTTTGATCTTTTGGGGAATTCGGCTTCGATACCTCGCTCAGTGACCATATACCCAAGCACTTTTCCCCTTGTCACTCAGAAGGTGCATTTAGCGAGGTTTAGTCTCATGGAATGTTGTCTCGGCCTCTCAAAGAACTTCCGCGAGTCAACAAAGTGCTGCCCGTCCTCGCCTTTGGAGTGGATTATCATGTCGTCTACGTAGACCTCGATCTCCTTGTGGATCATGTCATGAAAAAGCGCGGTCATTGCCCTTTGGTAAGTAGCCCGGCGTTCTTAAGCCCAAATGGCATCAGCAGTATAACAGTAAGTTCCCCACGGCGTGGTGAAGGCATCTTTTCTTGGTCTTCCTCGGCCATCTTGATCGGTTGTATCTGAAAGCCATCAACGAAGGATTTGACTTCGTAGTTAGCGAGTGGAGTCCACCGGGATGTCTATGTTTGGCAAAGGGTAATCGTCCTTGGGGGCTGGCCTTGTTCGAGATCTCGGGAAATCCACACGGCGGCGCACCTTCCCATTGGCCTTGGTGACGGTCACAATATTGGACAACCATGTCGGATATTCGATGACTACGATGAATCCTACCCTTGTAGCTTCTCAATTTCTTCTTTGACACTGTAGAGACCATTACGGCTTGATCTTTCCTCGGTTTACGCTTTCTTGGTTTAGCATACGGTGCTAGAGGGATTACGTGCTCTACTATCGAAGCTGTCTAGCCGGCATATCCACTGTATGACCATGCAAACACGTCGACGTATTCCACTGAGCGGATCGATCGATGTCCCGTTCAACCCCTGGAAGAAGTTTCCGATCTGTGTCTCTTTAGGTTCCTCGACGGTACCCAAGTTCACACTTGTCAAAACCTCCTCGGCGGCTTGGGCCCGGTTTTCCTCTTTTACGAAACACCTTAAAGATTTCTTTAATGTATTGTTCATTTAGTGTGTTTGCATCTTGTTCAAATGATTCATTATTAAGCATTGTTAAGTTTTGAGTTAATTTATCATTTGTTAAGTTGGCAATAAGAGGATACTCGAGAAAGATCTGTCATTTCATTCAAAATAAGGGGAAAGATGACATCGATTACATTTTGATAGTCCTCGGGCGTGAGGCCTTCGGATGACTCGGAAGGGCCCGGAATTCAAAGATTCTGACTCAATTGAGCAGGCAGACGCTGCGACTCTGGACCCTACACTACTTATTGACTCGAGGGTGGCTTGACAAAGGTTGGACCGGGATCTCACTCCTTCTTCTTTGTTGCCACAGGGAGTAGCGGTCTTGTCGGCGTTCTCATCCTGTGGATCATAATTGCCTTTGTTGACACCATTTCCATGGGGAATACTTGGCTGATACAGCGGAATCTCCTTTACGAACTTGACTTTATGCATCGGTACCTGCAGGGCGATAGGACCCGGTTGTGCTTTCGGCATCGATATACGGCTTTCTTCATCCCAAAAGTCTTACAGCGGTTCACTCTTCTTTCCACCTTTTCCCAAAGCAGTGGGAGCGATCCTCGGGAGTGGTAAGAGCCATTACAAATACATTATGCTCATCATGGGTGATGAAGGGTTACGAAGAAACTTTCATTAACATGGCTTGTTTCACTTCAAACTCGCAGTCCTCATAAGTGAGCCTTTCTTACGTAATCTTGACCATGATTCTTGGTTCGATGTCATAGAAAAGAGGCCGAGCTACGACAACATTAACAAAATCGGTTCCGACTATGGGCCCAAAGCTGTCCTTCCATGGCGGCGGCGTTAATCAAATCTTTCCACTTTCCTTGCAATTCGGCATAAGGAACATTGAACTTGAGAATGTCTATGATCTCTGGATTTCCAAAGTTGGCTGCATTTGTCTCCCGAACTCAATCATGTTGACACGATTGTTAGGTGGAAGAGGGTTCTTGACCACATTAGGACCCCGAGGTGGTTCCAACTTGCCTTCTTCAATTAGGCGAGAGATCGAGGAATTTCAAGTAGGTGCAATCATTGGTGTTATGCCCATGATATTTGTGGAAGCGGCAATGTTTGGTTTCGTCCATTCGACATTAGGGTTTTACGGGTTTCCGAGTTTTCCCGAAGGTGCGATGAGTCCTTCGGCTACCAAACCGTCAAAGACCTTCTCCGGTGGCATTCCAAAATCTTGCGGTATAGAAACGAGGTCTCGGTTTCGCAACTACTTGGCAGATTACTGTCCCACTTTCTCATTGGATGTAATTGACGGCGTGACGTTTCTTTTCCCTTTATAGTGACGGCCCGGGCGTTTGACATGGCGCTTTGTAGCGATAAGAGGTGGCGATCTGTGGTAGGGGCCATGTTGAAGGCATTTTCAAACTTGGTACCGGCATTTACCATTGCTCGAAGGTCGGGATAATAGTAATTGCCAATTTGGACCCTTAGTTGAGGCTTTAGGCGGGATTGGAAGATCTCCATCTGTTCCTCTTCATTCGGTGGGGTCATCATTTCACTCAGCTTCCGAGTTCCATCTCTTGTAAAATTCACTCATGGCTCGTCAGGCGCTGTAGAGTGCCTTGTAGGTCATTCTGCTGGTTTCCCAATTCAAATTGGCCTTATACTTCTCCGAGAAAGGCTTCCTTAATTTGGTCCCAGGTGGCTCGGGCCCCACGGTTTTACGTGCGGGAACCATCTAAGAGAGTTTGAACCCTTTAATGACAAGCGAAAATGGTCGGCCATTTCGATGTGTACGATCCTTGGCTCTCATGGCAAGAAGGTAACTTTCAATATGAGTCAGGGGACAATCGGTGCCGTTGAACTTTTCAATCTCGGCATTCGGAATTTTGGAGGAAGAGGGACAATCTTGCTAGGATCGATAATCGATATGCCGCCTTTTTGGTGTTCGGTTCTCAGAACTTCTCTGCATTGACTTAACTTGTTCCATCAACCAAGTCATGTTGGGGTCGGGGACGGTTTCGACTACGAAGCGAGGCTTGTCGAGATTTGAGTGGCGGGGCGTGGGTGGCACGGTGGTAGGCGAGTACCGTGGCTTGGGAGTCTTTAGAAGGGAAATAGGTGTAAACTTGGCACAGTCAGGTGTTTCCACGAGGCGACCGAGAGGCATAGGAATTAGGCTCATAGTTGCGAAGTAGGAAAAAGGAGCCTCGTGGGATCCTATTGGCAAGGTTGGGGGTGGAAGATCTGTTTGTGGCGGGCGGGAGGCGAAAAGGTCACTTGATTGATTACGAGGCACTGGAAGTTGTGCAGGACGGCCCATCTTGGGGAGAGGAGCGAATCCCATAGGGTAATGCGGAGGCTGCGTTACGGGAATAAGGCTGTGGCGTTTGTTCTGTTGGTAGGGAACAAAGTGGGTCTTATACGAGGAGGAGAGGGTGTCGGGACCCTAATGGCTTGGGATCTAGGAAAAGAAATTTGAAAAGGGACAGTCTTTGGCAAAGGCTCATATGTGGGTGGAGGAGGGCCTTTGGTTATAGGCTAGAGGAAATTTGAGATGGTTACTTACGGAGTTTCATCTTCTACCATAACCAAGGAACCATTGGGCTCTACCACTATCTGGACCCCATGACGGCGTAGCGCATCAATGAGCATGGCCTGCTTGCTGTTCCTCATGGGCCTTACGACTATTTTCCAAGGCTAAGGCTAGCTCTTCTTCCCTAGTCATCTGGTTACCCAAACCGGTCTTTGTTCTCTGTCGAATCGGACATTCGACTCTGGGTGACCAAAGCGAGGATTCGGCGGCCACTGTCTGAGAATTCTGCGCTAACAAGTCGGCGGCCGGTGTTCTCACCCACTTCTTTCTCGGCTGCGGGAAAGGGATAGGAAAGGTTTAGACTCGGGGTAGGTGTTTGAAATTTGAAGGCTCGGGCAATATGCAAATTAGAATCTTCCGAGTTTACTTAAAACAGTGTCTTTTATTAATATCTATTTGGTTGGAAAAGGGGTTTGCCCTTCTTTTTCGTAACTACACTAGATCTGGATCGGTGGGTTCCGTCACTACGTCCTATAAGCCCCTCGTATTCCACTGTATTTCGACCTCCCGGGGTGGACGGCCCGGGCGAGGGTCTATAGGGCACGCGGATCCCACCGACCGAGTAAAGAACGCTCCTAACGGGTCTAGCGGGTCATAGGAACTTTCAACGCACGAGCGATGCGGATTATAGTCAAGGCAATGCGGGAAAGTCTCGTCTTTACGCCTTGATAGGATTTTGGCGGAATTTCGCTTGAGCTTGGAAATGACGTTTTGACTTTCGGTGATGTCCGAGAATATAATAGGCATGGGTCGGGCGGCAAAAGCCGGATGACACGGTGTCACATTGAACTTCGTTGCATACGCCGGGCGTGAGTTAGAATCGAAGTCAATGCCGGGTCAAGATCTTGCCAATTTTTCCTTGTCGGAATTTTAGCGAGCTTCGCTTGAGCGAAAGATCTTTTGATTTGTTGGCAAAGACTCGGTCTTGACTCTTACGCATTTCCGTGCGGGTCAAGGTCAATAGTCAATGTCGGAGTTGAGATCTCGCCAATTTTTCCTTGTTGGAATTTTGGCGAGTTCTTCTTAGATTATGAACTAAGGCTTGACCTTTACGAGGGTATGCAAGCGGGCTATATGACACGGACTAGACCAAAAACCAACCAAAAGTCACGGTTTTTGAAACGTGTGACACGGGTGTGCATTGGTCGACCTTTGTTTGCCATGGGGAGGTTGGGATGATTCCGTGCGCGCCGGGAGCATCGTAAAGCTGTCCGTGGCTGCATTTGGAACCACCCTCGGGTTTGAAGGACGTGCGTGCAAAGTGTACGGGATATATCGGTGCGCGTAGTGTGCGGTCTCCTAAAAATGTTCCTTTTTGAGTTAAAACAGAGATTTTCGAAATGTGTTTTAAAGGAATGATTTTCGGGACGGGGAGAATGCAACACATAAGCACGTAAATTTTTTTAAGGAGCCCCAGTCGGTCATGGGTGAGTAGCCCCAAGCTGCTAGGAGCTGCCCAGTTAACCATGATTTTCCTGGTGGAATTGCCCTTTGAGGTCGCCCGGTCGAGAATCCAATGAGGATTGAGCCGTACGGCTGCATGGATCAATTTTCCGGGTTCCACTCCTTTTGCTATTTTTCGGGTTGTTTCCCGTTCAAAGTATGCCTGATTCCAAGATGCAAATGATGCAATGCATGGTAAAGAAAGCAAGCATGATTAATGAAATCGGCGATGGGAGTCTAACCCGCTCAAAGGGAAAAGCTTTCTTTTATTTTTTCTTTTTTTCGAAAAAGTGATGCGAGTACGTGGATTGTTAAACCACCGGTTATCCCAACTCCCACGTCGGGGAGTGTACGAGGAAGGGTAAGTGGTTTCCACCTATATCCGAGTATCGATTTTTTTTTTGTTTTGAAAATAAAAGCTTTTCTCCTTTGGGATTTCCCAGTAGTCGCCAAACTGTGAATGTGTGCCCAAATTTTGTTTTTGTTGGATTCACGCGAGTTTGAAGACATCCGGTTTAATTTGAAAAACGGATTCGCCACGCCATTTTGATTACCTCAAAACTTTGAAAAAAAGGTTTTATGGGTTCGGAGGTTAAGTTACCCCTTGGGAAGAACGTTTGGCGTTCACCCAAGGTGCCTTGCCGGAGCAAGTCTCCCATGATTTCATTAATCGTGCTTGCTTGCGTGCTTTCTTGTGTGCATGTGTTTGAAAATAAGGAGGGAATGTCCCAATTCGTCTTTCGGACGTACAAACCATTTGTTGGTTGTCGCTCGGGATTTCTTGGAATTTATGTATTTGGGATTATGATCCCGCCCTCATCTTGTGACTTGTGATCATCGCATTTTAACCTCGGGACCCTCGGGACTTGCGTGATCGAGAGAATGACTCTCTTTATGGTCAAAGATGAGGTTCTTTAGAAAAGGACGGTCCTTAGCCCATCAATCCTACGCTTTAAGACGGTCGAGCTCGTATAGATGCTTCATACTCTTTTTTAAGCGATAATTGGAGATATAGGGTTCAAGGTTGTCCCTTTCTAAAGAAATATGGAACCTTTAATGGAAGGATCGAAGTAAAGATAGGATCTTTTACACCGGTCCGTTCCTAGGTTGCTAATGGGGGAATGGGGGAAATGTATGTAAAAAAATGACACTTTAATGAAAAGATGACATTTTTGGGTTGCAAATGATGCACTTAATTCAAAGAAATGATCTTTATTGCAAATGATTCATAAAGATATGATTTTTATGCAAATGATGCATTTTGTTGAAGAAATTGGCATTCATTATGCAAATGATTCATAAAGATTGCATTTTGAAAAGCATATGATGCTAGTTTATGGTAAAGGCATGGTCTTTAAAGCAAATGATGCTTGGAAAAGGGATTTTGGATGCAAATGATGCATTTTGATTGAAAAGATTTGATTTTTATATGCAAAGGATGCATAAAGATAACATTTTTATTTGAAAATGGGGGTTTTAGGTGCAAAGGATGCACCTTTATGGGAAAAGACTACATTTTTATGACAAATGATGTCTAATGCATGCAAAAGGGGAAGGGGGAATATGAAGATATGATCTTTAATCTACCAAGTCCCAAGCAATATAAAGGTAATGCAATGAGAAATTTATAAAGCAATTAGGATGCGAGGTTAGGGCGTGCGAGGTTACCAATGGCTTCCTTCTTCTTCGGGCGGAGCTAGGAAGAGAGGTTGGTCTTGGATCTTCAAGGAGGAGGGAGGGAGCTTCTTGGCCTTCTTCTTCACCTTCTTGGATCTTCCAGCAGTATTCTTCACGTATTTGGAGTGTTTGTGGGTGATTTGTTGTGTTGATTGTTGTTTTGAAATGGGTAGAGGAGGGCTCTATTTATAGGCAGTCTGGATAAGGCTAATGAAGCCGTGCGGCTAAGGACAGCAAGCTAATGCAGCCGTGCGGCATTATCCACAATGACTCAGCATTCTAGAACCATGCAAGGTGGCAAATTCTAGAACCTTTCCTCCTAATTAAGAAAAACGTGTTTCTTAATTAGGAAGGATCCCCTTCAGCCCTAAATTAATTAAAAACAGTTCCGGAATGTTTCCGGAACACTAGGAAGGTCTGGGGAATTACCGGAAAACTTACCGAAATTGCCGGGAAATTTAACCGAAAGGCATGATCCAGATTTGGGTACTTACAGCCGCCCTCAAAAGGAATGTCCAAGAGTTAGAGGTCTATGGGGACTCAGTCTTGATCATCAATCAAGTTTCCAACAAATGTAAAACGATAGACCCGGGCTTGCAAAAATACCACACCTGCATGGAAGACCTCATCGCGCAATTCAAAGAGGTCACCTTCCACTACTTACCAAGAGACCGAAATTGGTTTGCAGATGCCCTAGCCACCTTGGCTTCACTCATAGAGATCCCCAAAGGGAAGGTGGTAAAGCCATTCAAAGTAGGAAGGAAGGAAATTCCTGCCTACTACTGTGAAATCAAAGAAGAGCCCGAGCCAATCGACGAACCGTGGTACAACAAAATCTACCAATACCTCATAAACGGGGAAACCTCTTTCATAAACGAGGAAGGCAAATACAAAGAAGGAATCAAAGCCAAGAGCATCGTGGCCCTAAAATGCCTTGCCTCTCACTTTGTCATCCTTGGGGATATACTATACAAGAAACGCTACCAAGAACCGCTCCTCCGCTGCATCAGCAAGGAAAAAGCAAATGAGCTCATGAATGAAGTCCACAATGGGGCTTGTGGTCCCTACATGAATGCTAGAGCCCTGATGCAGATCATTCTTCGAATGGGCTACTACTGGATCTCCATGGGGGCAGACTTCATCCACTTTGTCTGAAGTTGCGACAAGTGTCAGCGCTTCTCCAACCTTAACCATCTTCCCCCTCATGATCTCTACTGCATGACCACTCCCTGGCCTTTTGCCACTTGGGGAATCGACGTCATCGGAAAGATCGCTCCGCCCGGCAGCAACGGCCACGAGTTCGTCTTAGTAGCCGTCGACTACTTCACAAAATGGGTCGAAGCCAAGTCCTACAAAGTGTTGACTTCCAAGAAGGTCGCACAATTCTTCAAAGAAAACATCATATGCCGATACGACATCCCGAACGAGGTCATATCTGACAATGGATCTCACTTCGAAGGAGAATGCTACAGACTATTGGTCGAATTCAAGATCACACGCCATAAGTCCTCTCCCTACAGGCCGCAAACTAACGGCGCAGTAGAAGTAGCAAACAAAACCCTCTAAAGGATCATCATAAAAATGACCGTACGAGGACAAGATTGGCCTGAGAAGCTGCATCTGGCACTTTGGGGCTACCGAACATCAGTCAGGACCACCACGGAAGAAACCCCATTCGTCCTAACCTATGGGATGGAAGCAGTATTGCCCGTTGAATTGGAAATCCCATCACTCCGAGTGTTGTTGGAAAATGAAATCAATGAAGAGGAATGGCTCCGAAGCCGGCACGACGAATTGGCCCTACTAGATGAACGTCGAATAAAGTCCATCGAACACATTCGAGCCTACCAAAGGAGAATGGCTAGGGTTTTCGACAAGAAAGTCAAATCCCGAGACATCAGAGAAGGCGATCGGGTGCTCAAAGAAAAGCCTCCCACCCGAACCAACCCGCTTGGAAAATGGGAACCAACATGGATCGGCCCATTCGTGGTCCAAAAGATCATCTCCGTAGGTGCCATGAAGCTAACAGACATGGACGGAAATCCCTTCATGAATCCAGTCAACGGAAGCAAGCTTTGCCGATACTTCGCCTAAAGAATATCGACTCTTCCGTCTCCCCGTCATTCCTAAAAGTGTCGAACTACGGAGACCTGAACCCCTCAGTCCGGGGGGAACATAGGCAGCCTTCATTGGTCTGATCTAAAAACACATAAAAATCCAAAAAAATTGGATGCCATCAAGGCTCAGACTGGTTCAGTCCAAACTAAAAATACACGAAAAAATCCAAAAATTGGACGCCATCAAGGCTCAGACAAGAAGCAAGCAAGATATTTTGCGTCTCGACAAAGCTTTAAAAGTAAATCACAAATTGCTACAATTAAAATACTTCTTGATGAATACAAGCACGGTCTACTCTCAAGCTCACAACATGCTAAAAGACAACTTAATACATTTAACAAATAATGTGTCTGGAATGACAATGAGTGGATACTTAGGAGGTCATTCCGCGCCACTCGCGCTGGTCCCTTCGCCATTCTTCCCTCATCCCCGGCGAGTCTTCCTTCGCTCCATGTGAGCTAGCTGTGTCTCCCTCATTCCGAGATCAGGGGTCCTCCCTGTCGATTCAACCAATCCAGTAGCTTGCAGAGCTTCATTCGCCCACGCCTCGGCTCGGATCTCTTCCCTGCGAGTTTGTATAAGAGGACCTCTCTCCGTCAATTGGTCAACTCTAGTCACATAGTCAAACAAAGCATCTCTCGTGATATCCTGAGGGTTAGACCAAGCTATTGCACTCCTAAGCTGTAGCTTAGGCGAAAATCTTGCCCCAGAATCACCTCGCGCCTACTCCCCAAATTCACTTGGATCTTCCCGATATGCTGCTCGTACCAATCCAGGTACTCGGTGCTCAAAACAACACTCTCCTGACGTCTAAGGAGTACCACAGGGGGGAAGGCGAAATACTTCCATACCCTCAGAAAGAAAAGAAAGGCATCTGGATCTGTCATAGAGAAAGAAGCTACCTCCATGGTGGCGATGTCGTTCCAGCCCAGCAAAGGCTCCTGCCTCATCCCGAACTGTCGAGAAACGAGCGACGGGATGTAGAAAGAGGACCAAGATAACCCTGAAACATTGACAACATAGGAACCTTCCTGAAAGGCCCTCCTAGTCTCAATCCCCCAGTGAGGAACCCACCAATGGATCTGATGTGTGCCAAGCTGAGCCATCCATCTCTCCCAGGCGAACTGATCCATATCCAAGACAAGAGGCCGCTGAGAAAATGTCCACAGACTGAAAGATGACGGAGACACAGGCATAGATTGAAGCATCTCTCTTAACTACAAGGTGAGCAAAATGGGACTTCCCCTCGCATAAACCTATCCCCCATCGCCAAGCGATCAATGCCGTGAAGGGTTTCCCCAAGAACCAAAGGAGCAACATCCTCACCGGCTTGGCAGTGCCCTACCACATCCAACAAGGTGCCGTCATATACCCCAAGGGAGCTGACCATAAAAAGCGTTGCTATCACGCATAAAGCAAATGCATTCCACGAGACATCACTCTCGTCATCACCCATAAATCACGAGCAGCGCAGAAATATTATTATGACCAGAATCAAACGTCATACCTTGTGCTTCCTCTAATGAAGCCTGAAGAAAGTATGTGAGCTTCACACTCACGGTCGCACCCCCGACCAAAGGAAGCGAGATGGCCTCCACCTCCGGTCCTCTAAGAAAAGCCCAAAATCTTCAAAGGTGGGCATAATATTATTGTAGGAGAAGCTATACACGTGCCTTCTAACATTCCAGAACCTTGCAGTCGCCCACAACAACTCCTAATCAGGAACTAACTCCTTAAGGGACCAAATGGAGCAGAGTTGAAATCTTACCTCAAAATCCTGCTTGTTCTGCTTCATGTGGTGCCTCATCCACATCTTGAGCCGCTCAAGGAAGTGCGCTTTCCTCTCCTTCAAAATCCTCGGGGAAACTCTCGGAATGAATGTCGAATCCATGGAAAAAATGGAGTTTTCTTAGGAAAATGGGGAAGATGAGCCGAAATGGTTGTAATTTGGGAAGGAGATGATAAGGAAAATCCAGATTTTCAGCAAACCTTATCCCCTCTCTAAAAGCAAGAAGTGTCTGTACGGACCACTTTGCAAGCAAGAGTGATCCGTATGGACCACTTTGCACCCTGGCTAAATTTTCAGCAACCACAAAACAGTTGCTGCCCGCAGCAGGATTTTGCACCCGACTGCTCAAAAACCCTGCCAAAGCTGTTTCTAGCCCCCATACACAAAACACAAATGCATTCCCAGCTCATCCGACATGCACAAAAATAAAAATAAAATAGACTAGAAACAATTCCTAGGCCAGTCCCCGTGGAATTACAAATAAATAATTCATTACATCACAATAATAAAATGCTTTGTTCGTCAAATACAAGTATTTTATTACAGATACCAATACAAAAAAGGGGGAAGAAAACAAAAGGAGTCCTACTCCAAATCCTCACCATCACCCTCGCCCGACGGGAACCCCTGCATCCCGGTAAACCCGGCGGCCACCTCCTCATCGTCGGAAAGCTCGACCCCCTCCTCGATCGAGTACTCCAGATAGTCCGAAGAAGTGAGGCCGGCAAAAGGATCAAATAAGGTGTTAGTGTAAAACGCAGATGATATCCTAAGTGATTTCAGTACTTTTCAGATGATTTCCCAAATGATTTCCTGTGTTGGAATTTATATAGTTGCACATTTCTTGATTAATTATTTATGTACTAATGTGCTAATATGATATGTTTAGTATATGTTGTAAGTCCATATTTCAAGATATAACATGGTAGGATTGATTACTAGAAACAAGGAATGAAGTTGTTGAAGGAGTTATACGTAAATGAGAGATTTACGAATAACTTTGCTTGGTCCATTTACTTTGTTGCTGAATCAAAACGTGGAAGACCAAGTCAAGGGAGATTGTTGTTGTTTATTATAGAGTACAAGGCTGAGACAGCAAGAAAGTATAAGGTGAGAAAGCACGGATTTGGGCACCAAGATACGGTTGCTACAATTGTGGGATGTTGGCGCATGAAGTGAGGAAAAAGCCCAACAATCTCTCCACTCTCCCTACACGATCAAGACGGCCCCAAGGCTGTTAGTTTGAGTAGCCTTCAAGACATTTAAAGACTATAAATATGCATTGAAGGGGACACTTCAAGATATGCCAATTACACACTTCACACCTTCAAGCATATAGAGATAGAGTTCTTTTTTGGTTCGATTTGTTCCATCCTCCCATATAATATTTCACACTTGATTACCTTGGTTTCATGTTGTGTGTTGAGTAGGATTGAAATTCATTCTTTATCTCTTGTTCCATAGAACGTTCAATGTATTAGTTATAGGGAATATTTTGGCTTTGTAAATCATTATACATAGTGAATATAAAGTCTTGCCTAAGCGGCACACTCAAGTTATATATTATATATAACTTGAAAAAAACAATTTTGGTGTTGTTTTTCGCTGCAATCTCTTTTCAAAATTGTTTTTATTTTCGAAGTGTGTGTGTGCTATCTCAAGTGCTATCGTTGGTGCTATTATCACCTTAGATATCACTTGTTGTTCAGGCCGTGACAATTTCAATTGGTATCAGAGCCTATCACTTGACATATCCGGTGTCATGGCTTTTGATCTTGCAAATCCAAACCAAAAACGTCTTCCTGTTTTAGATGGTTCAAATTATGCATATTGGAAGATGCGTCTTCGCTCACATATCAAATCAATTGATCTTTTGGCGATCTGTAGTTAATGGATACTCTCTTCCACTGTTACCTCCAGATGAGGATGGTGACATTCAGGTTAAACCTGAAGCCGAGTAGACTAATGAAGAGATTTTCCTAGCTAACTACAATGAGAAAGCTCTTAATGCTATTTTTGAGTGGGTTGACATGCACATTTTTAACTTGTTCAAAATAGTTCCATAGCTAAGGAAGCTTGGGATATTTTACAAAGGTTTTGTGAAGGTGATTCTAGTGTGCGTGAAAACAAACTTAGAGGTCTTACTAGCAAGCTTGAAAGGTTGATAATGGGTGAAAATGATACCATTTCTTCTTATTTTGAAAAACTGTTTGACATTTCTAATGAGTGTCAACTTTTAGGTGAACCTTTTACAAATAAACAATTGGTTTCAAAGGCTATTAGAACTCTCCCTGAGCATTTGAATATGAAGGTTTCATCTATAGAAGAGGTTCACAACCTTTCTACTATGGACATCAATTCTTTAATGAGCATTTTGAAAATTTTTTAGTCAAAACTTGCTGAGCAAAGTGAAGCTTCTAAAGGCAAGAGTGTTGCTTTAAAAGTTCAATCCCCAAGTTTATCAAATGATGAGGATGACGAAATTTTTGAGGAATTAGGTGAAGATGCTAGTGTTGCCTTTTTTGCTAGGAAATATAATTCTATGTTAAGAAAGTTTAACAAAGAAAATGTGCAGGTTAAGGCTAAAGAGCAACAAACCAAGGTGTACAATTCAATGCCAAAGAGGACATTTCCATCTACTCGGAAAGGTGGTCCCATAAGAAGAGCATCATCAGATTAATCTAGATCTGATCTGAAGTACCTTGAGTTAATCCAATGTCACACATGCTCTGGGTGGGGTCATTACTCAAACGAGTGTGCTAACACTCTAAGGAAGATGGGGAAGAACCTATGGGTATCCCTCAGTGACAATGAATATGAGGAGACCAATCAATTCAAAGATTCATATCAAACAACAATGATGGTCACAAATTGTTACTCGTACACTGACAGTGTTATCTCAAGTGATATCCAAGATGGGATAGCACCTGAGATATCATCCAGCAGGTATACCAATTTTTGTTTAACAAATGTTGTTTGTTTTGTGGGTTCTGTTAACATGGATGCAGGTAGTTTACAAGAGGGTGAACAAAGTAATGAGTTCAGCAAGGATGAACTCATTTGTAGTCTTAAGGACCTTTGCAAAGAATTGCTTGACGAATGGAAGAAAGAGAACAAAAAGGTGTTGTTCTTGTCTAAAGAGGTTCAAGACCTGATGGATGGCATGACTAAGTTAGAAGTTCAACTCACAAAAAAGGATGCAGAGCTGGACAAAGTCAAGGCCAAACTGACTCTAGCCGAGGCCACATTTAAAAAACTCAACACAGGTTCTTCCAAGCTGGATGAAATCCTTGGGTTGAGCAAACCACTCAAGGCAGGTATGGGTTTTCAAGAGTCTTTAAATGCTATTACTTCTACTTTGGCTAATAAGGAAGATAAAATGGTTTTTGTCAAAGAAAGGATAATGTTGAACTTTTGTCTTCTTATAGGACTTCTGACAAAGTGAGAGTATGTAACTATTGTTACTCTACTGGACATTTTAAAAATAAATGTAAAACTCTTTTAAAAAAATAGTCTAGTTCGTCAGTGCTACCTGAAGTGTTGCCTAGCACCTCACATATCACTGGCAGTCAGAAGGAAAATAATCAAAGTAAGGAAAGCATGAAAACCTAAGTCTAACCTGAGATGTGATGTTGTTTACACTTCCTTAAAAGCTAATGTTGAAGGTTCATGATATTTTGATAGTGGTTGTTCACGTCACATGACAGGAACAAAAAATATTTTTAAAGGAATATGAACCTATTCAAGGTGGTAGTGTAACATATGGTGGTGGTGGCAAGAGTAATATAGTAGGAAAAGGCATTATTAATATACCTGAATTTCCTGCTTTGAAAAATGTTTTGCATGTTGATGGACTTGTAACTAATTTAATTAGTATTAGCCAACTTTGTGATGACAATTTTGAAGTTAAATTCAATAAGAACACTTGTGAAGTTTTTTACTGTACCAATAATTATGTTATGTCAGGTACTAGGTCAAGTATAACTGTTATCTTGTTGAGGATAAACAAGTGTGTCATTCTGTAAGAGTTGATGATGCTACCTTGTGGCATCAAAAGTTGGGTCATGTCCATTTCCGTAACATTGTGAAACTGCTTAAGGTAGATGCTATTAGTGGTATTCCTAACCTGGACATAAGTAAGAAAATCATATGTGAGGAATGTCTCAAAGGTAAACAGATACGTATTGCCCATAGTGCTACCCAACATCATGAGGAATACTCCGAAACAACAAACTGTTTCAAACTTTTACATATGGATTTAATGGGTCCAGATGAGGTAGAAAGTTTAGGAGGTAAGAGATATTCTTTTGTCATAGTAGATGATTTTTATAGATGATTTTTATAGATGATTTTTATAGATTCACTTGGGTGTATTTTTTGAAAGAAAAATCAGAAACTTTTGAAAAGTTTAAAATCTTACATATTAAAATCAAAAACATGTTTTGTGTGTTTATCATTCGAATAAGGTCTGACCATGGAAAGGAGTTTGATAATTCTTTGTTTTCAACTTTTTGTGAATTAAAAGGAATTAAACATGAATTTTCGGCTCCTAAAATGCCTCAAAAAATGGGGTGACAGAGAGGAAAAATAGGACCTTGCTTGAAATGGCCCGTGTGATGTTGTTTTCAAAAAGGATTTCTAAAAGGTTTTGGGCTGAGGCCTTAAACACGGCTTGTCACACGGCCAATAGAGTTTTTCTAAGACCCGGTACAACTATGACACCATATGAAATTTTGAATGGTAGGATACCAAAAGTTCATTATTTTCATATATTTGGGTGTGTGTGTGTTTTGTTCCAAACGATCGGGATTACTTAGCCAAGTTTGACTCTAAAGTGATAAGGCAATATTTCTTGGGTATGCTCAGAATAGTCGAGCATATAGGGTTTATAACCTTAGGTTAAAAACCATTCAAGAACCAGTTAACGTTGTTTTTGATGACTTAGCAAGTGTTACAGGTGATGGAGTGCAGGAATCTCCATTAATATTGCTGGAAGAGCTGGAGGAACAAAGTAAAGAAAGTGATACCACTTGTGCTGACCAAAATGCTACCACTGAAGGTATAGCATCTCAAGTATCACCTGAAGCCAGTTCATCAACTGAAAATGACGAACAGTCTGATGATGATGCTGATGTGCATGGAGATTTAAGAAGGGATCCACCAGCTAGGATCAGAAGAAATCATCCTTCTTCTCAGATTATTGGAGAAGCGGATGAAGGGGTATGAACAAGGAAGAAAGAGCCTATTAGTTACTGTGAAATGGTGAGGTATGTGTGCATGTCCACCACATACCATAAGGTAAAATATTCCTGTTTTGTTTCCTCTTTAGAACCCAAGAATGTTTCAGAAGCTTTGAAAGATAATTTTTGGATACAAGTCATGCAAGAGGAACTTGAACAATTTGCTCGTAACGAAGTTTGGTTTTTAGTACCACGTCTCCTTAATACTAATGTAATTGGCACAAAATGGATTTTCAAAAATAAATCGGATGAGAAAGGAAATATTGTTTGAAACAAAGCACGTCTCGTGGCTCAAGGTTATACACAAATAGAAGGTGTTGACTTTGATGAGACCTTTGCTCCCGTAGCTCGAATTGAGTCCATAAGACTCCTCTTGGCAATAGCTTGTTATCTAAAAATCACCTTGTTTCAAATGGATGTTAAAGCTGCATTTTTAAATGGTTATTTAAATGAAGAAATTTATGTTGAACAACCAAAAGGTTTTGAAGATCCTCATCAACCAAACCACATATATAGACTTGACAAAGCCCTATATGTCCTGAAACAAGCTCCACGTGCATGGTATGGTTGCTTAACCTCTTTCTTACTTGAATATGATTTTACAAGAGGTGAAGCTGATAGGACTTTATTCATTCGAAGGCATGGAAAAGAAATAGTCATGTTCAAATATATGTTGATGACATAGTATATGGATCTACATCTCAAACTTGTCTAAAAGATTTTGTAGAGGCTATGACGTCAACATTTGAAATGAGCATGATTGGTGAGTTAACATTCTTCTTAGGCTTGCAGGTGAAACAATCAAGTGAAGGGATATTTATTTCACAAAGAAAGTATGCAAAAAACTTGGTAAAAAGGTTTGGGTTGGAGGGGCCAAAGAGCTTTAAGATTCCTATGTGTTAATCTCTTAAACTTGGTAGAGACCAAGTAGGTGAGGATGTTGATCCTACTTTATATCATTCCATGATAGGTAGCCTTCTCTATCTCACTTCCAGTCATCCTGATATCATGTTTAGCGTGTGCATTTGTGCACGTTATCAAGCCAATCCTAAAGTCTCCCACCTTAATTCTGTCAACAAAATAATTAAATATGTTTCTGGAACAAGTGAATTAGGGATTTGGTTTAGTAAAGATACTAATACCAATTTAGCAGCCTTTAGCGACTCGGATTGGGCGGGGGATATGGATGATAGGAAGAGTACTAGTAGGGGGTATTTTTACTTGGGTAACAATTTAGTATCATGGTACAGTCGTAAACAAAATGGTGTCTCTCTTTCCACGGCTGAATCTGAGTATGTTGCAGTTGGTAGTTGTTGCTCACAACTTATTTGGCTAAAACATATGCTAGATGATTATGGCCTTGAGAGTAATTCTTTGACTATGTACTGTGATAACTTGAGTGCTATCAACATTTCAAAAACCCTGTTCAGCATTCCCGTACTAAGCACATAGATATACGTCATTATTTTCTTAGAGATATGGTAGATAAAGGCCTAATTCACATTGATCATATTGATACTAAGTATCAATTGGCTGACATCTTTACAAAGGCCTTAGACCACGAGTGATTTTCTAGTTTGAAAAGATCTCTTGGTCTTTGTAATCTCTGAGTCTGTTTGTCAGTGCTATCTCAGGTGATGTTGTCACTTAGGGTAACACTTGTATATTAGTGTAGTTTTTCTTCTGTTTATTTAAAAAAATGATTTTATATTCTTTTAATCTGGTTAGCTTAGTTCTAACCGTGACACATGCTGACCTTTTTGTTATGATAGGTTATCACCTAGGTTAACATGTTTGATATCATTCCCTTCCATATGCTTATAGTGACAAAGTCACTAATCACTCTATGTGATAAATGAAAAAGGCAAAGAGGCTATTTTCTCCTTCCATAATATTCTCTCGAGCTTAGGGCACGGCGTTCGCTGTGACGATATACTCTTTCCAATGAGAATGTATGAGGTGATTTATGCTTAGTATTAGGGACATGGAGCTCGTTACTACAGTGTACCCTATTTGAAAAGCATAAATCAATAAATATTTACACTAGAAATAAAACTCGGGGCACAAAGCCTTTACTACGATACTTCCTTGTCTAAAGAAGTGTAATGAAAATTTATAACTAGCAGTGCCTCATATATCTTGTTATGCCTCAAGTGCTTGAAAATGGCTAAGCTTGTTATGCCTCAAGTGCTTGAAAATGGCTAAGCTTGTTATGTCTCAAGTGCTTGAAAATGAATATATTTATCAAGGGATGTTTATCTTATATGTTATTCTATGTGTTACCATCATTGCCTTAACACATTAGTATGTGCTATATTAGTTTTTATTCTTTATTTTCGAAAAATGTTGTTTAATTTTTAAAATTCTGAAAGTCTTGTTTTTTAAGAGTTTTCGATTTTTAAAACGTCTTCAACAAGTTTCCTTTATTTCTTGGTAAACTTTGTCTAGTAAAGAGAAAGAGGAAAGCTCCCTCCGCTCAATTGACTCCTCAAGTTGCAAAAAGGAGGTCATCCAACAGAATAAGATCGATCAGGTCCAAGGCCACCTCCAATATCTCTTTAGAGCCTGTGGAATTGTCAGAAATCTCCTTGGAATTGTCATCTACTCATGTCAGTGATGAAAATTTTGATGCCAACAAGGAGAAAGAACAGTCTGAAGACTCTTTTGATGCTTGGGTTGATGCTGAGGAAGAAGAAACATTGGCTGAGTTTTAAAGGAAAAAGGCTAAGGGCAAAGGGTTAGCAAGTGCTACCAAGAGTGCTACCAACAGCAAGATATCATCTGAGGTAACACCTGCCCCTTCTAATACTCCTTCTAAGTCTTTTAAGAGTATTCCTAGTGATCATGATGTCTCTGATGATGAGTTTATCCAGAATGAGGATGAAAGTGCCTTTCCCAAACCATTTCTTACTTTAGAGTTTTACAAAAAGGAAAATATGGAATATTGGCTAAGTAACTTGGGTAAGAAATTGTTGAAAGAAAATCACATAGATGAGGAAGAACTGAAAAAAGAAGGGATTGTTCAGTTTCTTGAGGATAGGAAATTTTTGAGGGCAAATAATCATGCCTCAGTTTTTGTAGAAAGTGTGGTTAGGAATTTCTTTGCCAACTTGCATGCTCATCTAGACAATGAGGGGTCTGATAAATATGGTAAAGTGTTTGTGAGGGGTAGGGTTTACTCATTTACTCCTGCCATCATCAACAAAACCCTAAGACTGCCCAATTTAGATGATGAGAGCATCTGTGTTAACCGAGATGATATGTTTAAATTCCTTACCCACAACAAAATCCAATCTTGGCCTTCAAAAGAAAAACTTCATGCTTCTAGGCTTACCTCTCTATTTTCTGTTTTGCACAAGCTTTGCATTTTCAACTGGCTCCCCGCTACCAATGAACCAATTGTTACTTTGGAGCATGCAAATGTGTTGTACAGATTGGGGAAGAACCATAGGATTAATTTTGGAAGGCTAGTGTTCAAACACTTGGCATCTTGGGGTAGGAAGAAAGATATTTCCTTTTTCCCTTATCCTTCCTTGATCTTCAAAGTTTTGGTTTTTCAATCCTTGCCTATTGAAGCCTCTGGTTCCTTCACCTCTGAGCCTGAATACTATACCATAGACTCCCAACTAAAGAAAGGAAACAGGTATACTAAGGACCTTCCCTGGAAAATATCAAATGACAATGTTGGTCCGTCTTCTGCTCTTCCTGTTTCTGGTAATATCTCAGGTGATATCCCAAATGCTCCCTCAGGTGTTGCTCCAAGTAATTTTGCAGGAACTGATGCTGCAAGTATACTTTCAAATGTATTCAATCTACTGGGCAACAATTCACCTTCCATCCCAAATACTACGGTTCTAAATTTCCTGCACAAGCATTCAAGTGCAATTGGAGAACTAGTTGATGGGTGGGTCAAGCTTAAGCAGGAAACTGACAGGTTTATTGATGAAATTTCTTCCCAAATAGGGGGAGGATGTGCTGCTACTGGGGTCGTTAGAGCTGGTGCTACTTCAGTTGATGCCACCCGTGCTGGCCAAAGTGATGGTGGAGGTGATAGGGATGGAGATCAGGAGGATGAAAAAGAAGAGGACTATGAAGAAGAAGAAGTTTGAAAACCTGAAGGTTGATGTTGCCACTACTTAGTTGGTGGATTTGATTTGGTGTTCTAAAACAATTTCTTTTTATGTTGGTGATGTGGTTCTAAACAATTTACTTTTTATTTTGTTTATGGTGGTGATATTTTGGTTGCAAACACTTTAGATGGTTTGTTTTAAACTTTAATCCTTAGGTGGTTTGCTTGCTTGGATAATTGTTTTGCTACATTGGTTTATCTGTTTGATGTTTAACTTAGTTTATTTCGAAAACTTTTTAGTTTGAAATAAATTAGTTTCTTCTGATAAATCATTGTTTAGATTGGCTCCTTGATTAAGGGGGAGTTAGTCTGCATGGAGATGTTATGTTTTGACTCTATGCTCTGTTTATATTATTATGGACTAACAAATTACATGTGTGCAGCACATTAGGTTTGAGAAGAAATATCCAACTAAGGGGGAGATTGTTAGTGTAAAACGCAGATGATATCCTAAGTGATTTCAGCACTTTTCAGATGATTTCCCAAATGATTTCTTGTGCTGGAATTTATATAGTTGCACATTTCTTGATTAATTGTTTATGTACTAATGTGCTAATATGATCAATTTAGTATATGTTGTAAGTCCATATTTCAGGATATAACATAGTTGGATTGATTACTAGAAACAAGGAATGAAGTTGTTGAAGGAGTTATACGTAAATGAGAGATTTACGAATAACTTTGCTTGGTCCATTTACTTTGTTGCTGAATCAAAACGTGGAAGACCAAGTCAAGGGAGATTGTTGTTGTTTATTATAGAGTACAAGGCTGAGACATCAAGAAAGTATAAGGTGAGAAAGCATGGATTTGGGCACCAAGATATGATTGCTACAATTATGGGATGTTGGCGCATGAAGTGAGGAAAAAGCCCAACAATCTCTCCACTCTCCCTACACGATCAAGACAGCCCCAAGGCTGTTAGTTTGAGTAGCCTTCAAGACACTTGAAGACTATAAATATGCAGTGAAGGGGACACTTCAAGATATGCCAATTACACACTTCACACCTTCAAGCATATAGAGATAGAGTTCTTTTTTGGTTCGATTTGTTCCATCCTCCCATATAATATTTCACACTTGATTACCTTGGTTTCAAGTTGTGTTGGCTAGGATTGGAATTCGTTCTTTATCTCTTGTTCCATAGAACTTTCATTGTATTAGTTATAGGGAACATTTCGGCTTTGTAAATCATTATGCATAGTGAATATAAAGTCTTGCCTAAGCGGCACACTCAAGTTATGTATTATATATAACTTGAAAACAACAATTTTGGTGTTATTTTCCGCTGCAATATCTTTTCAAAATTATTTTTATTTTCGAAGTGTGTGTGTGTGTGCTATCTCAAGTGCTATCGTTGGTACTGTTATCACCTTGGAGCTTGTTGTTCAGGCCGTGACAATTTTAGAAGGGAAGCGAGGACGAACCCTCACCCTGCGCACTGGACGAAGGGAAGAACTGGTGAAAGGTTCGCGGCCTCCGGCCCTCCGAAGAAGTCCCCGCATCGTGCAATGCCGCTCCCGAGCCAGAATCTCAGGCTGTGGGTCCGCCTCAGCCCTCGAAGAAGGAGTATCCACGGACTTCCTCGAAGGCATTGGCTCGAAAGCCGTTGCACTCCACGAAGACTCGCAGGACATCCTCCTCAAGAGCTTCTTCGTGGAAGCCCTCAGCCCCACATACCGGCGAGTGAGCATGTCTATGGACCGCCCCGAGACCTGCACAATAAACAACAAAAGAAATGCTCAGCAAAAGAGATACAAAAAAAATGATAACTCGACAAAAGAGAGAAATACAGAACAAGATGCCAAGAAGGAAAAGAGTAAACAAACTCACCACAGCATCTGGATCAACCCGATAGGCGGCAGGAGTCTGCTCTGGGATAGACACCGACACCCTCCTCCTAGAGTCCCCACGGACATAGGTAAAGTCCGCCTCTCCCTCGCCAACAGCTGCGGCGTCCTCAACTTCCGCCTAACGAAGGCCTCATACTCCTCGCCCTCCAGGACGAACTCCTCGGCGCCCACGCCAGCCCGGTACCTCTCGAACTCAAGCCCGTCCATCTCAGCAGGGCTCATCATGTGGAGTGGCGGATCCCTCGGAGCAATGGGAAGAATACCAGCACCATGCTGCCAAAAGACCCTCTCCCCCAAATACATAGATTCGCAAGTGAGGCCCCGCAGAAGCTTCCTCTGCTGTGTCATCCAGGGGGCACCCTCCAACTCATCCTCGCCGTACCGAGATCGGGGGTACAACTGGCACCCAACCGGGCTATCCCTCTCCAGAAATCGCTGCACATCCACGTAGGTGACAGTGATCTTCCCCCGGCTAGTCCGCCTCTTCCTCAGAGAGCACACCCAGCACAACATGGCGGGATACCCAATCATGGCCTCGTCATGCCAATCCCACGGCTAGCACTGGAAGATCTCATGACACCACACCTGCCACAAAAAGCAGATAAAACTCAGAAAAAGAAAAAGAAAAAGGGGAAATGATGAAGTGCTAAACTACAAAAGCAATAAACTCATACCTCCAAGGCAAAGTCAAAGCACCCCAGGGAGTTGACCGCGCCCCTGCTAAACTTATCCAAGGCGAAGTAGAGCTCGACCAAGCCTGCCTCTCCCCAAGCAATATCACATACCCTCTCAAAATCCACCAAACTCTCAAGTAGAGGGAATAGAGCGGTGGTAGAGTGATTCGAGAACAAAGTCTCGGAAAGGGCAAACCACAAAAATGAGTGTGCCAGCTGCTCCGCCGACACTACCCCAGTACCCCGACGGTACTCCCCGATGTTAACCGTAATCCGCGCCTCCACCTCGTGATACAACATGCCCAAGACCTTACGGGGCCAAGGCGCAAAGCCCAGCAGCTCGGTCAGGCGCTCATCGGACATCCGGTCCCGCCATCTCACCGACTTCCCCTTGAAGGACAGCCCTGTGATGGCGGAAAAATCCGTGGGAGTCACCGTCATCTCCCCCCAGTTGAAGTGGAAGGTGTGCGTGGTATCCCACCAATACTCGGACAAGGCCAGAAAAACGCCTTTGTTCTTCTGGGTCTCCGCCAGCCTGGCCAGGTTCTCAATGAACACGTTCAGCCCAGAATCAATAACCAGCCTCGAGGACTAGGCCTCCCCTCCTAGGATATATCGGGCATGCTCCTCCATACCTCGACCACGGCCTCAAGGGACCCCCGTGATTTCATCTTTTTCACCTTCCCAGACGAAGACACCTCCTCCTGCAGGTAAACACAGCAAAGGTACGTTAATAACGATACTTAACAAATATACACTCTACATAAAGCCCGTTACAAAAACACTACACATAATTTTTCAAAAGGGTCCGTCCCTACACATACACATTTTTCAAGGGTACGTCTCTACATACACATTTTTCAAGGGTCCATCCCTACACAACACATTTTCAACAAAAGGGTCCGTCCCTACACAACACATTTTCAAATACACGACACATTTTCAACAAGGGGTCCGTCCCTACACAACACAATTTTTCAACAAAAGGGTCCGTCCCTACACAGACACATTTTTCAAGGGTCCGTCCCTACACATACACATTTTTTCAAAAGGGTCCGTCCCTACACGATACATTTTCAAACAAAAATCCGTCACAAAACACGGCACACACCACAAAAGTCCGTCACAAAAACATGACACATTTCACACAATTTCCCCACACAAAGTCCGTTCCTACACGACAATTTTTGCAACAAAACTATCAAGATACAAGTCACCGAAGCGTGAATTTCAAGGAGAGGCACTTTATTTTCACAAATAAGAGCTAAACTCCATATTTTTTTTAAAAAAAAATCGCATACCCATAATCCATACACATCCAATTTCAACAATTCAACATCAATTTCACAAATTGATCATGACAACAACAAAAGCCCCAAATTGCAAGAACTAAAACCCTAGTTATAGCATACATCATTTCAAACAAGATTCAATCCTTTCACCATGATAGTAATCTAGCGATTTGGAAGGGTTTCCTCGGAAAAAATTGGCTCAAAAATGGAGATTTCTCCTCTCTCTCTCTCTCTTTCTTCTTCTCCGCGGCTGAAAATGAGAAATTGGGTTGAAATTGGGTTGAAATGGCGTTGTTCAAATCTGATTCTGCTTAAAAACATCAGATTTACATAAGAATCCATACGGACCACTTTGCAAGTGCAAGTGAATCCACACGGACCACTTTGTAGCCCCAAGAAATTCCCTCTTTTTCCCTTACAAACTTTGCCCTTGGCTATCCAAAAGCCATTCCCAGCAGAATTCATGCATTTTGGTCCCTAAAACCAACAAAAGTCAAACCGATCGTCATCGTAAGCCCAGACCTCACCCCAACTAATACGGCAAAATAATACCGGCCGTCATCGTAAGCCCAGACCTCGCCCCAACTAATACGGCATAATAATACAGGCAGTCATTGTAAGCCCGAACTTTTCCCAGCGGACAAAAATCAAACGACAATCATTGTAAGCCCGTACAACGGATCATATTCCCAACAAAACAAATTCCGGCCGTCATCGTAAGTCCGGCACTCAAGGCACAAATGCCTTCCAAAACAAAACTCAAAGGCACAAACGCCCTCCAAAAACAAAACTCAAAGGCACAAACGCACTCCAAAAACAAAACTCAAAGGCACAAACGCCTTCCAAAGACAAACTCAAAGGCACAAACGCCTTCCAAAAACAAAACTCAAAGGCACAAAACGCCTTCCAAAGACAAACTCAAGTGCATAAATGCCTTCCATAAAACAAAACTCAAAGGCACAAATGCCTCCCACTCAAGGCACGAACGCCTTCCAAAAATATCACTCAAAATCCTTCCTCTCAAGGCACGAACGCTTTCATCCCCATCAGAGGACACCTCCACGCCCTCGCAATCTCAGCCAGAGGCGGCTCCACGCCCTCACCACTTCACCTCTGGACACCACCACGTCCTCAGTCACCCGACCCAAGCGGTCACCTCACACACGAACTACGATCAGGCTTGATTCCCACTCGGGATACGTAGGAATCCTACCAAAGGGTCCAGCCATTCGACCCAAGCGGTCACCTCAGGACACCACCACGTCCTCACTATTCCAGCCATTCGACATAAGCGATCACCTCAGGACACTACCACGTCCTCACTACTACAGCCATCCGATCCAAGAGGTCACCTCAGGACACCACCACGTCCTCACTATTCCAGTCATCCAACCCAAGCGGTCACCTCACACATGAACTACGATCAGGCTTGATTCCCACTCGGGATACGTAGGAATTCTACCAAAGGGTCCAGCCATCCGACCCAAGCGGTCACCTCAGGATACTACCACGTCCATAGCCATCCGACCAACACGTTCATCCTCTCTCTCCTGACAAGCGATCCAGATCGGGACCTTTATCTTTATCGACGACCCCACTTCCTTCATAAATAACGTCGCCTAGGGGCTTTTATAAGTACCCCAATCTGAACCGCTCTCCATCCGAGCAAACCGAAAACATCGAGGACTCATGAATTCGTGATCCCGAAGACCCATAACGTCCAAAAAGTCCAAAATGACCAGCCAAACCAAGGGAGGACCTTTTAGGGATAAAAAGGAACTCAAGGACTTTGCAGGAATAACAAAAAATGGCCAGCTTGCACATTGGTCCGTACGGACCACTTTGCAAAGCAAGAAGTGTCTGTACGGACACTTATGTCAACACGCCAAAATAATTACAAAATCTCCACAAAATCCACAATATTCCCTGAAATCCAGGAAACCCAAAAAATTAGTAATGACACAAAGGTCCGTACGGACCACTTTGAAATTTTGTGGGGCCTATAAATAGAAGGCTCCCCCTCCCATTTCATTCACACCTCAACCTTCTCCTATCTCCCCCCAGCCTTCAAGCAACTTTCTAAGCCATCCCGACCTCTTCCGGTCCTTCTCGATGCCTCCCGAGCCTTCCCGAGGTGCTCCAAACCCCTCCCGAAGCGCTTCGAAGTCCTCCCAAAGCAATTTCGGTCAATCTCGGTCCTTCCTTAGGCGATCCCGGTTCGTCCCGAGGCATCTCGAGCCATCCCGAGGCAATCCCGGCCCCTTCCGATCCTTTCCGAGGTCTCCCGAGCCTTCCCGAGGTGCTCCAAAGCCCTCCCGAGGCGCTCCAAAGTCCTCCCAAAGCAATTTCGATCGATCCCAGTCAATTCGGGTCCATCCTAATCGACCCCCGACGTTCCAAAAACCCTATTCACCCTCAATCAAACACATTCTCCCGCGAAAGATAGACATAAATCAACATTGGTACAGTCTCCTTCCAAATCTCATTTAATTGCCTTAAGTATTTAAATATTTCTGTTTAAATACATCATTTGCAATGTAGACATCATAAAAATGCATTTTTAAAAGCACATACACACACAACATTTAAAGAAAGAATGGTATCGAAAGACTCGTGTATACGAGGCGACTCGGGTGAGCTCAACTATCTCTTCCCGAGGCGTAACCTGACCTCCGAACCAAAAAATCTCATCACACAACAAAAATAAACAAAACAGTCTTTTCTTAATGTTTTGGGCACAATCAAAACGGCGTGGCGACTCCTACGAAAACGCAGTGAAACCCCCCCCCCCAACAACGAGATGTCCGTCCGCAACGCCGAATCCGGGTAGTTTCATCGGGGAAGATGGAGAAGAATAACGAAGAAGGGGAAGAGAAAGGAGAAGAAGGGGAAGAAAACAGAGAAGAGAGGAGAGAGACGGGATCCACGATCGACGACAATAGACACCGGCTGGGCCATTTGAAGAGGCGCCGAAGAGGAGGATGAGGGCGGTGGAGTGGAAGAGGAAGAAGAAATAGTAGAGTTGGAGAAGAAGGAAGGAGAAGAAGGCGTACCTGGGAGGAGAGAAACGGGAGAGAGCACGAAAAATGTTTTACTGGCCTCGAGGTCGATAAGTTGTTTTCCACCGGAAAACAAGTTATTTTCCGTTGATCCGAAAACATTTTTCGTTGACTTCTTTTAGTTGCCTCTACCAAACACCGTAAAACGAGTTATTTTACGGATATCATTTTTCGTAAAATATTTTACGTTGAAACAAACGGAGTCTAATTTGTCACCATATCATTATTTCTACAAGTTCTAAAAAAAAATACTCCCTCCTTCCCAATAAAAGCTTCACCAATTACTCAAAAGGGCGTCCCGTTAGAAGCTTCACATTTTCTAAAATGACAAAAAATCTTTACTATTTCACCCACTAATTCTCTATCCTATTTCATTTTTATATTCCCAACACTTTTCAAATTTACTATTTTCTCCACGCATTCTCTCTCCTATTTTACTTTTACACTCACAACATTTTCTGTACTTACTTTTTTTCTTAGTTTGCGTATCGAGCCAAAATGGTGAAGTCCTTATTGGGATGGAGGGAGTATAGATTTTCAAATAAAATGGTTCAACTCAAAAACTAGCCAAATCGCGTGAGTCAATATATTCTACTCCTATGTTGTTAAAAAAATTAACTTAGCGGTCCCCACCTCTATTTCTATTTTGAATTTTGAAAACGTCACTCAACTCAAAACTCAATTTTCTCGCGCCTTTGTCTTGCATTTTCTTCTCCCCCCCCCCTCTCTATAATCTCCTCAAAATCGATTTCAAATTCAGCAGCTCATAATCTACTACTACTAATCTTTTTAAATCGTGAATCTTTCAAATCTCTTCATTCAGCACCATCTTCCAATCTCAATCGTAAGTTCTCTCTCTCTCTCTCTCTCTCTCTCTATCTATCTATCTAATGTTTGTCATTCATTTATGCGTAGTTACTTCTGTATTCGTATTTAATTTATATTTTCGTGGTTTTTTTCTAGCTAATTTCTTGCATTTTTTTTATCTTTTGAGATTTTAACTCTATTCTAATTTGGGTTTTGCTCACTTTTCTGCATTGTCCTTGATCTCTAATTTATATGTATGTATTATACCTACACACATATAGATACACTATCTAGAATCTGGATAGATTTATGCAAGGATTCCATCTGGGTGGATATCCTCTTTACTCTTACACGATGAACAAAGCCTTCAAAGCAATGGATTTATTCTCATTTACTAGAATATAGCATTTTGGATAAAATTTTATATACTGATTTTATTGGCATTGGTGAGTTTACCCTTTTAATTAACCTGAATTTTGGGTTTTGAATAGTATTTCCGTTTATTGCCTTAGATAGTAATTATATTGATTCAGCTATCTATGTTTGATTCTGAATTTCTGACGCACTACGGTAATATGCAAATTCTAATGAAATGTCCTTTTACATGTTAATTTGCTGAAGATTTTGATTTCTATTCCCTTTTGGGCTCATTGCTATTATTGTTTTTCAGATAATGGACTCCCTACCTGATGCCGTTGTTCAGTCCATTTTGTGTTACATGAGTAGTGCCAAGGATGTGGCTTGTTGTACTTGTGTTTCTAAGAGGTGGAAAGAGTCTCTACCTTATCTCAGGAGCCTTTTCTTCCCTCGCAACATTTTCGATAACCTCACTAATGAAGATAATTCTGACCGGATTGTTATGCAAATGGTCTCGTCAGTTTTCCGGTTAGAGGAGCTTAAGGTTTACTGCCCTTTCACCTCTGTCGGGCTTGCTTCGTGGTTAGCGTGTGCAGGACCATCCTTAAGAAATCTTGAGCTTCGTTTGGACAATCTTGTTGATATTCAGCCGAGTCATGAACTCCCCCCCAAACTTGAATGCATTCAAGCTGCACGGAATTTGGAGTCGCTGATACTTTGGGGTGTACTAATGACCCAATCCCCGAAATGGGATACTTTTGAGAAGCTCCGGAATTTTGAAATAGTTGGTGCGAGACTTGAGGATCCTGCCTTGTTTAATGCACTTATAGCATGTCCTAATCTGACCAACCTAGTGCTTCTTGGTTGTGAAGGACTGAGGTCTGTTATTATTGAGCTGCCGCATCTAGAGCAGTGCAAGCTTGATTTTTATGGTTCGGGTAGCTGCGCATTATCTCTCGCTGCTCCAAAGCTTATAAACCTTGAGATACAAGGCTGTAGTTGGATTAGAGTCCGTGAGACTCAATGCTTGAAGAATCTTTTAATTGCCAACAATGCAGGTAACCTATTCTAAAGAACTTCACTTAATATATGTTTATAGATATATTTGTGTGTTTAGCGTTTTTCTGGAAAGGTTGCTTAGATATGATCATCGTGTTTAACAGGGAGAGTTTACATGGTCGATTTTGGAAAACTCGTAGCTCTCGAGTCCTTGTCCATGAGAGGTGTTCAATGGTGTTGGGATGCAATATGTAAAATGCTTCAATTGGCTACTGAGGTGAAACATCTCTACATGAAGGTGGAATTCACCGGGGATTTTGAGACTCTTCTCCCTTTTCCGGAGATCGACTTTGTTGACTTCTTCAATAGACACCCGAAGCTTCAAACATTTGACATCCATGGTGCCTTATTTGCTGCCCTATGCCAGAAGAACAGTTTAAAGAATGTGAGTTCTTCAAGTAATGAGTTATTCTCTTGCCAGAGTGATGATTTGTGAGATTGTGTGCCTGAAAAAGAATTTATTTTTACAGGTGGGTTCAAGTTTTCAAATTCCTTGCCTAGAAGAGGTAGTGATCACAGTGAGATCACCTCTAAACGCGGAACAGAAAATGAATACACTGGAGTCCTTGGTTAAGTTTGGGAATAATTTAAGAAAGATTATCATAAAGATTCTTCAAATGAAGAGCAGCCATAGCAGCGCAGATGATTTTTTTGAGGAGATTTGCAGGTTTAGATACGTGAATCGCAAGATTGTTTACATACAGTAACATTTACCTCATTAATTTTCATAATTTCCCTAGTCATTCCCATACCATTCATATTGGATGTTGAACTTTCCTTTAAAGGAAGATTTGATTAACATTCCTTTAAAGGTGGATTTTGATATTTTCACAAAATAAAGTATCAGGTTCTTCATTATAGCTGGTTTTGATCATTCTTTTGCTAGAAATGTTGTTGATTGAGCAGCCTTCTTTTCAGTGTGCTATATTTTAAATCAACTACGGTGGATTATAGAAATCTGTTGGGCACAAAATGCAATTAGCTCATTTCTCTCCTACTAGGATTTAGCTTATTTTCAAGTATCAGCGAGCCTATATGCATTTGCTTTTTGGCTAGTATCACACTTGATTGAAACTGTCAGTACAAGTCTTAAAAAAAGAGTCTTCAACTTTGACAAGCCAATTTTAGTTCAGAAGGTTGACTAGGATCCTAATTAACCCGTGGCGGACTTATGCCTAGCTATATAGTGTAATTTGTGCACGGATCCAGGGTACGTGTAGTCTAATGGCACAACATTGGGTCGCTAGATCACTCATTAAACGAAGAATTGTCTTTTGACCTGCATTTGCTAAAGATTTAATATGGGTTATTGGTGCAGTTGACTGCACCTTACCCAAATCCATTTCCGCACCCGGTTTAAAAAGTTAATGTCCGCCAATGATCCTAACTTTATTGTCCAAAAAAGACCAATGGTTTCCTGTTGCTGGTATGTAGAGGAGCATGTACTAGAGAGAGGGGTGAAAGAAGTTTCCCACTACTAAAGTGGTGCCATTTGATGATGTATCTTAAGCCTGTATTTGAAAATACTGTAGAAGATATCTTCATGTTTGGCAAGAGGATTTTTGAGCATGTGTGGCCAAGATGATTATCTGCTTGAGATAGTGTTGGGCGGAACGGAACCAGCAAAAGTCATAATTGTCAACCCTATCTCGTACTGTATTCCATAGTGCATGAGATCTCCGAGTTGTTAAGGTCTTCATAGAGTTTCTGACACTGCATCAGATATAGATGTCAGTAAATTTCACATTTTCTTTCCAAACAAAATTTAACCAACAGACAGCATCTGCAAGCAAAAAAATCTGAGAAATATGAACCTACTTGACAACTTTATTGCTATTTCAGAAACAAGTCCAAAACTAGAGAATCAAAACAAACACATTCATGAGCAACAATATATGTATTGGTCATCAACTACTTCTCCTTCTCTAAATTACCAATAACCAATAGGATCCAAAATTTCTCTTCAACACAACGTTTTAGAAAAAAACAAGATCTACAATTTCATCTGCTCTGCTGTCATAAACAAAATCATTTTAACCAATCTAGATTAGTTTCTTCTTTTGGAAGAATCTCTTCAAGTACCAGAGCTGCCCGACAGAAGCCAAAATGCAGATCCCCAACGACATAATACTGTACCACGCTACTCTTGAATTTGTTTTCTCACTTACCGTCCTCATCTCTGCTTCTCTGTAACCACCAATCCAAACGACAACTCAGTCCGTGGAAGAATTAATGAGCTACTCAAAATGATGATTCAACAATAATAGTTGAGTTCTAACTACAAGAAAAGATACCTGCTTTTTAAATATATCAAATTTTCATGGATGGCATCCACAGCTCCTTCAAGCTTTCTCAGCTCGAGCTCAACGCCCTACAAAGAAAGTAAATCAAGGCATGCAGAGTAATGTAAATATATATACTCCATCCATTCCAAAGTAAATGTAGCATTTGACTTGTCAACGTTTTTAAGACATGTGCTTTACATGTTTTTAGAGTCCTTTGAGGTAAGTTTACAATTTTTTGTATAAGATGTTTTCAACCATGACCAAACAACTTGATAGAGCTCATTGTTAATAAGGTTTCATTTTCAATTGTACTCTAACATTAGTTTTTTGCTTCCCTTCTTTCAAATTACACCATTAGCTTCTTGGTTTATTTCATTATCAGAGACTCTTAAGCACCCAAACTTTCAAAGAGGAAACAAATGTTTGACATCCAAGATTATTACATGACTTATATGCCTATGTTAACCAATATCTACCTAAATCTACTTTTTCTGTTTTTAAGTTGATCTCCTTAACTTTTTTTAATAAACAATTTGTTAAAAAAATGAATTCAGGTGTCACAGCTCGTGTCAACCAATATCTTCCTCGGTCTTATTTTTATGTATTTGAAGGACCTTTTTTTTCCTTTCAAAGCATGGTGATATGATCGAAGTAAGAAAAGAAATTTGTGCAAGTGTGTGTGCGTGTAAATAATGCATAAATAGAAGTTCAATTCAGAAAAGAAATGAAGAATTTCAAATCTCACCTCAATCTTTTCCTTCCTTGCGACTGACTCCCAATCCTTTGCTGCAATTCCAGTTTTCCAGTCAATGTTAACGCTAACTACTCCACTGTTTCCATTATGGCCATCCAACCAGAAACATGCCAGGTACTGACCAGCCTCATTAGTAGTAAATGCAAATTGACCATATGTCACATTCTCTTTATGATGAAGGGTGTTTCCATAAGGTGATGTCACCTGCAAGGACAGCACAGATCATTATTTTCATCCCTCAACATAACACAATAACTTTGGTGATGAAATTGAAAGGAAGAAAGATTGATCAGTAGGGCCAAATTAAGCTGTTTACACTTAACTCTATTTACTACTTCCAGATACTCATAGCCTATAAAAAAGGAATTGACTAGGAGATAGGGGATGGAAGAAGACATGCACTAGAAAGCAGTAAGGAGGAGACTTAGCAATCTCAGTATTACTAGGAAGATAGATAAAATTCGAACTTGGAAAATGGCAGAAGAAGTGCATTAAAAAGCATAGAGGAGGTAAAGAAATTCCGGTAATACTAGGATAGATGAGAAGTGCTGAATTAAGCTCCTCCAACAAAAGTGGAAGGATCAGATCCAATATCAACAAATTAACCTCACAATAAATGAGTTTGATAATTCTCTAGCCAAAAAAGAAAACACCTTCAGCTTCACTAACATCATTGACGAACATTGGCAATGCCATGCTACTGAAGGCATCCCTAAAGTGTAGACCTTACAATGGAACAAGGAGTCATTTCGCCACAAAGGGACCCCAAACAAAAATTATATCAATGTCTAAATCAGAAACAGCTTTCTACAAGCTTCATCACTTGCAGTTGCAGATGAGCAAAATAGCGCACTGGCAATAGACCAAACGTCAAAAACCATGCATTCAACAGGACTTTTAATGCAGCATATGCACAGACTTTCTTCCATGGTCTGGGCCTCATGGTTAGAGAAACCATTCATCTACCACAAAGAGTAAACCTCTTCCCTAATGGGTAAAGGCATTGGAGATGAGACCTAAACCAATGAACTGAACAGGACCTTTGATGCAGCATGATAGCAATGGATTTTTCAAGTTGGTCTTGGTCCTCATAGTCAGTGTATTCAGCGCACTAGGGACAGACAGAATTTCTCCTCCCTATTTGGCAAAGGTCCATTCTCTAAAGCTTTCCAGCAAATGTGCAACAAGTTAGGTAGTCAAAGAAGACCATTACTGTTACTAAAGGAAACTAACTTATCAAATCCAACCAAAGTAATGGAAAACAAGTAAGAATAAAGAGGAATGAACAACAATACCATTGGGTGCTATCTAGCAAAATGCTTAGGCATAAAACAAGCAATAACCGACTCTCCACTTGAAATCCCCTTCAAGCACAAACCGAGTGTCTCCACTTGTATAGACAAATCAGTAGGATGCACCAAAATTGCTTGTTTTCTAATTTAAATGACCTCAAAATTCTCTTATATTTTATAATTTTCCTTCCGTAGTTTTCTAATGAAGAAAAGATATCGAAAAGGCTCTACATGGCAAGATGCCATTGTGCTCAACAATGTTTCACATCTAGTAATACAGCATGGCACCAATAGCTTTGACACACAGCAAGGCACACCGATAAATTCTTTACAGCGATTAGCTCGTAGGTTTGACTATTTGAGTAACTTTGTACCTTCTGCTGCAAAGTCCAAGGTAAGGTGTTTTGCTGGCTGTTACTCTCTGTCTCGTTTAGGTTTCTTGTTGTTAGCATCAGTTTTCTAGTAATTGTTTTAGGGCTGTTAAGGAGATAGCTTATTCACTTTTGCATTCTCTTCTTATCTATGAAACATTTCTTTTCCATTGGAAAAAAACACTCCCTCCGTCCCATTTGAAGGTTCACCATTTGGCTTGGGCACACGAATTAAGAAAAGAATATTTATATTCAAAAGTATTGTGAGTGGAAAATGGGTTATGAGTGTAACAAGTGGGTAGGATTTACAAGTGGGACCCACAATTGAAGTGTGTGAGTATGACAAGTGGGGTATGCTCAATATTTTAATAAAGTTTTGCCATTTTAGGAAAGGTAAAGTTTTAAATGGGACACCCATTTGGGTAATTGGCGAAGCTTCGAATGAGACGGAGGGAGTATATATTATTATTTTACTAACTAGGAGCCTCAAGGTTGTCAAATGTTTAAAGTATATGGGTTCCCTGATCGCAGTCATGAAACTTGTAGATAGTTCCTTTAGATAAAAAAAATAAAAATCCTACTTTCTGTAAACTATCCCATTCAAAAGGTCTATCTTTATGTTGTTGCTCATAGTTATTGATGGACGCGTAAGGAACACACAATTCTTAGCATGATATTTCTCCATAGCCTAGTGACCTACCAAACAGTTTGGCAAAAAGTAAGAAGTCTTCCAATGTGATGGTTGTAGTGAGTTTGCAGACTTGGTTAAAACTTCTCCCTCTGTCCCGCTCGAAAGTTCAAAAAATGAAGTGGATTCAAGAATTAAGGAAAAGATGAAAAAGGTGATGTGTTTTGAGTGTAAATAGTTGGGTAGGAGAGAGAAAGTTGGGTAGGGAATAGTTAGTGGATAATTGTTGTGAGTAACGTGTGGGGCCCACAAATAAAGAAGTAATAAAAAAAATCATTTTAGAATTTTGAACTTTCGGGTGTAACGGAGGGAGTAGGTTATAAGTTTACAACACAACTCCACAAACTCCTAAACAAAATGGATCAGTGATTATGTACCTTGCAATTAAAAATTTCTACCACCACTACACAATAAAATAGTGAAGGGTTTTAAATGAAGTTGCATTCTGTTGGGATAGAGTCTAACCAAGATATAAAGCTGATTAATAAGGAGGAAAATATTAAAAAGGAACGAAAACGGGTTGACACGGCAAGTATGCAAGGATTTTGGGAGTTTCCAAAGACTTTTGGTGTTTTGACCGTTAACACAGTCGTGCTATACAAAGCACACGATCGTGATGGTTTTTTGGTTCTTGCTAACACGGTTGTGCAACCTTAGTGACACAGCGTGCAAAAGTTAGTTGCACGGTCGTGCTCGATTGTTGACACGGTCGTGCTCGGCTGGGCTGGATCAAAATTCTGATTTTGGGAATTCCTTATTATCTAGGGTTTAGGACTATTCCAGGGTGCCTATATAAGTAATGTTTCGCACCCAAACTTGTTGTATCTCATAATTGACATATTATTGTGCAAGATCCTAGCTTGGCAGTACCCCCCCACACATAGCCAATTAATTGGTGAACTGGGTAAACAATTCTCTTGTTTTCTTTATTACTTTGATTCCGTGTTCTTATTTCTGTAGTGTGCGTGGGTGCTCTGTATTCTCTTGGATTGCTTGACAAAAATTGAGACCAAATCCCCAGTTACAGCAACTGACATCAGAGCTTCGGTTCTAAGGTCCTAAGGTTTAACAGTCAAGATGGGCAACAACAAATAAAAGGTTGATAAGTTTGACGGATCAGATTATGGTTTCTGGTGGACGCAAATAAATGAATATTTTATACGGTAAGGATCTCTATAAATCTCTAAAAGGAGTAAAGTCTAAAAGCACTAAGCAGGAGGATTGAAAGGTTTTGGATAGGAAAACCATGGGTGTTATTAGGTCGACTCCGGTAAATAGTATTGCTAAGAAAAACAAGAAGATCACCAAGGAGATTATTGATTTTCTGTCTAAGAAGTATGAGAAACCCCTAGCAGTCAGCAAGGTTGACATGGCGTGAAAGTTATTCAATTTGAAGATGGTAGAAGGGGCATCAATATCAGACCACATCGATGATTATCAAGACATTTTTTGACTTATTAAATGCGGTACAAATTACGTTTGAGGATGAATTCCAATCATTAATTTCATTGGGTTTTTTGCCAGAGAGCGGTAGCGGAACGATTACTGCGTTAAGCACTGTAGCAGGAAAGAACAAATTGAATAGCGATGCCAAAGAATTGCTTATTGGCGAGGAAAATCGTCGTAAGAAATTGTGCGTTAGTCTCTACTTCAGGAGTGGCTTTAGCTACAACTAGCAAATAGAAGTCGGGTACAAACAGCAAGTGAAAATCAGAATCGGGTAAGAACGTAGTCGGTAGTCGATGGTGGGTCTAAATCTAAGAAAAAGTCAAAAGGGGAATCAGGATTCGATAAAATGCTATAAGGTGGGGTGATCAGGCACTTCAAAAAAAATTGTCCCTTAATGGAGAACAAGACAGTAAATGTGGTTACCGAGGATATAGAGAATGCACTGATTCTTAGTGTTAGTAATTCACTAGAATCATGGGTGTTAAATTCAGGGGCATCATTCCATTCATGCGAACTCGTTGAGGAAATAGATAACTATATTTCCAGGAAATTTGGAAAAGTCTATATCTGGCTGATGGGGAACCTTTATAGATCAAGGGGAAGAGGGATGTCAGTTGAAACATAAGCGGTCCGACTTTGCAACTATATGGGGTAAGATATATTCCGAGTTTGAAAAAGAACATGTTATCAGTTGGCAGCTGCATGAAGAAGGTTTAGAAGTGACCTTTGGCTGCAGGAATTGGGTTATTAATAAGGGGACCGAGAAGTCGGCTCGAGGTGATAAGGAGGTACATTATATATGGCTAGCAACATCAAGTATTGTATTGCTCATTCGGGTGACAATGGTAATACGGATTTGTGGCAATGTCGATTGGGTCACATACATGAGTGAAAGAGAGATGAGGTGCGAGGAATGTGCCTTTGGAAAGCAAAGGATGAATGATTTCTCAAGGAAGGTAGGGCTTTAAAGGAACATAAGTTGAAGTTGGTTCACACGGATTTGTGAGGGCCATCACCAGTTACATATATGGGTGGTGCAGCATATTATATGACCTTTATTGATAACTCAACAAGGGAAGTCTGAGTTTATTTTTTGAAACACAAAGATGAGGCATTCGAGGTGTTTAAGTGAAGGGCCTTGGTGGAGAAAGAGACAGGACTCAAGGTCAAAAACTTGAGATCCGATAATGGTGGGGAGAATGAGCTCGAAGAGTAGAATAAATATGGTGTTATGAATGGTATTCGCATGGTGAAAACCCCAAGTGGGACACCACAACATAACGGGGTTGCAGAGATGATGAACAAAACATTGAATGAACGGGCCAGGGCTATGAGATTGACATGTGGACTTCCAAAAATGTTTTGGGCAGATACAGTTAACACAGTGACTTTCTTGATTAACAAGGAACCATTTGTCCCGATCGGGGAATGAAATTTCAGAGGAGGCATGGAGTGGTAATAATCTGTCCTTTCTTCGTATATTTAGTTGCATTGCATATGTTCATGTCAATTATGCGGAGAGAACTAAACTGAATGCTAAGTCTTGGAAGTGTACATTCATTGGGTATGACGGGGATGACTTCGGGTAATTATTTTGGGATGAGCAAAATCAGAAAGTTATTCGCAGTCGGAATGTTATATTCAATGAGAAGCTTTTGTATAAAGACAATAAGAATGCAAGTGCATTCGATGGGATTCGTCTGAAACTGTTAAGTTAGAGAATATTCATGGATCGGATGAGAGCAAGGCAATGATGTTCACCTTGACCAAGATCAAGGGAACCAAATACTCCAGGACCGGTTCCGCTGCATAGATCCACAAGATTGCGTGTGTCGCCTTATAGGTATTTGATGGATGTGTATTTACCCATCCAAATGATGCACTTTTAGGCTTTCTTTGTGTTTGATTCCCGAGTTTTATGTATATTTGATGTGGTTTGTGTATATTTATTGAGTACAGGGTATAGAGCTGATTAAAGGTGTATTTTGTGGCTAAAAAGTGCAAAAGGAATAAAGTGGAGCGGAGCAGAGAAGGAAAATAGGGAAATAAATGAGCTTCAAGGACTAAATTAGAAATATGGGAAAATTCAAGAACTAAAATGGAAATATGAAATTTTTGGACGAATTTAATGTATAAAAATTCATGGGATTAAATGAAAAATAAAATCTCAAAGGGCGAAGTGCAAAAGAAGTCATTATAGTGGTCAAAGTGTGGTTGCAAAATGGCGAGACGAAACAAGTATAGATTGGTATCAATTAAGGCCATTGCATTGCCAAGGTGGCCGGCCACTTAATGGTATGGCCGAGGCAAGTTAGGGCCATTTGGGGCCAGGTTCGAAGGAGTTTGGGCCAATGCAGAATTGATTTGGGCCAATGCAAGGAAGAGGAACTCGGCCAAACTGTCTGCCAACTTAGGCGGCCGCTCTCAACGCTTGGGCAACCGCGCTTAGGCAAGGAAATTCACGCACAAAGTTCGGCCAACAAGGACGGCCGCGATGAGCACTTGGGCGGCCGCACTACGTCGTTTTTCAGCAACAGAATTCGTATTAAACAAGGGCAGTCTGGGGATTTCTCAACCGTGGACCTTGGATTTTGCCCTACTCTCTTTATAAATTGAGCAGCCTACGTTGAGAGAGAGAACATATCATATTATCATTAATTTGTTTTTGCTTTTCTTTTGGAACAATTGAATTGAAGAGAAGATTTATTCCGAATTTCAGGTTTTTATTATTTGTAAATTATGAGTAGCTAAATTCTTAGATTTGTAGATTGTTTTGATCTTCACCGGATTTCTATGCAATAGTATTTTAATTCTTTCAATTTAATTCCTTCTAGTTCATTAATAGATTTTAATTTCTTATTCTTAGATTTGAGACGTATGTTAAGATACAAACTCGTCTTTAAATAATTGGGTATCGAATTCGCCATTAATTTGGGATTTTGATACATAGACCACTATTAATTGAATAACTTGATCTGTGTCGTAATAGAATCGGATCAACGTTAGGTTCTTTAATTCTTTCGTGTTCTTAACGTATTCTTGGCATATTGTGGAACCGTAATAGAATCTACAATATTAAAAAGAGTATTTAGGATTGTAATCCGGCCACCTAACCGTGTCGATCCTAGCTAAAGTGAATGAACCCTAGAAGTTGAGTTGATGTTTTATAAGTGAAATTTTGCATAGAATGATGGTGAAGTGAAATCCAATTTACGAATCTCTGCTCATAATCTGTTTTCTCGTTTAGTTAGTCTTTGTTATTTATTTTATGCTCTTAGTTCTAAATCAAGTTATAAACTGTGGTTACTCAATTCACTGCTTTTACTCTACTTGTTTACCAACGAGTCTCTGTGGATTTGACCCTGCATTTCAGATACCGCTACACCTGTAGTGAGTACACTTGCTCGGTTTTTATTACAAGAGGGAGTTTTCCTCCATCAAGTTTTTGGCGCCGTTGCCGGGGACTTGTTGCAAGTAAACAAGTAAGTTAGGTAGTGAATGCAAGGTCGTCGTTCTTTGAAGCCTACATTTGTGCCATTGAACGACAACATAAACAGACTTAATAAAGCTAAAGACACTAAGCTTCTTGAGGAAGTATTTGAGGGCGATCCCCTCTTTAATCCCCTTTTCTCGGATTCGGACACCGAATCAGAACCCTCCACCACCGAGGTAGAGGTAGAGGAAGAGAAAGCCGAGATGGCGTAACCACCGCACAAACGATGAATGATTTCCCGAGACCTGTGGGTAGACACATCTACCTCTTGCATAGTCTTTGTCCGGAAGCGACCAAAAATTTAGAGGTCAAAGGACAATACTTTGCCATGTTGCCAAGCTTTCACGGATTGCCTGGTGAGGATGCACTTACGTTCCTCAAAGAGTATATTATTGTTGTTGCTCAATTTTTATTAAGACAGGGAGTGACTGAGGAACAAATTAGACTGAAGTGTTTTCCTTACACTCTTAAGGGAGTGGCTAAAACATGGTTGATGATGCTTGCACCGAGCAGCATTAGTACTTGGGGAGAATTACAAGATGTGTTCCTTAAAAGATATTACCCACATCATCTTTTGGCTGGTTTTAGACATAAATTGATGACATTTTCCCAAGATGTGGGGGAGCCCTTTCATGAGGCATGGGAAAGATTTAATACAATGTTAATGCAATGTCCCCAACACAATTTCACACTACCCTCACTGAACCAAGCCTTTTATGATAGCTTGAATGACAATGGTCAATCAATGGTTGACAATGCTGCTGGAGGCTCAATAGGAGCCAAGACCACGAATGAGACTAAAGCGTTATACGAGATGTTGAGTGCTAACTCTCAACAAAAGAGTTCGAGGGGTAAAACAAGGGGGGGTACTTGAATTGAATGCTAGTGATAATATTTCAAAGCAGATTGCACTTTTAAATAATAAATTGGATAAATTGACTGCCGCTGCACTTCTGCCGGTGCCAATGTTATTACTGATTATTGTACAAATTGTGATTTATCATCTCATGTGACTAATATGTGTCCAAGTGCAGCAAATTTTTCTTATCATCCTGAACAGGCACATGCTTTCAATGGATATGTACCAAGGCCACCACCCCAAGGCAACCCATATGGTAACTACAATCCATGGGGCGGCCATCCGAATCAGCAAGTAAAACCTGTTCATGTGCCACCACCTGGACAACATGATAAAGAGCCTTGGGAGAGCCGGTCCAGCATTAAGGATGGAGATGCAAAGAAAGTAATGTAAATACGTGGCTGCGTTTGAAAAGGTGGGCACACAAGTAGAGCAACTTGTGAAGGTTGCCTAAGAGTTGATGAAAGAGAAGAACCCACCTGAGCAAGCAAAGTCAATCACAACAGTGTGGGATGAAAGTGAGGAAATTGAGGAGGTATTTCTATCTTCTCTTGATAATATTGATTGTTTTGATAATAATGATGATGTTAATGAGAATGAAAAAATTAATCATGTTCAAAAAGACCCCGAATGCTTCACTATCCCAATTTCTGTAGGGGGTCAAAATTTTAAAGGTTTGTTGGATCTTGGGGCAAGTGTCAATGTGATGCCCTTTCATGTTTTTAGAAGTTTGGGGGTATGTGAGTTGAAACCACCCAAGAGAGACTTGCAATTGGCGGATCTCTCAATCAAAAGACCCTTAGGGGTTATTGAAGGGGTGTTGGTTAAAATTGATAAAATTATTATCCCCATTGACTTTTATGTGATGTGTATGGAGGGATCAAGTGAGGAACAACTGAAAACTCCCATTCTGCTTGGGAGGCCATTTATGTTTGACGCTAAGGCCACCATTGATGTGTGTCAAGGGGTTGTGTCCTTGAGAGGCATGGGGGAAGAATGCAAGTTTGTTATGTCTAAAAATGATAAGAAAATCTTCCCCAAAGATGGTTTTGTAGGAGCCATAACTGATTTTCCAATTTTTAAAGATGATGCGAATGGATGTGAGAAAAGTGGGGATAATGCGGACGTTTGTCCTTTGGCTAGTAACATTAAAGCCGACCAATACTCTAGGAGTAATGGGTCGTATCACTCCCCACACGACTCCCATAAAGAGTCGATTCCATTACATTTACCACAAGGGCCTTCAAAATCGAGAGTTAGTGAGGAGAGTTATAGTGATTTATCTGATTCTATATTTTTAAATATTTTTGTGCATGATAACTCTCTTGATCTTGGTTGCAAGGATGGCATTTTGCAGGTTGAAAGAGTTGAGTTTGGGGGTGGAAACCCCAATAAAAAGAAAAGAAAGAGGGGTAAGCACAAGCGTAAAGTTTCAAAAATAAATGTGGCTTCACCCCTGCTTGTTGACAATGGAGAGCTGATTTGGAAAGAGAAGGGCGTTTGTGCCCGTGAGGAAAGGAGATGGTCCAAAGGCCGCAAAGCTAAGGCCAAGTAAGCTTGGGACCATAGTCGGGCTAACGACTTTAACCAAATGCGCTGCTTGGGAGGCAACCCAATGAGGTATGTTTTATTTTTATGATAATTACTGTTTAGTCGTGTCATGTCGTCCGTCGAACCCAAGGCACGCCTTTGTTCTCTTTGCTATGAGGACATAGCATGTTTTGAGTTTGGGGGTGGGCAACTCTCCGAGTTTGTGGGTTTATAGGGGAGTGTATATAGTGTCACCCTCTAAAAAAAATAGAAAAATTTAAAAAAATTGTGTTCTTTTCATAGTTGGGATGTTGGCCAAAGTCTGTGATGATTAGAGTGTACTTTAATTTTAAAATCACATGTGCTATTACTAGTGTAGTGATTGGGATTGCATTGAAACATTTAAATTATGATTGCACCACCTCTCACTTCCGTATCATATTCTTGGTCATTGTCATCAACTTAGGTGCCTTTTATGGGATCACTTCGTGTATTCTCGGGGTCCTTAGAACATGTTTGCATGATTGTCAATAACACGTCAATAGGTTACTTGATATATGGCTATTCTTTGAATCCTATTTTGTAGGCCTTAAACTTTCTCGTCACTCATATAAAATTTTCCGCTAGAACCCCGTTTGAGCTTGAAAAAGAATGGAATCTCTCACAAAGTGGGAGGTTATTTTAGACCACCATTCGCCTTCATTTGTACCCTCATTATCCCACCCTTTTTAACTTATACACTATTTTCTCACCTTTTCAAGAAAGTGAAACTAGGGAAAGAATGGAAATATTTTGGGGGATGTCATAAAAATCAAAGGGTTGAGTGGAAAGTGGTCACGAAAAAAAAAATGGGTCATGTTATGTAATGAAAAGAGGGGCTTGAGCAAAATATTAAATGCACATTCTTCGTGATATATTTGTGCACTGAAAAAAAAAAGAAAAAAGAAGAAAAAAGAAAAGAAGAGAAAAAGTGAAGCCTTGCCCCTATCAAAGTAGAAATTTTGTGTCAAGGTGACCAAAGAAAGTAATGGAATGTGTTTAACCCCATGTCAATATATGAAAAAGTTTTAGTTTGTGGGTTGGCACATTGGGAAGTAATAAGGGTGAGCGGAGGAATTATAATCAAAGTGAGGATGTATTGTTAAAAGAAGACTTTCTAGTTCACTTTCTTGCTTTCGTATGTCTTTACCTTTTTTTTGTAACCGTGAACCGAGCCATGCGATCTTTCGCACCATAACACTTTAAGCCATATTATTCTTTCAATATTGAGTAACCGGGTTGACAATCGTGTAAATGTGCACATGAGTGTCCTTTTTGGGTTGTACTGTCTATAACATATTGATTTAGAGCATCACTTAGTGAATCCATAAACAATCTTAGGTTGTTGGCAGTGACCTCCCATAATTCATTCATCATTCAGGCCGCGGTGGAAAATTGTGAGTTTTATGCTTCAATGTGATTGTAATCTCATTACTGTGGTGGCACTTGTTGATTATGTGTGTTGGTAAGAATCTGAGACTTGTATGGCCAATATGACTCATTTGTGATAGAACATCCCAAAAAAAATAAAAAAATAAAAAAATAAAAAAATAATTATTTTGTTTTACTCCCTCCGTCCCAGACCAAGGGTTCATCTTTCCCTTTTGGTCCGTCCCAGACCAAGAGTTCATTTCCATAAATGGCAAGTTTTTTAATATATTTATACCCTTATCAACTTCATATATTTACAAAAAAACCATTCATTATACCCTTATATATTCTCTCTCCTATTCCCTACCACACATTTAACTACTATTCTTCTCACTCATTCTCTCTCCTATTAAATATTTTTAACTTTTACATTCTCTATCCTATTCCCTATCACATATTTAACTTTTACATTCTCTCTCCTATTCCCTACCACACATTTAACTACTATTTCCTATCCCACATTTAACTTTTATTCATTTTTTAAAAAATTTCTTAAGAAGCGTGAAATCCACCCCATATACCCATGGTCTGGGACGGAGGGAGTAATATTTTATTAGTAGTATTTAGAGTAGTTTTATTTTACTTCTTTTAGTTTTGTTTTACTCGGGACGAGCAAAAGGTTAGTTTGTGGGTGTTTGATGGATGTGTATTTACCCATCCAAATGATGCACTTTTAGGCTTTCTTTGTGTTTGATTCCCGAGTTTTATGTATATTTGATGTGGTTTGTGAGTATTTATTGAGTACAGGGTATAGAGCTGATTAAAGGTGTATTTTGTGGCTAAAAAGTGCAAAAGGAATAAAGTGAAGCAGAGCAGAGAAGGAAAATAGGGAAATAAATGAGCTTCAAGGACTAAATTGGAAATATGGGAAAATTCAAGGACTAAATTGGAAATATGAAATTTTTGGACGAATTTGATGTATAAAAATTCATGGGATTAAATGAAAAATAAAATCTCAAAGGGCGAAGTGCAAAAGAAGTCATTATAGTGGTCAAAGTGTGGTTGCAAAATGGCGAGACGAAACAAGTATAGATTGGTATCAATTAAGGCCACTGCATTGCCAAGGTGGCCGGCCACTTAATGGTATGGCCGAGGCAAGTTAGGGCCATTTGGGGCCAGGTTCGAAGGAGTTTGGGCCAAGGCAGAATTGATTTGGGCCAATGCAAGGAAGAGGAACTCGGCCAAACTGTCTGCCAACTTGGGCGGCCGCTCTCAACACTTGGGCGACCGCGCTTAGGCAAGGAAATTCACGCACAAAGTTCGGCCAACAAGGACGGCCGCGATGAGCACTTGGGCGGCCGCGCTACGTCGTTTTTCAGCAACAGAATTCGTATTAAACAAGGGCGGTGGGGATTTCTCAACCGTGGACCTTGGATTTTGCCCTACTCTCTTTATAAATTGAGCAGCCTACGTTGAGAGAGAGAACATATCATATTATCATTAATTTGTTTTTGCTTTTCTTTTGAAACAATTGAATTGAAGAGAAGATTTATTCCGAATTCCAGGTTTTTATTATTTGTAAATTATGAGTAGCTAAATTCTTAGATTTGTAGATTGTTTTGATCTTCACCGGATTTCTATGCAATAGTATTTTAATTCTTTCAATTTAATTCCTTCTAGTTCATTAATAGATTTTAATTTCTTATTCTTAGATTTGAGACGTATGTTAAGATACGAACTCGTCTTTGAATAATTGGGTATCGAATTCGCCATTAATTTGGGATTTTGATACATAGACCACTATTAATTGAATAACTTGATCTGTGCCGTAATAGAATCGGATCAACGTTAGGTTCTTTAATTCTTTCGTGTTCTTAACGTATTCTTGGCATATTGTGGAACCGTAATAGAATCTACAATATTAAAAAGAGTATTTAGGATTGTAATCCGGCCACCTAACCGTGTCGATCCTAGCTAAAGTGAATGAACCCTAGAAGTTGAGTTGATGTTTTATAAGTGAAATTTTGCATAGAATGATGGTGAAGTGAAATCCAATTTACGAATCTCTGCTCATAATCTGTTTTCTCGTTTAGTTAGTCTTTGTTATTTATTTTATGCTCTTAGTTCTAAATCAAGTTATAAACTGTGGTTACTCAATTCACTGCTTTTACTCTACTTGTTTACCAACGAGTCTCTGTGGATTCGACCCCTGCATTTGCATACTGCTACACCGGTAGTGAGTACACTTGCTCGGTTTTTATTACAAGAGGGAGTTTTCCTCCATCAGTATTCTCCTTCAAATTTCTATTTTTGTTAGCAGATAAAGGTGAACCGAAAAGTTATGCGGAGGCTAGTCGTAGTGAGCTTAGAGACAAGTGAAAAGTTGCGATGGATGATAGAGATGAATTTTTTGAAAGTCAATGATACTTGGGAGTTGGTAGAGCTTCCCGAGGGGAAACAGGCACATAACAAGTGGATTTACAAGATCAAGGAGAAAGGCAAATGGCGACATTCGTTACAAGACAAGGTTAGTTGTAAAGGGCTTTGAACATAAGTATGAGATCGAATACACAGAGGTCTTTACTCTGGTTCTGAAGATGACTACTATCAGAATGGTTCTGGATTTAGTAGCTGCAGAGAACTTGCTGTTATAACAGATGGATGTAAATACAGTATTTCTTCATGGAAACTTGGAGGAGATAATTTACATGGTACAACCACATGGTTATTTGCCTAAGAGTAGTGATGAATTGGTTTGCAGATTGAAGAAGAGCTTGTATGGCCCGAAACAAGCTCCTCGGCAGTGATACAAGAAGTTTGATGGATTCATGCATGACATTCAGTTTGTTAAATGCGAGGTGAATCATTATTGCTACTTCAAAAGGTTTGACAACAGGTAATAATCTTGCTTTTATATGTGAACGACATGTTAATAGTAGACTCTGGTGATGGAGAGGTAAACAGATTAAAGGGACAGTTGTCAGAACGCTATGAGATGAAGGATTTGGGGGAGGCAAGTCAGATTTTGGGCATGCGGATTGCCCGGGATAGGAAGGCAGGGAAGTTTCTTTCGTAGGCCGGATATGTCAAGGTCTTGGGGAGATTCGACATGCAAGGAGCAAAGCCAACGAGTACACCGTTGGGTAGCGACTTTAAGCTATTTAACAAGGACTCACCTAGGGACAAGTAGGAGCGTGCTCAGATGGAGAATACTCCATATGCTTCGGCAAGGAGTCTAATGTATGCCATGGTGTGTACAATGCCAGATATTGCTCATGCAGCGAGAGTATTCAGCCGACTCACGGGTAATCTAGGGAAGCACATTGAAAGCAGTTCAATGGATCCTAAGGTACTTAAGGGGTACTACTGGTATGACATTATTTTTTGCAGATAAGGGTGTCGAGCTAGCGGGTTATGTGGATGTGAATTTGGCATCAAGTGATCTTAATAACAGGAAAAGTACTACGGGTTATGTGTTTATATTGGGTGGTACGACAATTTCCTTGACTTATAAGTTGCAGAAAGTCGCCGCACAGTCGATTGCTGAAGCAGAATATGTTGCAGTGACTATGGCAAGCAAGGAGATGGTATGTTGTAGAGTTTCTTGAGTGAACATGGGAAGGGTTAGAGTGATAATGTGCTCCACAGTGAGTCGCTATTCATCTTGCGAATAATCCAGCATTTCATTATATGACGAATCACATTAAGCTAAGGTTTCACTACCTCAGGTATATTTTGGAGCAGAAGATCTTAAAGCTTCATAAGATTCAAGAATCGGAAAATCCGGCTGACATGTTTACAAAGGTTGTAAACCTTGACAAGTTGTAGCTATGCATAACTGGGCTTGAAAACTAGGAGAGTAGGCCGACACTGCATGATTAAGGTGAGCGAAATGACTACCAGGAACAGGTGAAGGAACGCATAAGGGGCTTGATAATATTGATCTCTAGGTGGGAGATATTTCGGATAAAGTCCAACCAAGGTACAAGGCTAATTAATAAGGAGAAAATATCAAAAGAGAACCAAAACGGATTGACATGGCAAGTGTGTACGGGTTTTGGGAGTTTTCATGGACTTTGGTGTCTTGACTGCTGACACGATCGTACTATACAAAGCACACTGCCGTGTTATTGGAGATGATTTTTTGGTTCTTGCTAGCATGGTCGTGCAACCTTTGTGACACGGTCGTGCAACCTTTGTGACACTGTCTTGCTTGATTGTTGACATGGTCATGCTCGACTGGGCTGGGCTGAGCCAAAATTCTTATTTCAAAAATTCCTTATTGGCTAGGGTTTAAGATTATTCCGGGGTGCCTATATAAACAATGTTCCGACCCTAAACTTGTTGTATCTCATAATTAAAAATTATAGTACAAGATTCTGGCTTGACAGTATCCCCTGACGTAGCTAATTAATTGGTAAACTAGGTAAATTTCTCTTGTGTTCTTTGTGTTCTTTATTGCTTTGATTGTGTTTTCTTATTTCTGTTGTGTAAGTGGGTGCTCCGTATTATCTTGGATTCTTGCATGAATTGGGATCAAATCCTTTCATGTACCTCAAAAGTAATTCTAAAATAACCATTTCACTGAACTCAATGTCGGGACAAGACCAGCTATTCCCACCATTTCAAATTCAACGATTGCAGGATACACATGTATTCACAAGAACAATTCAAAATTTCGAACCTCATTGACACAAAAAGATAGGAAAAAAAATCGTCCAGGAAGGGGAATTGTTGAAAATGGATGGATAGGGTACCTTAGTCGAAATGGAAGGGGTGGGATGAACGTGATCATCGGAGATGACGACATAATCAGCCAAAACGACGACGTTGTTGTGGATTTCCTCCGACACGCATTTGGTACCGGTGGCCGGTAAATTCAACCATATGGCTTGATTTTGTTGAACTAATAATAGCATCAACAACGGTAGAACGAAAACCTTAAATCTCACAACCATTTTCCTCCCCAATCAATCAATTTCTGTGTGTTCGGCGATCGTGAGTGCCGATTGAATCTCGTATCGCTGGGTTGTTCTACCGGATCGAAGAAGAAAGCTTCGGATCTCTGCGACCTGTGTGTTGCGTGTGTGCGGTTTTTTTCTTTGAGAAATAAATTGCAGAAAGAGAATTGTTATATGAGTCGGTTCTTGTCACTTTGGAAAAACTTGGAAAAACGTGTTTTGGGTTTTCCGTTTATTATGTCAGTGCCTGTTTAACAAAGTGTCAGGGTGATAAAGTGTCAGTGCATGTGTAACAAAATGCCAGTGAAAAAAGTGTCAGTACCAATTTAACAAAGTGCCAGTGTAAACTGGCACTGGCACTTTGTTAAACTGGCACTGGCACCGACACTTTTACACGGGCACTTTTATATACATGAACTGGCACTCTTCATACTGCCACTCTGTTCCACTAACACTGGCACTTTGTTACACTAATATTTTTGCTGGCTTTCAAAAACACAAGCACTGACATTCAAAAACACATGCACTGGCATTCAAAACCACATACACTGACACTCAAAAACACATACACTGGCACTCAAATTTCCATCTGATTTGTTCTGCACGACGGGTTTACTGGCATTCCAAAACACATGAACTGGCACTCGAATTAAAATGGACTGGCACTCAAATTAAAATGCACTGGCCATGATCCAAACGATTGCTCTGGCGGTCCTCTTTGGCTGTCCCTCGCGTACCTCCACTGCTCCGACGGACAAACCGTCGGTTCCACACGGCTTACCTATAAGTCCGCCGCAAAGGCCTTCGTTTCCAATAAAAGACGATGGATGTAGACTCGTGAAGGTTGTTCCGGACGACGGCACCTGTCCGGTAAGTTGATTGTATGAAACATTAAATCCCTCCAATGTACTGCAATTACCGAAATGTGAAGGAATTGTTCCAGAAAGATGATTGTGAGACAAATCAACTTCAGTAATCGATTGGTCTTGATGGGTGTGATTGTCAATAAGGAATTCTGCTTCCAAAAGGAAATTCATTTCACCGTCCGCAAATCTTGTCTCTTCTTCCCCGGCGACGGCGTCGTCATTTACGATCCCCGATTAGCGATTAGAGAGAGAAGCAGAGAGAGAACGGGTAAAGTTTTACGATAATTTTAAAACACGTTTTTTCGTAAGCTTATGAAAAAACGCGTTTTTTACAAGTTTTTGACTTGTTATATAGGCTCAGTAAATTTGTTTAGTAAACTCGTAACATTAAATGCACCCCAAAAATTAAAAAAAATCCTCACTTTCCATTTATACCCCTTATCTTATTTATCCTTTATCTCTCACTTCCTCACCTATACCCATCAACCCGAACACATTTACTCTCTCATTCACCTATCAACACAGATTTTGAGAGAGAGAGAAAAAAAAAAGATTTTTGATTTTTGAGAGAGAGAAAAGAAGAAAAAAAACTGATTTTTAGAAAGAGAGAGAGAAAGAAATTCAGATTTTGGAGAGAGAAAGAAAAGAAGAAAAAAAAAAGAAAAAGGAGGGTTACAACTCAATATCAACTTCAATTAAGATGTCAAACATTGAAAAATAAGGTAATTTTACTTCAATTCATTCGAAAATTACTTTTTAGACTTTAATTTTTGCTTCAATTTGAGAATTATTGGGTTAAATTTCATTAAAAATTATGGATTTGTGAGGTTCGACCGGTACTGACCGAATTTATAGATCTGTTCGGACAGTAGTGGTAAAACTATGATAAAAAAGTCAGTCACACTTGGCCGAACTTTGGTAAAAAATTCAGCCACACCTGCCCGAACTTTTTGAGTAGTTTCAGCCACACCCGGCCGAATTTCTTCACATTTTTCAGCCATCCCGCCCAAATTTTTTTTACTATTTTCAGTCAGTTATAGCCAAACTTTTTCAATGTGATGTAAAGTATTTGAGTTTGATATGATATGATATGAAATTATATTGAGTTTGATTTGTTGATGTTTTATTTGCAGTTAATAAAATGTTTACAAGAATACGTCCAACTGCTTCTATTAGGAAGCAATACGAACACTCGCGTAATCAAGGGCAATGTACGCAAAACCTTGATGCTGAGCAAGTTGGGGATATTCAGTATAGCATGAAGAGTATGAAGGTCAAAGATATTCAGTGTACAATAGGATGAGGATAATATGGAAACCTCACCTGAGATGAATGTTCCTGAGGCTCAAAATTATAGTGACCCGGAAGATGAGCCGGAAGATGAGGATGACATCGAGGGAGGTGGGGGTAAATTCTCTTTTTCCGGTGGCCCGAGGTACAAATCTTTACTCATTTCCTATCAAACACATGGTGCAAACACACATATGGAAGGGTAAAGATGATCGTACACAAAAATGTATTAATCATATAGGGAAGTTGAAAAAATGGAAGTTGGATATTGATAATCTGTCTGAGGCGGTTCAAAATATTATTGGTAATTTCGGACTTTTGTGCTTACTAAGTGCAGTGTATGACAACGTGGATAAGAAGTTGGTTAACGATTTCATTGAACGATGGCACCCGGAAACTAATAATTTCCATATGCCATTTGGGGAGATGACCATCACTCTAGAGGATGTGTCTTGTCTTACGGGGCTTCCGGTCGTAGGTCAACCATTGTTTGAGAGTCCCGGTTATTCTAGCCATCCACCTCTTGATAAAGTCATTGAGGTTTTGTGAGTAAAAAAAAAGTGGCTAAAGATGGAATACCTGCCAAAGGGGCATTGGTGAATCTAGAAGATTGAGAACAAAGTTCTCCCCTAATTTGTACTCCTCAGACCCCCAAAAAGTTATCTGTACTGCTAAGGCATATCTGTTATATTTATTGGGGTGCACAATTTTCTCGGATAAGACCAGGACGTGTGTTAGTGCGAGCTACCTAGATTTATTTAGAGATGATGGATAAAAATCCTCTTGTAATAAAATATCTTGCAAGTGTACAAGCTACCGTTGTAGTAGTATGCACAAGCAAGGGTAGAATCCACAGAGAATTGAGTGTTGAATAAATTGGTTTAATTAGTGTGAAAAGAAACAAAGGAAAAGGGGGTTTTGATTGATTGATTGAATTATTAAACTAAGAAAGCAAATAAAATAAAATAAACAAAACAAGGAAATAAATCAAGGATTAAGAAATAGTCCACGAATTGGATTCACAACATATTATCACTTTATGCTATTTAAATTATGTAAAGAAATAACTCAATCTCATTCTTGGGTTCGTTCACAAAAACCTAGGGTTAAGATGTTCAAATATTCTGGTAGGTCAATAAGAACATTAAAATCCTCCTAATTCTATCTTGTTTATATATTTCGGTAGGTCAATATAAACATTCAAGAATTTCAATTAAAAACTTAAGAACAATGGAACCTAGATTCGTTTGATTTCCGGTAGGTCCTCAATTGAATCTATTCTTCTCAACAATGGTCAAATTACAAATCATCCACGCTAGTGCAATGGTTTGTATCCAAATAAATTCAAGATATCAAAAGTATATTCCGCTAGGTCAATACAATTGATCTCAAGAACAATAATTAAAACCGTTGAGAAGATCAAGAACGAAAAAGAAATAGGAAGAATTAAAATCCTAGCATAAAGATCTAATATGTGTTACTACCAATCCGCAAACTAATGAATTTAGCCTCGAAGGGCCATTAAAATAAATACCTCAAATCTTGAATTAAACCCTTCACTCTTGTACAAATAAATTGTAATATTTTTGGGAGAAAGAAAATATAGAGAGAATAATCAAAAGATCCAAAGATCAAAAAGATCCAAAGATGAGAGCCCATACAAAAACTAGTCTAGGGTTATTTTTATAGGAGGAGGGAGGTGAAAATCCTTTTTGGAAACAAATTATGGTCAAAATTCTTGTCAAAATAGAGAATCTCCCGAAATCCGTCACTGATTCTATGCAAATCTTGTCGCTGATTCATTTTTATTATTTGTGACGGAATTAAATCTGTTGCTGAAACTTTGTGGGCGGTCGCCCAAGACAGCCCATCACCTGCCCATGTGTACAGACTCTTCACTCGGCCAGCATCCTTCTTCAGCGGCCGCCCTTGGCTGGAACAGCGGCCGCCCTTGGCTGGAACAGCGGCCGCCCAAGCTTCCTTGACCCAGCCCAGCGCCTTGGCCCATCTTCCCTGCATTGCTCGCCCAACCTTCTTCCTGTCCCGGCCACTCTTGCCTGCCCGTGGCCTACATTGCCTCGGCCACACCACAACATTGGCCGGCCATGCCTATTTGGTTTGGCCCATTTTGGTATTCGTTTCGTTCCGCAATTGAACAGTCGCACTTTAATCACTATAATAAATTCTTTTGCACCTCGATCTTTGAGATTTTATTTTTCACTTTAGCCCATGAATTTTTTATAAATCAAATTCGTCCAAAATTTCCATATTTCCAGTTTAGTCCCTGACTTTTCCAATATTTACGATTTGGCCCTTGAACTTTCAAATGTCAGTTTTGTCCCATATTTTTCAAAATTGCAATTGATCCAAAAACTTCCAAAGTACGCTCCAATCCTCCGTTTTATCAGTAATTGCACTTCAACCCCTGTACTTTCAAAATACTACAAAATACATTAAATTCTCAAGATTTCGAACATCAAATAAGCTAGGAAATATATCTTTTGGATGGGTAAAACCACATCCATCAAGAGATGAGGGGGCAATTTGGGATTATGATTGGGGAGCCGGAGCATTAGCTTATTGTAGACACCCCATTCTGAACCCATCGGAGCATATTGATACCACTCTAAGTATCGTCTTGAGTCAAGAAGTAGAAATCCACCATCTCGTCATGTTTCGTTAAGTTTTGACTAACGACCGTTAGTTTGGACTAAACTGCATACGAGAAATGAGGGAAGGACAGAATTTTCCACTGACGGCCTTATCTCGCGCGGAATGGCGTGTCTCGCGCGATACAAGGAGCTTTTGCAGACCTGCAGAAGCCAGTCTCCTCGTCGATTTCAACCTCTTTCGGGATAAAACTTTATCAATCCGGCCATCCAATGAAATTTGGGTTCTGGAACCTTCCCAAGGTGTTTTATCTCTCCACCAACACATCTCCAACACCTATAAATACTTGAAGACTTTCAGTATTTTAGATCTCCAGACTTTTCAAGTCAAAACCCCCCACATTTATAGGTTTCTCTCCCTGAAAGATTCCTGTAAATCACCCCTAAAATCACCTAAAGTTTGTTTGTCAACCTTGTTGATAAACAAACATCGAAGCTTGAATTGAGGACCGAGGCGAAGCTCTGACCTCATCAAGACTTGACTCTAAACTTGAGTCAAAACTCTGTCCGAGTCTCTTCACACGAGGTAATCTTCCTCTTCCCTTTCTAATTGATTGTTAGAGTGGTATAATACATCAAACCTAGGATCGGCCTAGAGCCTTCCCAAATCATGGGGATGGTCTCGAAGCAATCGATCCTATATTCCATTTAACCTCGTTAAATGGATCTCTTTTGCTTACTTATTTAAAACGTTTTTCTTTGAAAACCTCTCTTTTAGCAAGACCGATCTCCGGATTGGGTGAAATGGGTGCTCCTTGACCTTCCCATTCCATAACCTAAGCCCCGAACCCAAAATCTCTTTTCAAATGGTTTTTCTATATTTCCAAACAAATAATATAGGTGGCGACTCAAAAGATGTGAAAAACAAAAGAAATCCGCGCATCGCTACAGTGGCGACTCTGCTGGGGACTGTAAATTTAAAGAGGCTTAAACTTGCGTTAATAAAAATAGGTTTTCAAAAAAAATCATTTTTTGTATTCAGACCAAGCTTATCTCGCACAAGACAACCTGTCACGCACGAGATAACGCTTCGACAATTAGCGTGTCTTCTGATTTTCCCTGTTCGTCTCAAGGTCCAAGATGAGAGTCGAACACGCAAGGGGGATTCCAGATTACATTATCTGCAGAGTTCCTTCATCTTAAGGCCTCCCTTAAGATGTAGAACTCGAATCCGTATTTAGTTTAAATAATTGATTATTATTTATAAAATGCGTGTGATTGGGTTTTTTAAATTAAAGTCCGGTCCATTGGGGATTCGGGAGTTGTAATTAAATTATTTATCTCTCTCTCTCTCTCTCTCTCATTAATTAGAACTACGACGGCCTGAGTCTTTCGAACTTGGGAGAAACGTAGGCAACCACTTGGTGCGGTCATTATCTATTTTTCTTTTAATTTTAAAAAAAAATCTCCATTTTTTTCTATCACCTAGATTGACTATCACACACGCACACTCATATTATATCTGTCATTGCACTACATACCCTGATTAACCCGGGACCCACTCTAAGGACGGATGATTGTAACCACCTAGTCGCCGGTCTCTCCGAAGTTGGATCATCCAACTCAATGTATTCAATCCATCTAGATTGTCATATCGCGGGGAGCCTAGCCTTCCAGCCCTGCATCGCCACATATCATGTAGATTGTCTTTTTAGGATCACTCCGTGACCGGTCGGTTTGACTCGGTGATCTTTTCTTATTTTTGACCAAAATAAAGCCATGTAAAATTGACTATAAAGAAGGACTCAAAATAGTCCCTTCGAAAAAAGAAAACGTCCCTTCGGAATGACCCTTTCGGAAGTCCCTTTTTTAAAAAAAAATCCTTCAAATAATCTTACATGGCTTTGTTTTACAAAAATGAGACTGATTACTTAGTCGTTAGGTTCTGATAAAGTCCTTAAAAACCCCTCAAAACGGATTCTCCGTTCCGACCAAAAATTAGGTTTAATAAAAATCGACTTTCCGTGTGATTGTCTCGCGCGGGACAATGTCTCTGTTTGCTGTGTTTGAGCCTAAACCGTTTAAGCCTTCTTCCGACTCGTTGGGGCTAGATTTGATCCTGACACCATCTCTGCGTCTCTTCTGTCAGTTTTCCGAAGCTACTCAACCTCAAGACTCCCAACACAATGTCCACAAAAAAGTACTTCGTCACTAAGAAAGATCTTAAAGAGGAAGACTTGCAGAACATGACCAAGTCCCTTGTCACTGAATTCGAGCATGCAGAAGGTTGGAGAGAAGCTTTTGATATGCCTACCACTCGCATTGCTAGAGATTTTCCGGAAGATGGAAAGTGACTCCGACAGCGGGCGATCATCTGTGCAAGAAGAGCTAAGCGATATCAAAGCTCAACTTGCCAAAGCTCTGCAGCAAATTGACAACAACGCCACATGGCATAACCTGGAAGAATTAATCCAAGCTGACAAGACAAAGATGCTGATTGAAGAACTCGAGGAAGTCAAAAGCGAACTCGAGGCTATGACCCAAAAGTGTAATGCCCTCGAAGCCCACATTGAGGATGACATTGATGAGAGGGTCAAGTATTGCCTCAATACTCTTTACCGTGATCTCAAGGAGCAAATGGAAGCAGAATACCAGTCTCGCCACAACGTCTTTGTGCAACACTACGAGAACCATATTCGAGACCTCCATAATCAAATGGCTAAACGAAGAAAGGGGAGGACTTTCACTGACATTGGAAGGATCTCTCTCGGTCATCTTTTCAGAAGTCTTCACAAGGATGGAAAACTGAAGCCAATGGAAGATTACATACCTAAGAGGGAAGGTCGAGCTCCACACCTCTACTGCTACTACCATCAATGCCATGGCCATCACACCGATGATTGCTTCAACTTGAAGAACACAATACAAGATCTTATTGACAACGACACCATCAGAGTTTGTCCAAGCGGTGGCATAGTTTGGATGAATTCAAGCAAATGAGGGATCTCTTTCTTTTTCAGTTATTTACTTTTATTTGCAAAAGAAACGATTAGTAGTCTAGTTTAGTTTGGGTACTACTTGCCTAAAATTCTCATTTGTGGACAAGAGTATCAAGTTTGCTTTTCAATAATAGTCTAGTCAGTATCTTTTCTTTCAAAAATTCTGATTACTTATTCAACAAGAAAGCACCGTGAATGTCATAGAAACTTGCAACGAAAACGATTACTCTAAAGCACTTCGATTTTCCGGAAACCTTCCTGTTTGGAGAATGATGCAAGCGAAAGGGTACTTTCCTGGCTTGGGACTTGGAAAACACTTGCAAGGGATAACAGAACCACCACCGGTTCCCCCACCACTCACGAAGCATGGACTAGGATACATCATTTCCATCCGCGATGAAAATGACGAAGAAGAGCGGGAATTCACTCAAGTTAAGTGGGAAGGAACCCCGTACAAAGGCTGCAATGACCTAAAGGTCAAAAACTGCAAACTCGAACCATATCGAAAGAGGCTTAATGGCTACTTCGTTCGGGAAGGGGAAAGCATCCCATACTTTATCTTTTCAGAACCATGGACTGACGATAAAGGGAAACGCCAACCAGGCTTTGAAATTTTCAGCGACTGCGATGCTTCACCAGATGAAACAGAACCCGTCCCACTAATCCCTAAAGATTTGTGGGGCACGAAGGCAGAAATGACCAGCAAATGGGACTTTGTGTTGGGAGAAGACATGATGCGATAGTTTGAAGACCTGTGTCGGTTAGAAGACAGCCAGATCCATGCAATCTCTAAGGGGGACGCTCCAACTATTGATTACACAAAGCTAATAGAGAAATGTGATGAGCCAATTCTAAACTGGCACGTCACCGGAGGACCAGTTGTTGATGAAGACTTCATGATCAAAGAGCTTGGTTGTACTCCCCATCCCCGCAGGAAGATAGGCTCTGTAACTTTCACTTTAGAGTCAAGCTCCACCTCTGATGAACTCATTCAAGAGGAAATCGAGGAGGTGGCCGAACATGTATTCCCTTACTTCCTTAATGAAAACTTTGATCTTTCCGAGTACCCTGAGATTGCTAACATCGTGAATGATGAATTGATCAATATAACGAACAAGTTAATAATGAATCATACGATGAGATAGACCAAGAAAACGAACAAATTTTAAAAGAATTAGCAAAGCAAGTAGGTCTTTGTGGAAAGAATGGCCCCATTGACAATGAAGAAATGCAAACGGTTAATCTCGGGACAACAGAAGACCCCAGAGAAACAAAGATCGGCAGCTTCTTCAAGGGAGAAGACAGGGAAACCTTAACGCAGCTCCTCAGAGAATATGTCGACGTCTTCGCTTGGTCCTACAAAGATATGCCTGGGTTGAATCAGTCGATCATAGAACACAAAATACCGTTGCTACCCAACGCTAAGCCAGTCAAACAGAAACTACACAGAATCAAGCTCGAATGGTCAATGCAAGTGAAAGAAGAGATCATGAAACTCTTGAACGTAGGGTTTATCAAAGTGATTGAGTATCCGGAGTGGCTGGCAAACACGGTACAAGTAGCCAAGTCGAATGGGAAAATACGAGTCTGTGTCGACTTCAGAGACTTGAACAAGGCATCCCCTAAAGATGACTTCCCGCTACCAAACATAGACATGTTGGTTGACGCCACCGCAACATACGAAGTCCGCTCATTCGTCGACGGCTTCGCAGGGTATAACCAAATCCTCATGGCAGAGGAAGACCAACACAAAACGGCATTCACCACACCTTGGGGGACGTTCTGTTATACGCTCATGCCGTTTGGTCTAAAAAATGCTGGGGCTACTTACCAAAGGGATGTCACGACACTATTCCATGACATGATCCACAAAGAATTAGAGGTATACGTGGACGACATGATTATCCACTCAAAAGGGGCAGATGGTCAGCACTTCAGAGATCTCAAAAAATTCTTCAATCGACTGAGACAGCACAAGATGAGGCTCAACCCCACAAAATGCTCATTCGGAGTGGTCAAAGGGAAAGTCTTAGGGTACATGGTCACCGAACGTGGCAAAGAAGCAGACCTCGCCAAGATAAAGGCCATCATAGACATGCCTCCACCCAGAACATAGAAAGAAGTAAAGGGATTCATGGGCAGACTACAATACATCAGTCGATTCATCAATTAACTGACTACAATGTGCGATCCTATCTTCAAGCTACTTAAGAAAAACGCACCTCAAGAATGGACCGAGGAATGTCAAGAAGCATTCGAGGAAGTTAAGCACTACTTAACTTCCCCACCCATCCTGGTTCCACCGCACAAGGAAAAACCCTTAAAGCTATACCTCACGGTTACTGACAACGCGCTAGGGGCTATGCTCGCTCAAGAACAACCTGCTTCACATACAGAGAATGCGATCTACTTTGTCAGCGGCAGATTCCAAGGCAGCGAAATCCACTACTCTCCACTCAAAAAATCTTGCGCTGCTCTTGTCTGGGTATCACAGAGACTAAAGCACTACATGGAGGCCTTCCCGGTTCATCTCATCACAAGAATGGATCCTTTGAAGTACATCCTAGACAAATCAAATTTGTCTTCGCAACTGGCTAAATGGTATTTCATGCTCGCGGGATATGATATCACTTATGTCACTCAGAAATCCGTCAGGGGCAGTGTATTCGCAGATCAGCTGGCCGAATTTCCTTGCGACGAAGTGAAGGGGGAAGACCCGCGATTCCCTGATGAAGACATCATGAGTATAGAAGACGAAAATAAGTGGCAATTATTTTTTGATGGCGCAGCCAATAAGAAAGGTTTCAGCATCGGAATGTTGTTAGTAGATCCCGGCGACATCTATACTCCATTAGCAATACGTCTTGACTTTGACGCCACCAGCAACACCGCTGAATATAAAGCTTGCATAGCGGGACTCGAAGCAGCCCTAGAGCGCAACGTTATCGAACTCGAGGTATTTAGGGACTCCCAGTTGATCATCGATCAGACACTGAAAAAGGAGGATCCAAGATCCAACCCTTCAAAGATATAATGCCCACCTCCAAGAGTTGGTGCAACAATTTCAGGATATCTCGTTCCACTATCTTCCTAGAGACAAAAACCGGTTTGCTGACGCATTGGCTACACTTGCCTCCTTGGTTGAAATCCTTGCAGGAAAGGCAGTAAAACCCTTCAAAATAACCTGGTGCGCAACTCCTGCCTACTGTGCCATTATAGATCTCCATGACTGCAAAGACAAGTGGTCATCCGAATGTGCCACCGTTGAGGACTCCGGAAAGAAACTGTGGTATCATGACATTTTGCATTTCATCCTAGATGGAACCATTCCGCCTGAGACCGACCAGAAGACTCAGATCGCCCTTAAGAGGCTGGCAGCTAATTACGTTATCATTGCTGGCCGTCTATTCAAAAAATACTCCCAGGGAACCCTCCTTTGTACCACCGAAGAAGAGGCCCAATAAATAATGGACCATGTTCATCAAGGAGTATGTGGAACCCACATGAGCGGCAACATGCTCACCAAAAAGATCATCAGACAAGGTTACTTTTGGTTAACCATGGAAGCCGACTGTACCAGCATGGTCAAGAAATGCCATAAGTGTCAGATACATGCCAACCTTCAGCACGCACCGCCTTCCTTGATTTACCCTATGACGTCTCCTTGGCCGTTCTCAATATGGGGCATAGATTTGATTGGAAAGGTCACACCCGCAAGAGCCAATAGACACTGTTTCGTCTTAGTAGCCATCGACTATTTCACTAAATGGATCGAGGCCGCCTCCTACAAAGTTTTAAATGCCAGAAAGGTAGCAGAATTCATCGAGCACAACATCATCTGCCGATACGGGGTCCCGCAAGAGATGATATCTGATAATGGTTCTCACTTTGAGAAAGAAACCGACCGCCTTTTAACAGAGTACAAAATCATAAGGCATAAGTCATTTCCTTACAGGCCTCAGACAAACAGAGCAGTTGAAGCCGCAAACAAAACAATCGAAACCATCATCAGAAAAATGGCAGTCACTGGGAAGGACTGGCCCGACAAGCTACTGTAAGTACCCAAATCCGGATCGTCAAAATCCGTCAGAAAGTTAATCGAAACCCGTTAACTGGCCCGCTCCAGGTTAACCGGAACTCGTTAAACTCCCCGTTGCCAAGCCAACGAGACATCTCGGGACTACCCCGTGCATCCCGACGTCGAAGCGTACTTAACACGTGTCATCTCACGTAAAAGTACGGCTTTCTCTAAAAAACGCACTTTTCGGGGGCATTTCGGACATTTTCCGGACTGTTATTTTAAAAAACGGACAAAACCGGGACCGGGGAACGAACTCCCACGCATTTGGTGAGTCATGGGACACGTGGCAGCCATGCCACAGCCCACCCATCACCCTTCAATCAAAAATAAAAGGGAAAAGACTAAAATACCCCTGGTATACAGTCAAAGTCCCTAGGACTCCTGTGCACATTTTCTCAAATTGCCAAGAAGCCCCTCAAAATTCCAAAATACCACAAAACCCCGAAAATGCCTAAGTCCGGACTCTTACTGCAATTTTCACCCTATAAATAGAAGTGGCTGTCAAAGCCAAAAGGAGGAAGGAATTAACTCAAAAACTCACCTCTCATACGGCCCAAACTGATTTCACCCCTCCCGAGCTCCCGTTTTGCCTCGATTCACGTGAAACTTCCGTATTTCGATCAAATACGTCCCTCATCGCTACAAAACACCGTTTCAAACCTCTTTCCGTGTCCCGTACACACCTTCCGAGCCAAAGGAGTCAACCCTATCCATAGGTATAACTCCCTCTCTCTGATCTCTCATTTCGTCTCGGTTTACGCGCCAGTCGCTATAACCGTTTCGAACACCGTTACTGAAATGTAGACGCCTCCGTCTAATGGGGTCCGATACGTTTTAGCCCCTCGATCCTCTTCTCTTTCCGTAAGAGAAGTAATCACGGGTTAAAACGGCGTTTCGACCCCGTTCCGTTTACTTTTTCTGTCATTTACCATTCCGGATCGATCGATCCGTTGATCGTCATTTACTTTCTGTCATTTACAATTCCGAGCCGTTTTGGCTCGTTGATCGTCATTTACAACTCCGACCCGTTTGGCTCGTCGATCGTCATTTACGATTCCGGATCGTTTGATTCCGTTGATACTGCTTTAAATACTGTCATTTACAAAGTCTGACTCGTTTGGATCGTGATAGTATTTATCTTTCAAAGTCCGAGACGCAACCCGATTCGTTGATTGCAAATCATTTAATACGCATTTTTCCCGTAAAAATCGTTAACAATGTAATGCCCGGTTCAAAACCGGAGTTCGTCCTTCAAACTCTCTTTCAAAACGCGCGAAATGACGTTTGGCATCCGAACACTCATCTTTCAAACTAAAAGCCGCTATTTGACATTCAAAATCATTTAATACGTTTTTTCCCGTAAAAATCGTTAACAATGACTCGCCCGGTTCAAAACCAAAAGTTCGTCATTCGATCTCCTTTTCTAACTCAAATCGACGTTTGCCACGCAAACGCTCATTTCCGTCTCAAAACCGACGTTTGTCATTCAAACGATCGCTTTTTTCAAAAGATCACCTAATTAACGTTTGACATTCAAACCAAGATTAAGTTTGTCATTCAAGCCCCCATTTCAAAACACACACACACACGATTTCGAGAAAGGTAGAAAGACTCGTCATGCGAGGCGTTTCGGGTGATCTCATAATACTCTTCCCGAAACATAACGTGACCTCCGAACCTAACAATCTCTGGTACTAAAAAGCTTTTTACTCGTTTTTGCTACCAATAAAAATGACCCCCGTTTTCAAAGCCTTTTCCTAAATTTTTGCTACCAATAAAAACGACACCTTTTCACTAAAGCCGTTTCTCAACGTTTGGGCTCAAAATACAAAACCGCGTGGCGAATCCTCATTTTTTCCTTCCCATGAAGCGAGGTCTCAGACACCAACCCCCCGCGAAAGACAACCGCGTTTCGCGCCCCGCGCGAAATCCCGGGTAATTTCAGTTGGCGACCCCGCTGGGGATCAGGATACTTTTTTAAAACTGCCGACGTTTTCAAAAAAGCCTTCCGTGGGTCAAACTTTCGTTTACCCTTCCTCGCTTTCGTGTGTGTGCATTCCTTTAAACCTCGAACGGTTTTTTCAAAGGCATTACATTGTCAACTTTTCAAAATCATACCATGTTTGTGCATTCCCATTCATGTTTGATTTTCATTCTTTGTCTTTTTGAAGCTATGCGCATCATAATTCTTTAAGACACATTCTGAAAAATCTCTGTTTTACTCAGAAAAAAAGAATTTTAGTGACCGCACTTCACGTGCACTTGCTGCCTCGGTACACTGCACACTACAACCCCTAACCCGGGATGGCCTTATCAGTTGCACCCCGATTGGTCTGCCAGACACCTTTCGGGGGCGCACGGGGTCATCCCAAACATCCCATCCTAGCCCGTGTAAGCCATGCACTCTTTGTGTCACACTTTGTCCAAGACCCCGGTTGGTTTTTGGCTTAGCTCGTGTCATAAAGCTTAAGTGTATGTTTTTTACGCCGGGCCCCGCTCCGAGTAAAGCTCGAGAGGTTGAGACCGAAGGTCGTTCCCGACCCGAAGTCTTGAGCTTTTCAGCCTTGACTTTGACGCGGAGCTCTGCCGAAAAATATACCCGAAGGTTCAATGTGACACCGTGTCACCAAACCTTACCGTATCCACCGTGCCAGCCACAACTTGGCCAACGCCAAAAGCTAAGGTCCCTCGCGCAAGCGAGTCAGGAGAGGTCATGCCGAAATTTTGGCACGATCCCCACCTTAACTTAAGGACGTTGACTTCGACTGTGGCCCGTGCGTCACATACGTTGAAAGTTTGCGTGATCAGCTAGCCTTAAGTTCACTTTTTCCTTTGTCGGTGGAACTCGCTTGCCTTATAAGACCTCGCTCGGGATAGTCCATCTCGAGAAAGATGATCTACAAATGGAAACGAGGGGCTTATAAGCGTAGTGACGGGATCCACTGATTAGAGCTCTAGGATTAGTTGCGAAAAAGAAGACCCGCTCTTTTCCAACCGATTAAGACTCTGAGAAAACACGCTTTAAGTAAACATTAATCGGTAACTGCACATTGCACAAGCCCGAAACCTTGAGCCAAATACCCTTTTCCGAAGCCTAAACCCTTCCTTTCGTTCCCTGCAGCGAGCAGAAAGTGGTTCAGATTTTCGGGTCAGCGCCTTGCCAGAATCACAGTAACGGCAGCGTCAGACAGTTCTTCGGTTCCCTCAGTTCCCTCAGCCAGAATTTTCGACATGTCTAGTTCATCGAGAAATCGTGATGGGGAAGGACCCCCGCCACCGGCAACAAATATGACATTGGAAGAAGCCATCCGGGCTTGTGAGGTTCACAAGAGGCAGAAAGAAGATCAGCAGAATTTCGTGGTACAGCTTCTGAATGAGCGTGGTATAGCAGCTATCCCCCAGTCAGACGGTACTTTTGTCCTGGTCGAGGATGACGATTCCCCAAAACCAGTTCACCAAATCTTCAATCAGGTTCCTCCCCCGCCAACATACGGGATGCCTTCGAATCAAGGAAACAGCCGACCTAGGCTTCACGTTGCCACCTCCCAGGGCAACCCTATCATATTTGGCCAGCCCAGTGCTACTCCTATCACTCAATATCACCAGCGCACCGCTGGACCATTCCAGGATGCCAATATCCTTCAATACCCTCCCGGGTTCGTCCCATTGCCTATACACGAATCCCAAAACACCGGGGACAAAACCCCGATACGGTTCGAAAAAGGCCCCATATATCCACATATATCAAGCCTTCCACCTCCAATCACTACCGCTCACGTGGTAGCACCGGCGCCGAGCCTCACGGTCCACCACTGGACCCAACCTTAGCACGGATGGTCGAACGGATAGAAAGACACGAAAGCCACCATGAGCGGCTCAAAGCGAGGAAACGCTCAAATCCATGGATCCGGAATGGTCACGCCTCTCCTGCCCAAGTTCGGAATGCCGGAGATGGACCGATTCGACGGAACCGAATGTCCTCAAACGCACATCGACACCTACGTTCTCGGCATGAGAGCAAAAGGAGCAACCCTCCGGCAAATGGCCGACCACTTCCGGCATACGCTTAAAAGTTCGGCGTTACGATGGTTTCTAAGGGTCAAGCATGCGGATCGCCACACACAGGATCGGATTAGCAACATCTTCCTGGAGGCAGTACCGATCCAACTTAGAGTGGGAAACAAGTCGCGAGGACTTAATCACCCGAGCGAAAGCGGACGAAAGCGTCGGGGAATTCTACAAGAGGTGGAGTTGGAAACTCTCCGAGATCATGGAGCCACTCTCCAAAGAGGAACAGATGCGGATCTTCAAGTCACGCTTAAGACCGTCCATCGAACTCTCATCGGTCATCATTTCTTCCCGGATCTCCGGGCCATGGTCAATCTTAGGCTCACGGTTCGAGAAGGATCTCAAGGAAAAGTTAGCTCTTGCACGGCCCATACGAATACCGCTCGGCGGTGCATTCAATCCCGCACCGGCCCCGGCGAAGGGAAAGATACGTCTGTCAACTACATCCATCGGGGACAGCGGTCGGGCAACTTGAAACCCGGTCCCACAAAGCAACAACTCCACTTGAAGCGGCACTGCCGTACACTTCGACAAGTTGGACATGCCGCTAAGCAAGATGTTGGAAGGGTTAATCAAGGAAGGTCTCCTTAAACCCGTTGCAAATTACAAACCCAAGAATCCCGTAGCCAATGCGGACAAGAACAAATCTTGCGCCTTCCATCGGTATCACGGCCACACCACGAGACAAGCTGTTTGGGGTTACGATACGAAATCCGAACTTGATAGAAGAAGGCAAATTGGAGCGTCCCATGGGCCCAATACGATCGGAAACCCCTTTCCGAACAATATGATGTGAATTCCATTGAGTGGGTGCCCAAGAAGATTGTCGCAGAGCCGGTTCCTCCGATTCTTCCAGTAGGGTCCTCATCTAATGTCCACATCGGCTACGATGTTTGTGGCCCTCACTTTGCACAGAGTACGAGTCCCAAGATATGGTCGGAGCAATCCTCAGGAAAATAGAAGAAGAAGTCCTCTCGGCGAATCTTTGAGAGAAAGATATGAAGTTGGAGATACCGGTGTGGGTACATTCGGAGAGCCATCAGGAGGTTCGACTACTACGTACTCTACTCTAGCCGGTTCTCCCTTCCTCCGAGGCCATGCGGCTTTAGAGCGGACAAGGGTGGAAAAGCCGAAAAGTCCCGCCGAAACTAGAGTTCGGGCCCCCGGGGCTCGGAATACCTCGGATCTTGGTAATCTTGCGCCGATCGAGAGGCAAAACCCCGCGGGATCAGCTAAGATTCAACTTGTCCAGCTTCCAAGCCCGGACCGGCAAGGGAAGATCAAAGTCAGCTTGGCACTCGCACTCGATCAACGTGCTAACCAAGGGCAGCAACCGCCATAAACAACCTCAATGCAATCCCGAGGTTCCTGCAAAGGCTTTACCTCGCAAAAGAAAGACAGGAAACGGATGGCTGGATGACTCTCCTTCTACGGATAGAGATGAGATCTACGATTCCCGACTGTATGGCAGTATGATCACGTTCTGTGACAAAGATCTACCGAGAGATGCCTCAGGGCACAATGAAGCTCTGTACATCACTCTCAAGCTCAACACCATATCACTCCCCGGAGTATTGGTAGATAACGGGTCAGCCGTTAATGTTCTCCCTCTCAGCATGATGCGAGCCCTCCGCATCAACGAAAGCCATCTGATTCCGTCAACCCGGACTATCAGGGCCTACGACAGCATGTCTCGTCCCATCCTGGGGACGGTGACTCTGGAACTATGGTTCGAGACCCAAATGGTGCCAGCAAAGTTCCACGTAATGGACATTCCATCTGGGTTCACAACCCTCTTGGGACGCCCATGGATACATCACATGAAAGCCATAGCTTCCACTCTCCATCAGTGTGTTAAGTTCATTAACCGGCAGGGAGATCTTGAAGTCATCAGAGGGGACAGTTTCCTCATAGGAAACGAAGCCGAGACAATAGCCAAGCGTGCCCGCAGCAAGGCACCGGGGCTACCTCCTTCAAATCAACCAAGGGACTATCGGGGCAAATATCATCAGAATCCCTCAGAGTCCGGAGATGCTAACTATGTAAACGTACTCGAACAGGAAGACCCTGAAGCAGCCCGATACATCAAGTTCAACTGTCGTTTCCAACATTTGGAGGCAGATTGGAAAGAAACGCTGAACATCGCCATGATGCGGGCACATAAACCCCCAGTCTCCAATCGGAGATTCGTCAGCATTCTTCAAGCTAACTCTCTGGCCCCGCCAGGCGAAGATATTTTCGTGATAAAGGTCAACAAGCATCGTCATTCTCGTTTTGAATGCATGAAAGTTGTATGGGACGTCCTCCACGAGGAACTACCCGCTGCACCCCTCTTCTCCAATGAAGGGCATGATGTTTTCTAGCGGCTCGGCCAGCGCACCGGACGCAATACGTCCCTACGTTTGGGTTAAGCCGTCAGACGACGACGAATCAGGACTCTCCGGAGTCGAGGATGCGGCAGACCCGCGGGCAGACCTCTGCATTCACATGCTCAGTTTTGAGGATGGCACTCCTTCCGATCAGGTCACCTACGACCAAGGTTCCAATACCATGGAAATTGTCAAGCTCAACGTCCGGTCTGACGGCTATCCGACAATTGGAAGCTCTTGGTTGACACAACGAAGAATCCCTACGATCAAGTGGCCCGACGACTTCGTCAACATCATCTATTCGAGATATCCCGATGATACCAAGGATCCGATCCTCATCGTCGGATTACGCAATGCCAAAGTCACCTCGGCAGTACTTTGCTCATCATGGTAAACGAGGCCCACAGCCAGCTCGAGCTCGAGCTCATCGGTACTTCCAGTACCGGCCCGGTGGCAACGCCCCGTGCTTGTCGGTCAAGCTTATACCCTCAAGCGCCGCGAGGCCAAGGTCGGCAACGAAGGAGACCAAGCTCCTCGCCTGTCACGAATCGAGATCAACCTCGGGAACGCTTGGCGGCCACCCCGAAAACATCTGTGAAGGTCTTCCCCGCAAGACAGTCGGCTTCCGACATTGGAAATGACCACCTCGGCATCAACATGCTCCGGTTCGATTCTACTCCCGGTCATCACGGCCCGGATTCGGACATCCACTGCGGTAGGCGCTAGCTCTGATAGACTTGGCGATCGAGCGAGATCACGAGGCTGTCAACATCGCGAGTTCAACACCCCGTGGGTTCAATCCAAGCAAAATTGGGCAAACTTCTTGGTGATCGAGATCAAGGAAGGCCGCATGGAATGTCCCGATCCGACTTCCTTCGTTAACGTAATCCAAGTGTTCCCGCCATTCGGCGATTTGGATGTGATCACGGTTCTAGACACTAGCCGGACGGCGCGCACCTACGGAAGGCTGTTTAGCTCTCGCAAGGAAAGCCCTCATGGAACTAGCCGCTCAAGAAAGCCGTCTTTGGGACGAAGACCAAGCTCGAAGGACCTACGGGGACCAAGCCCTTAAAGTGTCACGGGCGGCTTCGGACAAAGCTAGAGGCCACTCTAGACCGGTTCGACCTCGGGGTTTTGCTCACGGCAACTTCCTCGACTACCGTCTGTTCTCATCCAACCCCTGCCACACGAGGGTGGTCAACGGTCCCGATGACCTAGGAGATGGAACGACACGGCGAACAAATCCCGGCGCTTACCTCCCGAGGAAAGCAAGTTCTCTGTGAAAGCGACGACGAAGAAGATGAAACCATTCTTTTCCAAGCCGGGCATGAAGTCAACAAAACCGGACTCCCGAGGGTCTGGGAGGATGGAAACGGATCATTTCCACACTCAAGGTGAAAGGCCAACTCGGGGAGGAAGGTCTATTTAAAAACAAGAGGAGGATGGAAATTCGTCTCGAGCAACTACTCGGGGAGATTCCACGATCTACGGCATTCGTTTACGAGAGACGATCGGCGGGTCGGCCACCGGATTACATGGGCGAGATGTTCGGGAAGCCGTGTACTCACCTTCCGACATACCCGCTACTCGAGATAAAGCATAAAAGAAAGCTCTCCCCGGTGGAAGTTTATCTAGGCGCCGCATGCGGTTCAAAGAAGCCACAGCTATTCTCACATGGGAAGAAACGCGATCATTAACTCTCGACGCGAGGCTCTGCTGCAAGAAAGTTAATCTGGGCCAAGAGTGGAGGAAGCTTAGCAAACCATGAGTATCGCCGGACCCAACTCCAGAATGCCTTGAGTATGCTCGGCGAAGAAGGAAAGGAGCGCGGTATACCGTGAAGAGATCAAGGAGGCTGTTCGCTGAACCTAGAACTCTCCAACCTCCCCGGAGGGTCAGCAATGCACGGTTCGGCTCCGACGACCATTGTTGTGCAATGACATTCGAACAAGCTGCGTCAAACCGTAGGCTACCTCCCCGAGAGGCACCTAAGCCGGTATCTGGGACGAGAATCCGTCAAGGCTGCCGAAGCTTCGGGAATACATCCACAGTCAATGAGTTGAGGGAAGACATATGGCCTTATGCTACGAGGAATCCTCCTCTAACTATGGCTCAACTCGGGCGGCTGTTCGAAGGGACCAAACTGATGTCGGCGTTCTAACCCGATCAGGTCAAATCCATGCATTACCACCCAAGGCCATAAAAAGCCGACGGAGCCAGAACTGCAACCCGGCCAGCCCGAAGACACAAGTTCCCTGAAAGAGGACCCGATCCTCACTCAGCTCAAGCAGACTCAGGCGAACATTTCCCTTTGGTCTCTGCTCACCTCCTCTTATCCTCACAAGCTCAAGCTAGAGGAAAGCCTGGCCCGTACCATGGTCCCCGTGGACGCAACCCCAGATGAAGTCATTCAGATGATCGGCAACATCCACTACGGCAACATTATCACCTTCACAGATTTGGACCTTCCAAAATTTGGGGCTGATCACAATGAGCCGCTCTACATCACAGTCCAGCTGGACGAGCGTCGCCTTCCCCGCGTGTTGGTAGACGGAGGTTCTGGAATGAATGTCTTGCCCGCCAAGATGATGGACCTGCTTGACATCAAGCCCACAGATCTGAAGCCTTCAGTCCACACTGTCAAGGCCTATGACTCTACTTCCCGTACAGTTCTCGGAGTTGCTACTCTTAATATTTGGTTCGGCAAGCGGATGATCCCCACCGAATTCCAAGTATTGGACATTCCAATCACTTTCACAGCCATCCTGGGGCGTCCCTGGCTGCATCAAATCAATGGCGTGGCATCCACCCTTCATCAGTGCCTCAAGTTCATGCAAGGCAACGAGCTAACCACAGTCTACGACGACAGTGTCACCACCGAGGGGACCAGCACCAACGACATTCCGGTGTTAGAAATCAAGCATAATGACGACATGGCATTAACTGGATTCACCCTGGAGACCTCCAAGATCCAAATATGCCACGTGGACCTTCCACTATCTCACGACCAGATTCCTCCTGCCATGAAGATGATGAAACTCATGAACTTCATCCCAGGACTGGGGCTTGGCAAAAGGTTACAAGGCCAACACCAGGTCATTGAAGTCAAGGACCACACCACGGTCCAGGGGCTTGGCTACGTGCCAACACCGGCTGACATCAAGGAAGACAAAAGGCTCGCCGCGCAGCGGCCGGCTCGCAAAGGGAACCTCAGACGGCACACCCAATCTCCGGCCTTACGGCTTTGACCTCGCTCATTACTTCACCAAGGGAACCGACGGCGGGCGAGGAGACCGACAAGGGAACCAACAGCGGGCGAGGGGGCCGACAAAGGGAACCAACAGCGGGCGGGGACCAAGCGGCGGAACAAACAGCGGGGACCGGACGGTGGAAGCGATGAAGATGAGAAAGAAGCGAGGATAGTCGGCAGAGACTACGAAAGAATGGAACGGCTAGCACGGGACCTCAAGCGTTTCGAGAGGACTCAAGGCTAATCCGATAAGGGGAGCGTTCCTCGACATCAACGGCTCTACCTGGACCAAGCGCCACCACGATCCGGCACGAGTACACATTGAAGGGAATCCCGGACTTGGAGGAGCAACTCAAGGTACTCTCCATGGGAAACAGTTGTTCGGATCAGCCAGAGGCCACATTCGAGACGGTAACTCCAAAGCGAAGGAACCGGAATTCATAGAAGACGCTCTCGGTGGACCGGCTCTCTGAGTCTTTTTGAAGAAGTCACGGAGGTGCCAAACACGATTGACACAGGCTCAGAAAACGGCATGATTGCCATGGTTGGGACGGCGAAGCCAAGCCTCTCGATCCCCGAACCCTCATCAAGCATCTAGCAATGCCATTTGAAGAAGCTGGGTAACTTTCACCGGACGAGGGCAAGCCGGGCGGAAGCTGGAAGACAAGGCTGGGCCCGTACCCACATCTCCACTAAGCCCGGTCTCAAACCCTGCGAGTCGAGTCCTTGTCAAAGTCCGGTCCTACGAGTCATCCAATGGCCTTACGCCAGGAGGACCATGATAATGTAGCCAACCATGTATTTCCGTTCTTGTTTAATGAAAAGTCGACCTTTCGGAGTATCCTCTCATTGCCACTTTAACAGCGATAAGTTAACAAACAACTTAAAAGACGTTAATAACTCAATTGATAAAGAAGCGGACACATTAAATGAACAATACATTAGAGAAGTTCTCGAGCGTGTAGTCGACCAAGAGGACAACCGGGCCCAGTGCCGAAGAGGTTATGACCAAAGTGAACACAGGGACGGTGCAAGAGCCTAAAGAGAGACCTGAAGTGGGCGGTTTCTTCGCCGATGCGAGAAAAAGAAGCCACGATAAGCCTCCTCGGGAGTATGTTGACGTGTTCGCACAGTGGTCATACCGGGACATGCCGAGGACTCGATCCCTCGATCGTAGAGCACGAGAATTCCCACGGATCCCGAATCCAAGCACATCAAACGAGAAGGCTGCGCAAGATCAAGCGAGTGGTCCTTGCAAGTTAAAGAAGAAATTGAGAAGATGCTCAGAGTTGGTTTCATCGAGTGATTGAGTACCCGACTTGGCTCTCCAACATCGTGACGGTCACCAAGGCCAATGGAAAGGTCGGATCTTTGCGTGGATTTTCGGGATCTCAACAAGGCCGGCCCTAAAGATGATTTCCCCTTTGCCTAATATCGACATCTTTGGTCGACACCACGACAAATTTCGAAGTAAAGTCCTTCGTGGACGGGTTATTTGGATCTGACGAGATCAAGATGTCAGGAGGATCAAGCCAAGGCGCCTTCACCACTCCGTGGGGACATGCATTACACGGTCATGCCGTTCGGTCGAAGAAACGGCGGGGCTACTTACCGGCGGGGCTGCGGCCCTCTTCCATGACATGATTCACAAAGAAATCGAAGTATATGTCGACGACATGATCATCCACTCCGGAGGATCGGACATGCGGCACATGACGGATACGAGAAAGTTCTTCAACGGACTCGAGAAAACACTCCATGAGGTTGAACCTGCGAAGTGCACCTTCGGCGTCAAGCGCGGCAAGGTGCTTGGGGTACATGGTTACGAAAGAGGTATCGAAGCCGATCCCAAGAAAATCAAGGCCATCATCGATATGAAGCCGCCTCGAGACTTTAACGAAGTGAAAAGCTTCATGGGAAGACTTGATACATCGGTCGCTTCATCAACCGGTTGACATCTCTCTGCGAGCCCATGTTCAAAGCGATGAAAAAGAATGCCGACATCAAATGGGACTCAGAGTGCCAAACGGCTTTTGAGAAGATCAAGACCTACTTGGTGAATCCCCCAATTACATTGCCCGCCACATGAAGACAAGCCACTATTCACTGTATCGACGATAGACACGTCAATCGGAGCAATGCGCACAAGAACGATAAAGATTCCAAGGTTGAGCATGCAATCTACTTCGTAAGCCGGAAGCTTCAAGGAAGTGAACTCGGCTACTCGGCATTAGAGAAAACTTGTACCGCCTTGGTATGGGTAGTCGGGAAAGCGAAACACTACATGCGGTCACATTCGGTGCTCCTGGTCTCCAAAATGGACCCCGTTTGATATCTCTTTGACAAGCCATCCATGTCAATGCGACTAGCCAAGTGGTCATTCTTCTGGCTGAGTTCGACATCAAGTACATGGTCGAGAAAATCAACAAAGGCGAGTAATGGCGAGATCGGTGGCCGACTTCCCAAGCAATGAACCTAAGGGTCACGATCCGCAATTTCCGGACGACGGAATCTTTTCACTCGGCAGCGCAAACCGGCAGCAACTCTTCTTCGATGGGGCGGCCAACAAGAAGGGGAATGGTATTGGAATGCTCCTTGTCGATCCCAGGGCGAGCACACTCCCATAGCCGTCAAGGCTGAATTTTGAAACGACCAACAATGCGGCGAGAATACGAAGCTTTGTGCGGCCGGTGCAGGAAGCCGCCCTCGAGCGCAACATCTCGGAAGCTGGATGTGTATGGAGACTCGGCATTGATCATCAATCAAGTGTCCAACAAATGGAAGACGGTAGATTCGGCCTTGAAGTACCACGCGTACATGGAGGAGCTCATTGCTCGGTTCAAGGACATCTCTTTTCACTATTTGCCAAGAGACGAGGAACCGCCGCGAGATGCCTGGCAACCCTCGCCTCTCTTGTCGAAATTCCCGATGGGAAAGCGGTAAAACCCCTCGAGAATAGGCGGACGGGAAACACCCGCCTATTCTTTGTGAGATCGAAATAAAAAAGGAAACGATCGACGAACCACTGGTGCAATCAAATTTACCGGTACCTCCAAAGCGGAGAAGCTTCCTTCACAAATGAAGATGGAAAATACAAAGAAGGGATCAAAGCCAAAAACATGATGGCATTAAAATGCTGGCATCCCATTTCGTCATTCTAAGGGGTATGTTGTACAAGAAGCGCCACGAGGGCCACTCCTTCGGTGTGTAAACAAAGAAAAAGCCGGCGAGCTAATGAACGAAGTTCCAGCGGAACACTGCGGTCCGCACATGAGCGCCCAGAGCATTGACACGAGATCATTCTCCGTATGGGATACTATTGGATATCAATGGAAACAGGCGCATCCGGTTCGTCAGAAGGCTGCGACAAATGTCAACGGTTCTCCAATCTCAATCACATCCCTCCTCATGAGCTCTATTGCATGACTACACCATGGCCTTTCGCCACATGGGGAATCGACGTCATCGGCAAGATCACTCCACCGGGGAGCAATGGTCACGAGTTCATTCTAGTCGCGATCGACTACTTCACCAAATGGGTAGAAGCCGAGATCGTACAAGGTGCTGAATTCTAAGAAGGTGGCCGAGTTCATCCGAGAGAACATCATGTGCCGATACGGAGTGCCCAACGAGATCATATCAGACAATGGGACTCACTTCGAAGGAGATTGTGACCAACTGCGGCCGAATTCGAGTCACACGTCACAAGTCTTCTCCTTACGGACCACAAACCAATGGTGCGGTGGCGGCCAACAAGACTCTCGCCATGATAATCGAAAGATGACAACCGAGAGGTCGGGAGCGGCCCGAAAAGCTACATTTAGCCCTGCGGGGATACGGAACATCGGTCGAGAACCGCCACGGGGAGACTCCGTTCGCGCTTACCTACGGAATGGAAGCAATGTTGCCGTGGAATTGGAAATTCCATCCCTCAGTCCTCTTGGAAAACGGGATCAATGAAGTCGAATGGCTACGAGCCGTCACGACGAACTTGCTCTACTCGACGAGCGCGGGTTGAAAGCCATGGAACACACTCGAGCCTACCGGAGCGAGAATGGCCCGAGCATTCGACAAGAAAGTCAAGATCCGAGACATCGGAGAAGGCGACTTGGTGCTAAAGGAAAAGCCTCCTACGCGAGACCAATCCCCTCGGAAAGTGGGAGCCTACTGGATAGGACCGTTCGTGGTACAAAGAATCTTCTCCGGAGGAGCCATGAAGCTAGCGAGACTTGGACGGAAACCCTTTCGTTAACCCCGTGAACGGAAGCAAGCTCCGCATGAATACTTCGTTTGAGGAAGAGCACGAGTCAACTCACCTTCCCCATACACCGTCCCTTCGGTAAAATTAAAAAGTGCTAAAGAGTAATACCCAATTTGGATACATTCCCGCTAATGATCCGGGTAAAAAACGAGTCGCACTTCTTTTGTCTTTGCTTTTCTCAAAATTCACCTAAAGTGTCGAACTACGGTGACTGAGCCCCTTAGTCCAATTGTAAAAGGGAACGTAGGCGGCCATCATTGGTTCGGTCTAAAAAACAAAACAAAAAAAAATCAATAAGCATCAATTGCTTGTGTTTCGAAAAACTCTTTTCAATTAACCTACAAATTCATTACGGTTAAAACATTCTTTGATGAGTTCAAGCACGGTCAACTCTTGACTCGCTACACGCTAGCAAAACTACAATAAACATTAATCAATTAATGTGTACGCAATGACAGTGGGTGGATACTGCGGGCAAGGTCAACCTAGTTTCCGTACTTGGTCCTTCATCCTTCTTCCCCTTCCCTTTCCCGCGGCGAGTGTTCTTCACCTTCACGGGAAATATTCCGGTAGTCCTTCTACAGCTCGGGGACTCTTCCCGACGCCTCCGTCAACCACAGTGGTGTCATCGCGCGGCCCCTTCTCTAGCTCTGTCTCGAGGCGCCTCGCTTGAGCCATCATAACGGTGCTTTGATTGGCCTCCCGATCGGCATTGGTCTCATAATCGGCCATGGCATCGCCGATACGATTCCTCGGGTTAGCCACTTGCTTCGGTCCTCCTCAAGGTCGAGCTGTCCAGTGATCGGCACCCAACGGCTCACTCCGTCTCCACAAGATAGCCATCTGTGTCTCCCTATACACTCTTCGTACCGGTTCGAATCTTTGCGTCGACGAACAGTGCCCTCTCTTCGGTGAAAGAGAACCTGGCGGGGAAAGGGACGTGTATTGCCACCACCGCGTGAGCGGCAATAGCGTCGAAGGATCTTCCATCGGCAAAGATCCCACCTCGAAGGTAGCGGCATAACTCAAATCCGTCGGTGGCACTGCTCCGGCCCGTCTTGTCGCGAGAACCAACGATGGAATGTAGAAAGACGTGCGAGACGGCCCGGCACTCGACAGCAATAGACCCTCCTGAGCGGTCCGACAAGTCTGTAACTTCCAATGGGGAACCCACCATCGCAAGTGATGCGTGCGGAGTCGGCCATCAGAGCTCCGGCTCGGCTGATCGCCCCTATCACCGGAAGGACGTCGAGAGAAAGACCAAGCGTCACAGGACATTGGCACCTCGGGCATCATCTGCGATCTCTCCCTTAACCACATGGTAAGCATAGCGGGACTCCCTCCCACATGTATCGGCTACCGGTCGCCATCCGACCTATGCCCGGGAACGTCTCGCCCGAGACCAGCGGCACGATGTCTCCCCCGCTCGCAGCTGCCTCACCGAGGTCCGGTACTGTGATGGCACACACCCGAAGACGTGAATGTGAACAGAGTAGCAATCGCGCACGAAGCAAACGCGTCCCACGCAAAGACGCTCCCCTCGGCTCAGGCAAATCTTTCGGGCGGTCCGAAATGTCAACATAATCGGTATTCGGTATCGGCATCCCGTATGCTTCTCCGGCCGAGATACCAAGCAAAGACACTAGCTTCTCAACGGTGGCCATGCCACCGGCATACGGAAGAACTAGTTGTTCCGTCTCGGAGTCCTCCCAGAATGGCCCGGAAATCTTCAAATGTAGGAGTGATTTCGTTGTACGAAAAGCTGTACACGTTCCTCCGTGCGTCCCGAGAACCGAGGCAGTGCTCTCAAAGATCCCAATCGGCATGAGCTCCTTCAAAGCCCAAACGGATTTCATCCCGTAACAACCTTCAAAAAACCCCTTGTTCTGCCTCGTGTGGTTCCGTACCCACGGCGAAAGTTTTCCAAGTATCGCTCTTGCATCAGAGACGACAACTTAGGAAAGGGAGCCATGACGAGAAAGTGAAGAAAAGCCTTAAGAATTGGAAAGGAATTCAGCCAAATGATCGAAACAAAGGCGTAGTCTTTACAAATTGCAAAGCTGAAAGCGCAATTTAAAGGAATCTGGAAATTCAATCCTAGTCGGCCAGGACTCTCCTTGCGATTGACCGGTCAACTCTGCAGCCAGCTGCTCCCAAATTGGAAGCAATTCCAAACAATCCCCTATTCACACCTTTATGAAACCAACGTGCTGCCCCTGGTTTCATTCAATCAATATCAATATCCCTTCCGCCCCGGGCTTGTGTAACAGTGCAATTAATTAAATATTAGTGCATATAGGCTTAAATTTTGACCCGTTCAATTTTTAATGCATGTTTCATTTTATTTATTTTTTGATCAACCTACTTGCTTATTTGTCGAAAATAAAAGAAGGTAATCACTAAATGGAAGTGCGAAATACAGGTTCCGCCCCACGGGCGCCTTTTTAAATACAGTTCAAATCAAATTGTTTCTGACAATACATGCATTTTGTCTAAAAAAAAGAAAAGAAAAAAGGGAGGACTACTCAGGAGTCACGCTCGTCATCCAGAGCACTCGACGTCTTTGCTCACTTTGCCGGATCCGTCGCAAACAAGAAGTCGCCAAATTCCTCCCGGGCGGGAATATGCAAAAGGCCTCCTCGGCGTATGCGAACTCGAGGACTCTCCCCTCTCGTGCCCGAGTGCGAAGAAGAAGGAGCTCCAAACCAATCCGTTCCGCCCGCGAGCGGCCAAATCCTGTGCAAAGTCCTCCCCACCAGTGTGGGAGCGGGCGAACCTCTCGGCCTAGACGGCCTCGGCTCACGGACATCCACGCTCCTCAGGAGCTGCACCGCATGAACTCCACGAGCCTCCTAGCGTGGCGGCCCACCCGTCCACCGGCCTCGCAGCGTCGTTGTACGTACGGCCGGACACTGCGAACCGGGAAGGTCATCGGAAGACGAACGAAAGTACGAGATGCAACATTTGCGAGAATACTACTATCAAAGCGAGAAAATCAAAGAGTGCTCACCGAAGCATTGGGATCCACCCTATCTGTGGTCTCGGCTCATCGGAAGTGGGATCACCGGTCGTCTGCGTGAGCCATCCGGTCCCTCGTACGCCCGGCCTAGCGCGTGGGATCGGAAGATCTCGAGGACCTCCGGGGACCTCGCCCTCCCTATCTTTGCACTGCGGGCTCCTCGGCCTCATCCTCAAGAAAGTATCATAGTCGGCTCCCGCTATGACGTACTCGGTATAGTACACGCCATGTCTATACCCCTCCGGCTCCTCCATCGGCATCTCCAGAGGATGCTTTGCATGTGCATAGGAGGATCCACGGCACCAATGGAAGGGACCCCGCCTATCTTTGACGAGTCACCCTCTCCCCGGATACATCGCGTCGCAATGAAGTCCCACCGGGAGCTTCGCCGCCGTGTAGTCTCGCTAGCAATGCTGAACGGCGGCATCAAACCTACCCCACCGCTAGGTCAGCTGGATCCTCTCGGAGAACTCTCGGCTCAGGGCCTGAGACACCTCCTCGTACGTCAGTCGAGTACCCACTCTCCACGAGACCGGCTTCTTCGCTTTCTTACGCGAGCCGGCGGGGCGGGGTACAAGGGTCGATACGCATCCTTAATGTCCCGCTCCTGCGGGGAACACCTCGTAGCACCGGACACCAAGCAAATGGAAAGTTATGTCGGCTCTGAAAGCGAGATACATACGAGTACATAAAAGAGGCAAGGAAGAGAAAAGACATGAACTTACATCCAAGACGGGTGTGAAGCGGCTCAAGGAACTCTCCTCTCCCGCGAGAACCTATCCAGGGAATGATAGAGCTCGGCCGATCCGGCCTCCCCATGCGAACCCCCTCACGGCATCCGGATCTGTCGGCGGCCGAGCGAAATGACGGGATGTGTCGAAGTCGGGAACAAAGTCGGCGGCGCAAACCAAATGAACCCTCGAGCCAGGCGCTCCGCGGTCATCCTCAAAGATCCAGCCAAAAAATCTGCAATACCCATCTCCAGACGTTAAATTCAATTCTCAGTTGACGTTTGACGTTCAAACGCTCAATCATGTCTCCGGACATTCCATTTACAATTCCGTCTCCAGACGTTAAATTCAATCCCAATTGACGTTTGACGTTGGCGCTCAATCATGTCTCGGACATTCCGGCTATAATCCGTCTCCAGGCGTTAAATTCGATTCTCGGTTGGCGTTTGACGTTGGCACGCTCAATCATGTCTCGGACATTCCGGCTACAATTCCGTCTCCAGGCGTTAAATTCAATCGGTTGGCGTTTGGCGTTCAAACGCTCAATCATGTCTCCGGATATTCCAGTTATGATTTCGTCTCCCGACGTTAAATTTTCTAATGGTTTTCACCATCATATATCCCCCGGCAGCTGCAATAAGCCTGAACCCCAAGGCACGAACGCCTTGCAACAATCCCTCTTCGGCCATCCTCGTAAGCCCGAACACCTTGTCACTTCAGCAAGTGAACATTCATCTCCCCGGCCGCCAGTCGTAAGCCCGATCGTCCCACCTCAGCGGCCATCAAGGTAAGCCCGCACAACAATCCCTCTTCGGCCATCAAGGTAAGCCCGAATGCTCATCCCCAGCAGGATTCTAAAGAAGAAACGTCGATCCTTCCGAGTTGTTAATAACACCAGTTTAACACAACCGTTCTCATCATTACCGCCCTATCCCGGCGGGATAAAGCGCGGCGCAATAAGCCCAGTACTCAAGGCACGAACGCCTTCGTCCCAGGATAAGCGTACCCTCGCAACTCCGGTTTGAGGCACCATACGCCCTCGTATGTTCAGCAACTCCGGTTTGAGGCGCCACACGCCCTCGTCAGTATCATCAACTCCGGTTTGAGGCGCCACACGCCCTCGTCAGCATCATCAACTCCGGTTTGAGGCGCCACACGCCCTCATCAGCATCATCGACTCCGGTTTGAGGCGCCACACGCCCTCATCAGTATCAGCAACTCCGGTTTGAGGCGCCACACGCCCTCGTCAGCATCATCAACTCTGGTTTGAGGCGCCACACGCCCTCGAAGGTTACAGAAGTCCTAGGTTGAGATGCCTCCGAACAGTCTCGCTCAGGTCAAGATCCCCACGCGCGGCCCTTGCACCTACGAACTACGATCGGCTTGATTCTCGCTCGGGATACGTAGGAATCCTTTCGCTAAGGGTCCAACCAGCTGACCGCCCAGGTCTTTCAAAATAAGGCATCTCGATTTGGATCCTTATCTTTTTCAACGACCCCACCTCCTTCGGAGGAGACGTCGCTGAGGGGCTAACTGTAAGTACCCAAATCTGGATCGTCAAAATCCGTCAGAAAGTTAACCGAAACCCGTTAACTGGCCCGCTCCAGGTTAACCGGAACTCGTTAAACTCCCTGTTGCCAAGCCAATGAGACGTCCCGGGACTGCCCCGCGCATCCCGACGTCGAAGCGTACTTAACACGTGTCATCTCACGTAAAGTACGGCTTTCTCTGAAAAACGCACTTTCCGAGGGCATTTCGGACATTTTTCGGACTGTTATTTTAAAAAATGGACAAAACCGGGACCGGGGAACGAACTCCCACGCATTTGGTGAGTCATGGGACACGTGGCAGCCATGCCACAGCCCACCCATCACCCTTCAATCAGAAATCAAAGGGAAAAGACTAAAATACCCCTGGTATACAGTCAAAGTCCGGCCGGACTCCCTGTGCACATTTTCTGAAATTGCCAGCAAGCCCCTCAAAATTCCAAAATACCACAAAACCCTGAAAAACAGTCTAAGTCCGGCCGGACTCTTACTGCAATTTTCACCCTATAAATAGAAGTGGCTGTCAAAGCCAAAAGGAGGAAGGAATTAACTCAAAAACTCACCTCTCATACGACCCAAACTGATTTCACTCCTCCCGAGCTCCCGTTTTGCCTCGATTCACGTGAAACTTCCGTATTTCGATCAAATACGTCCCTCATCGCTACGAAACACCATTTCAAACCTCTTTCCGTGTCCCGTACACACCTTCTGAGCCAAAGGAGTCGACCCTAGCCATAGGTATAACTCCCTCTCTCTGATCTCTCGTTTCGTCTCGGTTTACGCGCCAGTCGCTATAACCGTTTCGAACACCGTTACTGAAATGTAGACGCCTCCGTCTAAAGGGGTCCGATACGTTTTAGCCCCTCGATCCTCTTCTCTTTCCGTAAGAGAAGTAATCACGGGTTAAAACGGCGTTCCGACCCCGTTCCGTTTACTTTTTCTGTCATTTACCATTCCGGATCGATCGATCCGTTGATCGTCATTTACTTTCTGTCATTTACAATTTCGAGCCATTTTGGCTCGTTGATCGTCATTTACAACTCCGAGCCGTTTGGCTCGTCGATCGTCATTTACGATTCCGGATCGTTTGATTCCGTTGATACTGCTTTAAATACTGTCATTTACAAAGTCCGACCCGTTTGGATCGTGATAGTATTTATCTTTCAAAGTCCGAGTCGCAACCCGATTCGTTGATTGCAAATCATTTAATACGCATTTTTCCCGTAAAAATCGTTAACAATGTAATGCCCGGTTCAAAACCGGAGTTCGTCCTTCGAACTCTCTTTCAAAATGGGCGAAATGACGTTTGGCATCCGAACGCTCATCTTTCAAACTAAAAGCCGCTATTTGACATTCAAAATCATTTAATACGTTTTTTCCCGTAAAAATCGTTAACAATGACTCGCCCGGTTCAAAACCAAAAGTTCGTCATTCGAACTCCTTTTCTAACTCAAATCGACGTTTGCCACGCAAACGCTCATTTCCATCTCAAAACAGACGTTTGTCATTCAAATGATCGCTTTTTTCAAAAGATCACCTAATCAACGTTTGACATTCAAACCAAGATTAAGCTTGTCATTCAAGCCCCCATTTCAAAACACACACACACACACACACGATTTCGAGAAAGGTAGAAAGACTCGTCATGCGAGGCATTTCGGGTGATCTCGTAATACTCTTCCCGAAACGTAACGTGACCTCCGAACCTAACAATCTCTGGTACTAAAAAGCTTTTTACTCGTTTTTGCTACCAATAAAAATGACCCCCGTTTTCAAAGCCTTTTCCTAAGTTTTTGCTACCAATAAAAATGACACCTTTTCACTAAAGCCGTTTCTCAACGTTTGGGCTCAAAATACAAAACCGCGTGGCGACTCCTCATTTTTTCCTTCCCATGAAGCGAGGTCTCAGACACCAACCCCCCGCGAAAGACAACCGCGTTTCGCGCCCCGCGCGAAATCCCGAGTAATTTCAGCTACCCTTCGCACTTTGGGAATACCGCACTTCAGTCCGAACAGCTACAGGGGGGACTCCCTACGCCCTCACATTCGGAATGGAGGCTGTCCTACCAATAGAATTGGAAATACCATCACTAAGGGTTCTCCTAGAAAACCAAGTGAATGAAGTCGACTGGCTAGAAAGCAGATACGAAGAGTTAGCCTTGCTAGACGAAAGGAGGCTGAAAGCAGCCGAGCAAACTCAAGCTTACCAAAGGGGTGGCCTAGGCAAAAATTAGAGCTTGCACAAGAAAAGAAGCCCGCTAGATTGAAAACCCGAAGGGGCGGTCTAGGCAAAAGAAAGGATGTGCATAAAAAAAAAAAGAGAAGGCCTTGTCCCACGCGAGACTACCCTTCGACCTGAAGTCGTATTTTGTCATTTTTTCTCTAAAAAATGAACTACGTTAGACCTGAGCCTCTTATTTAATTGCTGTAAAAGAGGAACGTAGGCAGCCTTCGGGTTCGGTCTAATCAAATAAATAAATCAAATTTTGTCCTTTTATTAATCAAATGCATTTTATTAATAACAAAAGGGAAATCCTAACCACAACGACTAATTTGCTAAGCTAACCATCTTGAAAAAAAGTAATAATATAATAAAACTATTGATCTATCAAAACAATCTCTTGGTACTCTTTAGGATCTAGCCTTTCATTGACTTTGTAGGTCGGCGGACATGATCACCCCCATCATCGCGATCTCTCTTGCGCTTCGGGCCCTTCGAAGCAGAACATCCCTCGAGGCGAGTGAAAACGAACTCCGAAAGCCTCTTGAAGACATTGGGCCTATCTAAAGCTTGCATCTTTTCGGGCATACCCTTGCCTCGCCTCTCATACCAATCTCCATCAAGAAAATCCTGGGTTGGATCGATCCAGGTACATTGGCGGGGATCGGGGGCCTCACTCCTTCGCAAATACTGCTAGCTACGAAGGAATCACCTAACAGTGAAAGCCGCAGATCATCAATCTTCTCCACACTAGGGTGACCGGTATGTAGGAACCAATCCAAATACTTGTCAGATAAGAAGACGCTTGCATCAAAAGTCCGAAGGTTCGACCAACGATCTCGATTAGTTCCTTCACCCCATGCTTGGGCTAGCACCTTCGCAAACTCTACACCGATATAAGACACTTCACGAGAGGCTCCTTCGAAAAGATAAGTGTCCTGCTGCTGGCCAAAATGACGAAGCACCCGCTTAGGAAAATAAAAGGAGGAATCTAGCAAACCCGAGAGAACAACCCTGTCAAAACCCTTGGTATTGGCAACATACTTGTTCAATCTCCAATAAGGTGGACACCAAATGATATTTGCAGTGGCGGTCTTTGCAATCAACTTGGCCCACTCATCCACTGAGAGATCCTTGATCAGCAACTTCCTTGTATGGTATGTGAATAGGGAATACTCTAATGGAGGATCTACCAACTTGAGATGTTCCTTAAGCCAAATAGTCAACAAAAGAGGACTCCCTTGAGTCATGGCACCGGTCTTATGCAACTCATCAAGACCATGCAGGGTTTCACCCAAGATTAGCGGGATAATGTTCCTAGAACGTTTCCTAGCCTGCATAATGATTTCCACCAATTGGGAGTCAACCAAGCCATCCCTGCACGTGAACAAAACATCTCCGAAAAGAGAAAGTGCCAGAAAGTTCCGTTTGTAAACATGGAAGGCCTCATCATCTGAATCTCTGTTGAAGCATTCAGGAAAAGAAGAGCAATCTACCCATCTGCGTCGAACCAACTCATAGCACATATCAAGGGGGATCCCCAGCAATTCGTTCAAAGCCTCTGAATGATTCCTATTGAATTTAGGAACAGAAATCTCACCAGTCAACGACATATCCAAGATAGTGGCAAATTCCTCAACAGTAGGCACCATCTCATTAAGAGAAAAATTAAAGAGATGAACAGAAGGATCCCAAAATCGAGCAACACCCTGCAAAAGATTCCAATTCGGTTGGAGGTTCTTCAAGGTGAAAAGGATTCTGAATTCGAATTCTGCTATAAACTTATTGCGAGATCGATTGCGAAATGACCTCACAAAGTCTCTTGATTCTTGCTTGAATGCTTCGACTACGTCAGACGGCAGAGAAAAATCATCAACAATCATGGACATTGGAACGATCTCCTTGGAAGCCATGGATCACAGGGTTGGAAAAAAGACAAGAATTCGACTCTAACAGAATATCTCTAGAGTTTGAAGGGCTAGAATGAGTTATCTGGCCGGACTACAGGGTGTTTATATATAGGGAGAACTGACAGAATCCTGTTCGAAGAAGGAAAAGAATTTCGCCTGAGTAGCGTGTCTCGCGCGAGATACCTTGTCCCGCGCGATACATCTCTTCGGCAAATTCAGCAGCATTCCTACACAAACAAGCAATCTAGCCCCAACTTGATGAAGCAAGTCTCGAAAACCTGCACCAACAGTTCTTAACATGCATTACAGGCACCAAAATCAAGCTCAAAACTGTGACCCGAATGGTCATTTCATTTCCATCACGGAAGTCGAGAAAGTTAAAAAATTAATTAATTAGACTGGATTAGGAATTAAGAAAACCTTGTTTTTGTGCTACCTACATGCTAACAGGTACAAAAGAAAGAAAAAATTGTTTGGGCCTACACGGCCAATATTTACAAGTTTTCAAGAAATGAATAGGGAGAAAAGGGGGATCACGCCATCAAGTCGCCCGAGCCGCCGGCACCTCCGCCTTCACCACTGTTGGGGCTACCATCCCTCCTTGACCGCTTAGCTCCGCAGGTAGGGGTCACTGAAGAGGCAATAGTCGACGCCGCCGAGGCCACCTTGTGAAATAGCCGCTCAGACATGTCAGATACCATGGCCATCAAGCCAGTCATCCTGCTCGCCCCACGGTTGTAATCAGCCGCAGACATGATGACCTAATCACAAAGAGAAAACCCTCAAAAAAGATCGGACATATACACATATATGGACGATTACGAGAAATGGTATAAACAGAAATGTACCGAAGAGGCAACGGAAGGGAGGCGATTGTAATGACCTGAATTTTTTTTTAGTATGATTTTAATTAGAGAATAAAAATAATACTTGTTTATTAGTTTTGGACTTGGACTTATTAAAGTGGGCCAAGTTGATGAATTGTTAAGTGGGCTTTGTAGGGAATCCAAAACCCAATAAGATTTTGTAAGCCTTTTCCTAAATGGGATATTAAAAATAAACCCACACTATTTAAACTAAAACCCTTCCTAGATTTTCCCATAATTCTCATAATTCACAAAAGAAAAAAAAATATAACCCTAACTACCTAGGGCCGGCTGCCGAGAGGAGGGAGGAGGAAAACTAGGATTTTCCAATTTTTTTTGTGAAGATCATCTTTGAATCAAGGTACTAAATCAATTCCCTTGTATTTAAAATTGTTAAATCTTAGTTTTCAATGTTAGATTATTAATCTATGCTTAAACTAGGGTTTAAATTTCTATGATTATGAATGTGTTATATTATTAATATATGTATAAAATCTAGATCCTATCAATGGTTATTGAAATAGGATTTGAGTATGGATTAATGGATGTTGATCTAGGTTTTTTCATACCAAAAGAATTAAAACAAATTAAATATTTTTGTGTGAGTATGTGTGTGCCGTATATGTGTGTGTGTGTGTTGTGTTAATATTTTTGATGTTAAAACTTGTTTACAAAATTGTTTTGAGTAAAAATTTTGGTGTCAAAAAGGTTTAATTTTGTGTAAAAATGTTTTGGTTAAGAACCTAACAAGAGGTAAAAGGCTGAAAATTAGTTTTCAAAAGCCTAGTGACCAAACTGTAAAATCTGGAAATGAGGGACCAAACTATAAATTTTGAAAGTCAAGGGACTATTTTGTAAAAATCTGAAAGTTGAGGGACTGTTTTGTAAAACCTGAAAGTTGAGGGACTGTTTTGCAAATTTCTGAAAGTCAAAGGACTTCCTTGTAATTTTTAGAAAGTTAAAGGACCTTTTTGGTAATTATGAAAACTAAAGGGGCTTTTTCGGAAATAAGAGAATCTAAAGGGACCTTTTTGAGAGTAATGAAAAGTCAAAACACCTTTAGAAAATTATTTAAAAGGGGAAGTGATAAAACTAACACTTTTTAATAAGAGAAATACTAAAAGACAGTTAGGTGTCTAAAAGTGTTAGGTTTCCAAGAATAGAAAGTTTTCGAAGAAGGAAACTTTCCAAATATAGAAGGTTACCCAAAAGAGAAAAGGTACCTTAATTAGGAAGCTATCGAAGAGTTAGACTTCCATGGAAAGGAATGAACCTAAGTTTCCACAAGAGGAAAGATCCATAAGTAGAAAGTTTCTAAAATTAGGAAGCTACTAAATTAGGAAAGTTTCCTAATATGGAAAGTTAGTTAACCAGTTAAGATGAGTCAAATAATAACTCATAGGTTAACCAAAGTAAGTATGAATAGGTACATAAGAAGTAATAAACGATTACTTGTGCCTAAGTTATGTTATTACGTGATTGTAGATTTCGCGTAAAGGCGTTGCTTAGAGAAGGGAAGCAAAACTAAGGTAAGGAATTACGATTCTAACTTTTTGAGTTATCAATTTCGTTGGAAACTCCATCGAGTATTTTCAAAACATGAACGCTATCTATGGCTGATAGTACTTTTATAAAATATTCCTTCGAAATGTATCGTTATCGGAAATTCTCTATTCTATGATATGATCTTGTTCATGGAATATCCCCAAGTATTGAAATTGTTATGTGTATTCGCGTACCTATGAATGCACTATATGTTGTGACTTGTATGAAATGATGCATGCTAGTCAGTTATTACTATATAACATGAAATGATGCATGCTACTTGTGACAATATATGACTTGTATGAAATGATGCATGCTAGTCAGGTATTATAATATAACATGAAATGATGCATGTTACTTGTGACAATATATGACTCGTATGAAATGATGCATGCTAGTCAAATTTTACACTATGTTTAATGTAAAGTAAGTGTAAGGAAAACACGACATCAATGTAGGTGATCGTTATTGGGAGTACTCAATGTAGGGTATAACCTATGGAATTGACGGAAGTGAAGAAAGTATAACTAATTGTGTAGTTGCCACACTTCCTTGTTTACCATCTGAAAATATACTTGATTTACAACCTATCCTTGAATATATTTCTTTGGATTCGTTCATTCCGGTCATCTCTTCATTGACCCGAAGAGACCACGTATGAACTTACTGGACATTGTTTGCTCATTCCATCATTTCTTTTCCTCCAGGATTGGATTAGAGAAGAAGGAGAACCGTCACCAGAGAGAGACCGAGCATTTAAGTAGAAGTAATTCATCTATTTAATGATTCTGAGTTTCAAAACATATTTCTCAGTACTAGTAGTTGTACGTAGCCGTTACATTTGATTATTCCACACTGATGTAATTGTTTTGAATTAAGTTACCGTTATAGACCTCTCTTTTGGGATATTTATTCATGTTTATGGATTTGTTTATTTACCGGAAATTCGGGGTCGTTACAGTTGGTATCAGAGCTCCAGTTTTAGGTCTCATGGAAGGTTTTAGATCTAAGTACATTGGAGTTGATAGAATTGACTTTTGAGGAATGGACCCCAGAGTTGAGAGTTAGTTCAAGTCTGCAATTATAAAGTTAAGTAGACTAAGTGGAAAAGTTAAAGGAATAACTTACTTGTTACGTTGAAAATTGAGGCATATTTACTTTAAGTGTATAAATATTGTGTATTGAGGATATACTAATGATGGTCTGTCTTGTGTGTAGGAGATGGCTAGGAGACCAATGAAGTCGGTAAGGAGTAGAGCTCTTAAGATGGAAACAATACTGGCACAAGAGGCAAGAATCAAATCACTCGTTAAAGAAATTGAGGATCTTAAGAAGAGAGCCAGTAGAGCTGAAGAAAAATGGCAAATGACCACCGTACAGTGGTTGAAAGTAGAAGGTGAAGCTAAGACACTTGAGGATAAACTGAAGGAAGAGGTCTATTTAGTAAAAATTTTAGAAGAGGATGTCAAACTTCTTATGAAGTGGAGGAAACAAGAAACCGAGGCACACAATAAGAAGATGATAGAGCTTGCTGATAACCTGCAGAAGGAAGCTCAGAAGGCCAAGGACATGGAGGCCAGTGCTAGAGTAGCTCACAGAGAGTGGGCAAGGATAAGTGTACAATTAGCTGATGAGAGCATGTTGGTCTATAAGCTGCAACAAGAAATAGACGAGCAAACCAAACGTGAGGCAAAGATCGAGGCCAATACTCATGGATGGTAATGCAAATATCACGAGATAAATGATGCCTATAAGCAACTGATTGTGGAATTCACGAAAGCTACGAAAGCGAGACCAAAGAGTGCAAGTGCACCAATGGAGGTCAAGGGAGCCGAAAATGAGCTTGGGAAGGCCTAGGAAGATAGCTGCTCAACCCAATTAAAGAAAATGAATTCTTTATTTAATTAATTGTTTTATTGAACCAATACTTTAGTTAGTATTTTATTTTGTTTTCTAGTGGTTAATGAACCAGTCCTTAGCGTTTTGAACCAATGGTTTTTAGTAGTACTTTGGTGGAAGGAATAAAGTTTATTTAGTTATTCAATAATCCTTAAGTGTGGAAATGTGTGAATGACTGTTTTATTGTAATACCTACAAGGATTTAGGGGGTCAAGTAAAACGATCCAAAAGAAAAGTAAAAGACTAGTCAAATGATGGGCTAGTGAGAAATTAATCACCGTTTGATGAAACGGAAAATCCTCAAAGATTAAAATCTAATCTGTTGAGACGGAAATATGAAACCAAATTCAGTCTGTTGAGACGGAACCATAAAGCATTAACTAGCAAGACGGCTACGTATACATATGTAGTGAGCTAGGTAAACTATACATTATAGTTATAATTACTTACTGTTGAGTGAGTGAATGATAGTACAATAAAATGGTAGTACTAATAAAGGTATTACGCAGATGTCGTGAGCTGGAAATCGTAGGGGAAACCGTAACGCTGGAAATGGAAATGGCCAAGGACAAGACCCTATGGCTGCAGTGTTGCAAACCTTGAATCAGACGTTGGCAGGTCTTGGCCAGGTGGTAACCGGTTTAACGCAAGAAAGGCCGGCGGCTCAAGTGCCACTGCGTGATCCGCTAGAATTATTTCAGCGGAGGAACCCAGAGTCATTTTCTGGAGGTTCAAAGGAAAATCCGCAAGAATGGGTCAAGAGTATGGAGACCATATTTGGGACTCTGACATGTACGCCAGAACAAAAGGTGACATTTGCTACGTTCATGCTAAAGGGAAAAGCTAGATCATGGTGGGAAGCTGAGAAGCGAGCTGGAGCTGCTCGTGGAATTGCGGAGTATAATTAGGAAGCATTCAAGACGGTATTTAATGACAAGTACTATCTCGAGAGTGCTAGAAATGCCAAGGTGGCAGAATTCATGATGCTGAATCAAGGAAGTATGACCGTGGATGAATATTGTGAAAATTTCACAGACTTAATGGAATTTACCCCGACATTCTTTGACAAGAAGAGCAAAAGGCAAGAAAGTTTGAAGCGGGATTAAGCGATCGAATCAAGTACCGGATCACTCCGTTGATGCTGAAAACTTATGCTGATGTGCTGGAAAGGGCTAAGGTAGTTGAAAGGGAAGCTAACAATTATCGCAGCAAGAAAGAAGAAAAAGGCAAGGCTATGAGCAAGGAAGCTAGTGGGGAGAAAAGTTCCACGGGTAACTGGAACAAGGAGGGGCAGAACAACAAGAGGAAGGCCGTTGAAGATGGTCGTGATAAGAGTAATGATGCAACAAAGTATCCAAACAAGAATTCTGGGTACCGAAAAGAAGGCAATAGAAATGAGGCCCAAGGGCAAGGGGCAACTGATAAGTGCACCATTTGTGATAGAACCCACAAGGCTGAGAACTGCTGGTATAAGGACAAGAAATGCTATATAGGTGACAAGGTGGGACATCCTAAGTGGAAGTGTCCCGAAGTAAAGAAAAATGAGCCTGCTCAGGGAGCGAGGAACACCAATAGAGGTGGAAATGGAGGCGGTCGTGGACGGGTGTTCACCATGAAGGGAAAGGTGGCAAATACTACAAATGATTTGGTGGCAGGTACACTCCAAATTTCCTTTCGTAACGTCTATGCATTGATTGATACAGGCGCTACGCATTCTGTGATAAGTAGTTCTGTAGCAAAGAAACTGAAATTGAATCCTGAAGAGTTAGAGATACCTCTAGTGATAGATACTCCGACTAAAGAAGCAATACCTATCACAACCTGTTATAGACATTGTCCTTTAAAGATAGGAGGCACCAAAATACCGGTAGAATTCATTGAATTAGAATTGAACGAGTTTGATATTATCTTGGGAATGGATTGGTTAGCTACAAACCACACTAATGTGGATTGCCATAGGAAAGAAGTTACTTTCTGAGGACAAGATGGGAAGGGATATCGGTTCTTAGGGGCGAAGCCTAGGAATCCGATGAGTATGATTACTGTAATGAAGGCTCGAAAGCTACTAAAGAAAGGATATGAAGGATTTTTTGCCTATATCGGTGAGAACGATACAAAGGAAGTAAGTATTGAATCATTGGAAGTAATAAGGGAATTCAAAGATGTGTTTCCTGAAGACTTGCCAGGGATACCACCAGAAATAGAAGTCGAATTCTCGATAGAATTGGTACCAGAGACGACACCAATATCGAGAGCACCGTATAGAATGGCTCCAACGGAATTGAAGGAATTGAAGGAGAAACTGCAAGAGTTGCTAGACAAAGGTCTGATCCGACCGAGTATTTCACCATGGGGAGAACCGGTACTGTTTGTAAAGAAGGATGGAACGATGAGATTATGCATCGACTATCGTGAGCTAAATAAGGTGACGATAAGAAATCAGTACCCGTTGCTAAGGATCGATGACTTGTTTGATCAACTAAAGGGAGCGTGTTACTTCTCAAAGATAGACCTTCATTCTAGGTATCATCAATTGAGGGTAAAAAGCGAGGACGTTGCTAAGACTGCTGTTGTGGGTAAATTCAGGATTGCGACATCTTGAAAAGTTGTCAGCATGTCGTCATCTTCAAACCCGTGGACAAGGTAAAATTTACTTAGATAATTAATTCATTATTTAATTATTTCTGTTATATATTTAATTATAGGTATAAAAGAACGTGGGAAAAACATATTCCATGGACTCATTTCAACGGTTGAGAGACCAAGTCAAGATAGAGATAACAAGGCCGAGATTCTAGGAAAGTTTGTTAGGGTTTATGTTATCTTCAGTTATTTTATTTATTTAAAGGCTCATGGCTGGAACACTAGGCACGCATTACTCACACACAGTTCACAAACACATTGTAATCCGCCATAGCTTCAAACCTTGTAACTCATAAAGATCAATACTACTGTTTGGGAAGGTAGGTGCTCATAATCACCTCCCGAGGTTTTGTGCCGGTGAGATAGTTGTCTCAAGGGCTTTCCTCGTTACATGATCGAGCCATCTTAGTTTCATTATTACACCGATTATATTCCATTGCACCTTCCTCAACTTTATTTCGAATTACTTTACTTTTGATTGTTTTTTACCAAAACAGTTTGGCGCCCACCGAGGGGCCATTGGTTTTTTAATCGGTTTAAAATCCTTACGTTTTTACCATGTCTACCCAACCTATGACTTCCGCCATTAGCAAAACCATTCTTACCCCTAGCAGTGCGAATCCCCAAACCAGTAGCAGGCCAACAACCGGAGGCCAAGAGACATTGCCTCCTCCTCCGCCTGTGAATTCTGGCAAGAAGGAGATGTCGCCATCTCCTGATCTTGAGATCAAAAGCATGCCCGTTCAGATGAAGAATCAGCTGGATTGCCAACAGAATAGCACCTCCTTGATAGCCGAAAGCTTGATAAAGGTGCAAAAAGAACAAGAGTTGCTCTCCAAAAGAATGGATGCTGTCTCTCCTTACCGTCCTAGAGTCCTTGACTTCAACATTGGGGACAACTCTCAAACCTTCAATGAATTCCTTCCAATGGCTTCATCTGTAAAGATGTCGTCATCACCAACCCTGACGTCTTCTCCACCGCTGATGACTTTTGTGGCGATGTCGACACCCTTAGCCACCAGTGCCTACATGATGACTTTTCCAGAAGGACCCATCTTCACTAATAGCACCGTCTTGACATCCTCTGCAGATAATGCTAATCCTTTTGTTAATTTCAATACTAGTTCTGCCTTGGATAATACTGCTCGTGCCACTAACCCTTTTGCAGGTACCTACATTGCAAATCAGCTTCAGGAGTTGAGAGACATGGTCATGAATGTGCCAGGTGTCACCCCACCTATCTAGCAGGTCTCCCCAACATGTTACAATCAGTCTCGCTTTACTCCAGCAATTGCGCATGTCGACATCCCGAAAGGATTTAGCGTTCCTGCCATGAAGTTGTATGACGGAAGTTCTGATCCTGAGGAGCATGTCGCCCACTACCAAGAAAAGATGGAGATCGTTTGCATTCCACTCCAGTTTCATGAGGCTTGTTTATGTCGAGGGTTCAGTTCGACGTTGGTAGGACCAGCATTGAAGTGGCTAATCCGTCAACCTCCTGGTTCTATTGGGTCGTTTGCTCAACTTGTCAACCTGTTCAATAATCAATTCTCTTGCAGCCGACTATTTGAGAAGCTCACCAGTGATCTTTACCGTAATACCCAGCAGCCCGCCGAAGCCTTAAAGGACTATGTTAATAGGTTTAATAAAGAAGTTCTGGAGATCCCCAACCTGGACATGGCGACAGCTGCAGAAGCTTTCAAAATGGGCTTGAAGAAGGATTCCCCTTACTATGAAGATTTGGTGATGAACCCGTGCAAGAAGATGGAGGATATCCGAAACCAAGCTTTAAGATTTATCAGGCTGGAAGAGGACAAGGTGCAGCAGTCCAAGCATCCTGACAAGGCTTCATCATATGACCATCCTAACAGGAAGATAGAGTCGTCTCACCAAAGGCAGAGCAGATCCAGACCCTACCAGAGAAATGACCATAACAAAGTCAATTGTGTGGAAGATGATGGAGATGATGACGATTTTGAATCTCCTAAGATTTCTGATTATTGTTTCTCTGTTGATGTTTCAGGTATCCTGTGTGCAATGAGCAATCTCGGAGATAAAGTAAGGTGGCCTCAAAAGACTGACAAGTCATCCGGCTGGAGGGATAAATCCAAGTGGTGTGCTTACCACGAGGATTTCGGACATCTTACCGAAGATTGCATCGCCTTGAGGAAAGAAATTAGTTACCTGTTGTCTAAGGGACATCTTAAAGAACTACTTGGGAACCGCAAGACCAAGACGGAGAACAAAGAGCCCATTGCAACCAGACCGCCATCTCCTCCACCGATAACGAAGGTAGTTAACGTTATTAGTGGTGGTTCTGATATTTGTGGTACTTCTTATTCTGCAGCTAAGAGATTTACCAAGCAAGCTAAGGATGAGAAGCTCGAGAGACTCTCAAAGATGTCATCTCCTTCGAAGAAAGCGACAGGGACAATGTTATGGATCCTCATCATGATGCCTTGGTCATTGCACTCCAGATCGCCAATTGCAAAGTCAAACGTATCCTAGTAGATGGAGGCAGTTCTGTGAACCTCATTATACTAGATGCCTTGAAAGAAATGAAGATCCCTGAAGATAGCATTGTAAAAAGAACCTCAGTGCTCATGGGCTTCAGTGGAGAAACCAAAAGCACAGTAGGAGAGATTACACTTCCAGATTATGTCAAAGGTATCAACTCCATGGAGAGATTCTGCGTGATTGATAGTGCAACTTGTTACAATGTAATTCTGGGAAGACCCTGGATCCATGGAATGAAGGCAGTGCCATCCACCTATCACCAATGTGTCAAGATGCTGGCACCCTGGGGAGTTGTCAAGGTTTACAGTGATCAACAGTCAGCTAAAGAATGTTATATGAATTCAATGAAGGCGTCAACATCTCCTAAGATGGCATAGCAATTACAGAGAAAGGCCCGTGAGGTTCTGGAGGCGAAGGAGCATGACGTGAAAGAGATACTCTTAGACCCCTCAAACCCAGATCTCAAGGTGCTGATTGGTCAAGATGTTCCGGCAGAAATCAAAGAAGACCTTGTCAACCTCTTGAAAAGCAGGATTAAAAGCTTTGCCTGGAAGCATGAAGATATGACAGGCATCAGCAAAGATGTCATCACCCAAAAACTCAACATTGATCCATCCTTCAGACCAATTCACCAAAAGAGATGGAAATTTGCACAGGAGAGGAACCTAATCATTCAGGAAGAAGTAGACAGATTGCTCAAAGCTAAGATGATCAGAGAGGTCGAATACCCAAGATGGCTAGCAATTGTGGTGGTGGTAAAGAAGAAGAACGGCAAATGGAGAGTTTGTGTCGATTTCACAGACTTAAACAAAGCTTGTCCCAAAGATCCTTTCCCCTTGCCACACATTGATACTTTGGTAGATGCTACTTCTGGACATGAAGTGTTGACTTTCTTAGATGCATCTTCAGGATTTCAGCAAATCCAGATGGAACCATCTGACCAAGAGGACACCGCCTTCATCACCCCAATAGGTATTTATTGCTATATTGCAATGCCTTTTGGACTAAGAAATGTAGGTGCTACATACCAGAGGCTGGTCAACATGATGTTCAAAGAGCAGATTGGGGACACCATGGAAGTATACATCGATGATATGGTGATAAAGTCAAAGAAAGCTGAAGATCATGTTCGGGATCTTACTCAAGCAGTTGACATCCTGGACAAATTCAACATGAAGCTGAACCTAGCAAAGTGCAATTTTGGCATGAAGTCCGAAAAATTCTTGGGCTACATGGTGACGCAAAGAGGGATAGAGGAAAGCCCGGAGCAAATAAGAGCCATCATCAATCTAATGTCACCTAAATCCATCAAATATGTTCAAAGATTGACGGGGAAAGTGGCAGCATTGAATCGATTCATCTCAAAATCCTCAGACAGGTGCAAGCCATTTTATGACATCTTGAAGAAGAATTCCAGATTCGAGTGGACTGAAAAGCATGAACAAGCCTTTCAAGATTTAAATCTGTACCTGTCAACGCCTCCCCTATTCTCAAAGCCTCAAGAAGGTGAGCCATTATGTGTTTACTTAGCTGTCTCCGAAACCGCAGTTAGTGCCATCCTGGTCCGTGATCAAGATGGCGTCCAACAGTCGATATATTATGTAAGTAAAACACTGCTTGATGCGGAAATCATGTATTCACACCTTGAAAAATTAATATTAGCTTTAATTTCTGCTTCAATTAAGTTAAGGCATTATTTTGAAACTCATATCATTGTCATTCGTACTGACTATCCGATAAAAAGTGTAATGAGAAAACCAGAAATGTCAGGAAGGATGGCCAAATGGTCCGTTCAACTAAGCACTTATGACATCAAGTATGAGCCTAGAACAACAATAAAATCCCAAGCACTTGCAGACTTTGTGGCAGACTTTATTCCAAGCATGCAACCGGAAGTAGAACTTGAAGTCCAACAACTCCAAGATGGGGACATCCTGTGAAAGTGGACTCTATTCACAGATGGTGCTTCTAATATGAGGGGCACAGGGCTAGGTGTTGTCCTAAAGTTGCCACAAGGGGACATCATACCCCAGGCCATTAGTTGTGATTTTAAAGCCACTAATAATGAAGCAGAATACGAAGCCTTAATCGTGGGCCTAACCGTGGCTCTAGACATAAACATTAAAGCAATACAGGTATATAGTGATTCATTATTACTTGTCAATCATTTTAATGGTTCCTATGCAACAAAAAATGCCAAGATGACAGCTTACTTGGGCATTGTGAAAATTCTGACAAGCAAATTTCAAATCTTCTCTTTTGAACAAATACCCCGAGAGGAGAACTCTCAAGCAGATGCATTGGCCAATCTTGGATCAGCTTTCAAGAGCTTATCTCAGACCAATATACCAATCATACATGTTAACATCCCTGTAGTGGAAAGGTTAGAACTTTTTTGCACAGATGACGACATCCCAGATAATCAGATAGAGACATCTTGGACGACGCCAATAATTAAATATCTTCAAGATGGCACCTTCCCTAATGAGGAAAAGAATGCAAGAGCATTCAGGGTAGGAATTTCAAGATTCGTATTAATAGATAATGTGCTGTTTAAGAAATCATTTGCAGGTCCATACTTGAGATGTCTCGAAGCTGACAAAGCCAATGAAGTTCTAAGAGAATTGCATGAAGGACTATGTGGTAACCATTCTGGGGGCAGAAGCCTATATACGAAAGCTCTACGAATGGGTTACTACTGGCCAACAATGTGTCAAGATGCTGCCATCTTTGCCAAGAAATGTGATTCCTGCCAGAGGCATAGCGACATCTTGCACCAGCCCGCAGAATTGCTTCATCCAATCCTCTCCCCTTGGCCATTCATGAGGTGGGGAATGAATATAGTGGGAAAATTGCCTAAAGCTCCCGGAGGAAAAGTATTTTTGCTTGCAATGACTGATTATTTCTCTAAGTGGGTTGAAGCTGAATCCTACGTGCAAGATCATGATAAAGAAGTCATATCCTTCATTAAGAAAAATATATTTAGCAGATTTGGCATCCCCTTTGAAATAATATGTGACAACGGCTCCCAGTTCATCAGCAAGAAGATGCAGGATTTTCTTACTAGGTGGGGAGTTAAGATGGTGACATCCTCACCAGAGCATCCTCAAGCTAATGGCCAGGCAGAATCAAGTAACAAAATAATCATCAATAACCTAAAGAAGAGGCTAGATCAAAAGAAAGGAAGATGGGCGGAAGAGCTTCCATTTGTCCTTTGGGCAGATAGAACCACACCAAAGAATGCGACAGGCCAGACCCCTTACTCCTTAGTATTTGGAGCAGAAGCAGTCATCCCGGCAGAAGTCGTCGTCCCTACTGCCAGATTCAAGATGTTGACACCTGAGCAGAATGATGCTAACCTTAGTCATGATCTAGATACCATTGACGAGCTAAGGGATTTAGCCAAGATCAGAATAGTAGCATATCAACAAAAGATCGCTAGATCCAACAACAAAAATGTTAGATTACTAAAGTTCCAAGTCGGTGATCTAGTCTTACGAAAGGTGTTTCAGAATACAAGAGAGCCCAATGCTGGAAAGATGGCTCCCAAATGGGAAGGGCCATACTTAATTGATGCCGAAGCAGGTAAAGGCTCCTATTGGCTGTCAACTCTGGAGGGAGCAAGGATTCCCCGAAGCTGGAATGCCATTCACCTCAAGTCCTACTTTATGTAAGTTTCCATAATTACGTTACAATGCAAATAAAACCAAGGTACGATCTTTACCGTTCTATTTTCAATAAAAGTACTTATTTCCGTTTTGTTTATTTTTTGGATGATTACTGACTTAAGCATCGGAGGGGCGTTAGCTAAGCTAACGCCCACCCCTAACATGTTTCTGTTTTGCAAGGAAACAAGAAGCATTTGAATAAACTCCTTGACAAATATAGATGTTAACATCCTTCCAAGAAGTTAACATCTTAAATCAGGTATGACCGCTTTCTTACTTTCTGTTTAAGAAATATTTTTATGAAGTTCTAGCACTTTTTACTTTCTTTTATCAAATAAAATATGACGTCAGAAAAGATGTCGAAATCTCTCATTAACTTGTTATTTTGCAAGAAGTCTTCAATTCATTCCAATCCTCGTGAAAACAACCGTTTTGAGACTGGCCATCTCACCTCCGTTTAAGGTACTTAATCCCTTCAAAGGTTTAAAGAAATTACTTTCTTTCGTCTCATTAAGGTTTAAACACCTCGCCTGGAGCGCACGATGTCAACCTTGATTGAGGTGTGTGGTGGGCCCGTACGTTTAATATGTACGAATTACCCATCTCCACTCGATCAATGAGTTTTGACCCTAAGAATTTGTCAATATGGTTGTGGCATATTCATGCCACCTAAGAACAAACGGTTATTGACATTCACATGTCAATCAAAGTAATTGCAAAGGATTTTTACATCCACTCACAAGTTGTCACTATCTACGAAAAGGTTAGCATGCCAACCTCCTAATTTCATTTTTCAAAAAGATGCTTGAGCAAAAGTTTTTCATCAAAACCCAAGCAAAAGTTTTACCCTACGAAAAGCATAAAAGTGTTGGACCAACCCAACACTTGAAAAGCAAATTGTCTTGGCCCTTATGGACCGATTATAAACCAAAATATTTAAACATTGTTTTTGGGATGCAGCCCATTTTCAAACCAAAATATTTAAACATTGTTTTTGGGACGCAACCCATTGTCAAACCAAAGTTTTTTAAACCAAAAGTTTTTCAAAACCAAAAGAACCATTTTCTTTTTTCCTTCACGGGGTGGCTACTACCGCAGATGTTGTCGCTGCTCCTTCCTCTAGGATATCATCATCCTTAGCTGCTGAAGATCCTTCTCCTGCTTCCTCTCCCTTAGCATACAAGGCCTTCAAGAGTGAACGTTGTTGCTCAACATCCCACTCTGTATGCTTCCCAGAATAAAACTCTTCCATCATTTGAACCTTTATTTCTATCATGCTTCGGGCAGCGGAGGCCATCATGTTCTTTCTCACATCTTCAATCTCCTGCAACTGGGTGTCTTGGATGGAAGACATGCCTTTCATCAAGCTCTCAACCTCATTCTGTAGATCCTCTATTCTCTTAGCCGAAGCCTCCTTCTGTTTCTTCGTCTGTATCACCTCCTACACCAACTTCCTGTTCCTTTCATCAAGACTACTCATTCTTATTTTAGCCGCATCAACACCCTGCAAAAGACAAATTTGATCAAAATCTGAGATGTGTTATTCAAATCCTTTGAAACTCTGTTTTTTCAAAAAACTTACCACTGCTGCTCTAGCAAGCGCCTCCTCTACATCAGCCAAACCTGTTTCGTCAATGTTTATTACTTCCTTAGAACTACCCTTCCTCTTCTTCACCCTTGCTCCTACAGATGGTGCCTCCATCTATTTCTTAGGCACCAATAACTGTTGGCTAGCCTGGGTTTGCCCAACAAACTCCTGAAGGTCCTTTAAGGAAAAAGCAGTTGTGGACTTTGAAACTGTCAAAAACAGAAAACATGCTATCAGAGGAAAGCAAAATCCAGATACAAAAAGGAAAATTTTTAGGATCTTACCGGTGGACATCTCAGTAGATGGTGGTATCTCCTGTTCTTCAGAAATGGATATTGCTTCAAATGGCTTTAAGGATCGCTCCTCCTCTGAAAACTCCAATAATCTCCTCACTTTACCAATGGTCTCGGCAGATGGTGGGAAGAGCTTCACCCAATCAATAGCTGCAAAAACAAACAAAGAAATTACAACAAGTAAGTGCGGGAAATAAAGAAAAATTGAAGTTTGAAAGAGGGATACCTTCCCTGTTCCATCCAGTTGCCAAGAAATCTCCTTCCTCCAAGGAATCCTTTTCAACAAAAAAGTATTTTGATTTCCAACCCCTATCGTTTACTGTTACTTTCAAAAACAGAGGTTTCATGCCAGACCTAGTTTTAAGAAGATATCTTGTAGAGCCAAAGGTTTGGAGCTCATATACGAAGGCTAACTCTCTCAAACCTATGTCTAACCCAAATTCGCGGTTCACCCACATGACACAAGAGAAAATCCTCCAAACCATGGGCATTAGCTGGACGAAAGCCAAGTTTGTTTTTCTAAAAAACTCAGTTATTAATGCAAGGAAAGGATACGAGAAACCTAGAGTAAAGGGATATTCATAGAAACAGACCCACTGGGGAGATACGAAATCAACCCTAAGAAATATATCAAAAGACCTAAATATGGTGGAATTCGGGAAGCATCGTCGATCCTTGACAGATTCGATGAGCTCGTTGTTGAAAACACAGATTTCTTCATCTGGTTTTGCCAACAAACCTTTGCAAGAAAAACCCCCATCCTCGTTCAAACTTAGAGGGTTTTTTGCAGCTTTGCCCTTTCTTGGCTTAACCATTTTTTTTCAAAAAAGCAAAAAGGGGGAAAAGAGAGGGAAAGATTTTACCTTGAGAGGAAATCACCGCCATGAAGAAGATGAAGAAAGCGTTGAAAAAGTGAAGAAGAAAGTGAAAAGAGTTCAGTTAAAAACCCTAGATCTTTGGTAGTTACGGTAAATAAGATGGATTAAACTCCTCAACTGCCACGTCTCCCTCGAAATTAATTAACCGCCCAAGCTTCTAGAAGGAAGTGGAAAAACCGTCCTTTTAAATTCATTTAAAGACAGTTTTTGGGGACAATTGTTGTGGGTAAATTCAGGATTGCCACATCTTGAAAAGTTGTCAGCATGTCGTCATCTTCAAACCCGTGGACAAGGTAAAATTTACTTAGATAATTAATTCATTATTTAATTATTTTTGTTATATATTTAATTACAGGTATAAAAGAACGTGGGAAAAACATATTTCATGGACTCATTTCAACGGTTGAGAGACCAAGTCAAGATAGAGATAACAAGGCCGAGATTCTAGGAAAGTTTGTTAGGGTTTATGTTATCTTCAGTTATTTTCTTTATTTAAAGGCTCATGGCTGGAACTCTAGGCACGCATTACTCACACATAGTTCACAAACACATTGTAATCCATCATAGCTTCAAACCTTGTAACTCATAAAGATCAATACTACTGTTTGGGAAGGTAGGTGCTCATAATCATCTCCCGAGGTTTTGTGCTGGCGAGATAGTTGTCTCAAGGGCTTTCCTCGTTACATGATCGAGCCATCTTAGTTTCATTGTTACACCGATTATATTCCAATGCACCTTCCTCAACTTTATTTCGAATTACTTTACTTTTGATTGTTTTTTACCAAAACAACTGCCTTTAGAACAAGGTATGGGCATTATGAGTTCATTGTGATGCCATTCGGACTAACAAATGCACCTGAGGTATTTATGGAATTGATGAATAGAATCTTTCAAGAGTATCTAGACAAGTGCGTTATTGTATTCATTGACGACATACTGGTATATTCGAGAACAAAGGAGGAACATGCAGAACACTTAAGATTGGTGCTAGAAATTTTGAGGAAGCAGAAGTTGTATGCCAAATTCAAGAAGTGTGAATTTTGGTTGGAGAAAGTAGCATTCTTAGGACACGTGGTGTCTAAGGATGGAATCGCAGTAGATCCGGCGAAGGTAGAAGCCATAGTGAATTGGGAAAGACCAAGCACAGTGATAGAGATAAGAAGCTTCTTGGGTTTAGCTGGTTACTATCGGAGATTCGTTGAAGGATTATCGAAATTGTCTGGACCGTTGACAAGGCTGACTCAGAAGGCATCAAAGTTTATTTGGTCTGAAGAATGTGAAAGGAGCTTTCAAGAACTGAAGAAGAGGTTGGTAACCGCACCAGTTTTGGCATTACCCACGGGATCAGAAGGTTTTGTAATCTACAGTAATGCTTCATTGAAAGGGTTAGGTTATGTGTTAATGCAGAACGAGAAGGTCATAGCGTATGCCTCAAGACAGTTGAAGAACCATGAGAAGAATTACCCAACTCATGACCTGGAGTTAGCCGCGGTGGTGTTTGCATTAAAGATATGGAGACACTATTTGTATGGGGTGGCATGTCAGATTTACACTGATCACAAGAGCCTTAAGTATATTTTTACTCAGAAGGAGTTGAACATGAGGCAAAGGAGATGGCTTGAGTTGTTGAAGGACTATGATTGTACAATTTTGTATCACCCCGGAAAGGCAAACAAGGTGGCTGATACGTTGAGTAGGAAGAACCATGGAAACCTAGCGATGTTGATTTCTAAGGGGGTCAGTTCATGGGAAAACATAGAAATTTCAAGCTTAGAAGTGCGAGTTAGAGGGTATCTAGCTCAATTAATTGTTCAACCTACACTTTTGGAGAGAATCAAGGAGGCTCAAGGTGTGGATGATGAGAGAGATGCTCTTGTGGGGAAAGGACAAGGAAAAGATCTTCGTATGGGCGAAGATGGGATTTTGAGGTATCAAAAGAGAATATGGGTACCAAGCAACGAAGAGATCAAAAGGGAGATCTTGAAGGAGGCACATTGTTCAAGATTCTCAGTTCACCCTGGAAGTACCAAGATGTATAGGGATCTGCGAGAATCGTTTTGGTGGAACAACATGAAAGGAGACGTGGCGGAGTTTGTGGCAAGATGTTTGGTGTGTCAGCAAGTGAAGAGTGAACACCAAAAGCCTGCAGGATTACTACAATCATTACCTATTCCGGAATGGAAGTGGGATCACATAGCGATGGATTTAGTGGTTGGACTACCAAGGACACTGAAAGGTCAAAATGCCATTTGGGTGATAGTGGACAGATTGACAAAGTCAGCTCACTTCTTAGCAATCAAGGTGACAAATTCATTAGAGAAGTTGGCTAAATTATATATTGACGAGATTGTACGACTACATGGGATTCCAGTTTTGATAGTGTCCGACAGAGATGCAAGGTTTACGTCGAAGTTCTGGAAGAGTTTACAACAAGCATTGGGGACAGGGTTGTCAATGAGTACAACTTTTCACTCACAAACAGATGGACAGTCGAAAAGGACAATTCAAATGTTGGAAGACATGCTGAGGGCTACGTCATTGGATTGGAAAGGCACTTGGGACGAACACTTACCTCTAGTGGAGTTCGCATACAACAATAGTTTTCATGCGAGTATTGGAATGGCTCCATATGAGGCACTTTATGGGCGAAAGTGTAGATCGCCTACTTGTTGGGATGAAGTAGGTGAACGGAAATTGACTGGACCAGAACTAGTCCAAATAACTGCGGACAAGGTACAATACATTCGCAAATGGTTGTTAACGGCGCAAAGTAGGCAGAAATCGTACGCAGACAACCGACGACGCGACTTGGAATTTCAAGTGGGAGATCATGTATTTTTGAAGATCTCACCAACCAAGGGTGTCATGAGATTTGGTATAAAGGGAAAGTTGAGTCCAAGGTACGTGGGACCGTTCGAGATCTTGGATAAGGTTGGAAAGGTGGCGTATCGATTAGCATTACCACCTGTACTCGCTGGAGTGCACAATGTATTTCACGTATCAATGTTAAGAAAGTATATGGCAGATCCAAGTCACGTAATTGAATACAAGCAACTAAGGCTTCAAACGGACTTGAGTTACGACGAGAAACCGATTAAGATTGTGGATCGGAAAGACCAGAATCTGAGAAGACGAGTTATCCCGTACGTGAAGGTGCAATGGAGCAACCACACGGAACGTGAAGCGACATGGGAACTCGAAAGTGAAATGCGGGAAATGTATCCCAATCTGTTCGAAAGCTAGAGGCGTTAAGTTTGGGGACCAAACTCTTTTAAGGGGGTAAGAATGTAATGACACGAAAAAAAAATTTTAGTATGATTTTAATTAGAGAATAAAAATAATACTCCCTCCGTCCCAGACCAAGGGTCATCGGGGGAGATTTCACGCTTCTTAAGAAAATTTTTAAAAAATGAATAAAAGTTAAATGTGGGATAGGGAATAGTAGTTAATGATTGGTTTTTTTGTAAATATGTTAACTTTATAAGGATATAATGAATGGTTTTTTTTTGTAATATGGGGTAGGGAATAGTAGTTAATGATTGGTTTTTTAATAGGAGAGAGAATGAGTGGGAGGAATAGTAAGTTAATGATTGATTTTTTTGTAAATATGTTAACTTTATAAGGGTGTAATGAATGGTTTTTTGTAAATATATGGAGATGATACGGGTATAAATATATTAAAAAACTTGCCATTTATGGAAAGAAACTCTTGGTCTGGGACGGATCAAAAGGAAAGTAGAACCCTTGGTCTGGGACGGAGGGAGTACTTTTTTTATTAGTTTTGGACTTGGACTTATTAAAGTGGGCCAAGTTGATGAATTGTTAAGTGGGCTTTGTAGGAAATCCAAAACCCAATAAGATTATGTAAGCCTTTTCCTAAATGGGTTATTAAAAATAAACCCACAATATTTAAACTAAAACCCTTCCTAGATTTTCCCATAATTCTCATAATTCACAAAAGAAAAAAAATATAACCCTAACTACCTAGGGCGGTTGCCAAGAGGAGGGAGGAGGAAAACTAGGTTTTCCAATTTTTTTTTTTATGAAGATCATCTTTGAATCAAGGTACTAAATCAATTCCCTTGTATTTAAAATTGTTAAATCTTAGTTTTCAATGTTAGATTATTAATCTATGCTTAAACTAGAGTTTAAATTTCTATGATTATGAATGTGTTATATCATTAAGATATGTATAAAATCTAGATCCTATCAATGGTTATTGAAATAGGATTTGAGTATGGATTAATGGATGTTGATCTAGGTTTTTCCATACCAAAAGAATTAAAACAAATTAAATATTTTTGTGTGAGTATGTGTGTGTGCCGTGTATGTGTGTGTGTGTTGTGTTAATATTTTTGATGTTAAAACTTGTTTACAAAATTGTTTTGAGTAAATATTTTGGTGTCAAAAAGGTTTAATTTTGTGTAAAAATATTTTGGTTAAGAACCTAACAAGAGGTAAAAAGCTGAAAATCAGTTTTCAAAAGCCTAGTGACCAAACTGTAAAATCTGGAAACTAGGGACCAAACTGTAAATTTTGAAAGTCGAGGGACTGTTTTGTAAAAATCTAAAAGTCGAGGGACTATTTTGTAAAACCTGAAAGTTGAGGGACTGTTTTGCAAATTTCTGAAAGTCAAAGGACTTCCTTGTAATTTTTAGAAAGTTAAAGGACCTTTTTGGTAATTATGAAAACTAAAGGGGCTTTTTCGGAAATAAGAGAATCTAAAGGGACCTTTTTGAGAGTAATGAAAAGTCAAAACACCTTTAGAAAATTATTTAAAAGGGGAAGTGATAAAACTAACACTTTTTAATAAGAGAAATACTAAAAGACAGTTAGGTGTCTAAAAGTGTTAGGTTTCCAAGAATAGGAAGTTTCCGAAGAAGGAAACTTTCCAAATATAGAAGGTTACCCAAAAGAGAAAAGGTACCTTAATTAGGAAGCTATCGAAGAGTTAGACTTCCATGGAAAGGAATGAACCTAAGTTTCCACAAGAGGAAAGATCCATAAGAAGAAAGTTTCTAAAATTAGGAAGCTACTAAATTAGGAAAGTTTCCTAAAATGGAAAGTTAGTTAACCAGTTAAGATGAGTCAAATAGTAACTCATAGGTTAACCAAAGTAAGTAAGAATAGGTACATAAGAAGTAATAAACGATTACTTGTGCCTAAGTTATGTTATTACGTGATTGTAGATTTCGCGTAAAGGCGTTGCTTAGAGAAGGGAAGCAAAGCTAAGGTAAGGAATTACGATTCTAACTTTTTGAGTTATCAATTTCGTTGGAAACTCCATCGAGTCTTTTCAAAACATGAACGCTATCTGTGGCTGATAGTACTTTTATAAAATATTCCTTCGAAATGTATCGTTATTGGAAATTCTCTATTCTATGATATGATCTTGTTCATGGAATATCCCCAAGTATTGAAATTGTTATGTGTATTCGCGTACCTATGAATGCACTATATGTTGTGACTTGTATGAAATGATGCATGCTATTCAGTTATTATTATATAACATGAAATTATGCATGTTACTTGTGACAATATATGACTTGTATGAAATGATGCATGCTAGTCAGGTATTATAATATAACATGAAATGATGCATGTTACTTGTGACAATATATGACTCGTATGAAATGATGCATGCTAGTCAAATTTTACACTATGCTTAATGTAAAGTAAGTGTAAGGAAAACACGACATCAATGTAGGTGATCGTTATTGGGAGTACTCAATGTAGGGTATAACCTATGGAATTGACGGAAGTGAAGAAAGTATAACTAATTGTGTAGTTGCCACACTTCCTTGTTTGCCATCTGAAAATATACTTGATTTACAACCTATCCTTGAATATATTTCTTTGGATTCGTTCATTCCGGTCGTCTCTTCATTGACCTGAAGAGACCACGTATGAACTTACTGGGCATTGTTCGCTCATTCCTTCATTTCTTTTCCTCCAGGATTGGATTAGAGAAGAAGGAGAACCGTCACCAGAGAGAGACCGAGCATTTAAGTAGAAGTAATTCATCTATTTAATGATTCCGAGTTTCAGAACATATTTCTCAGTACTAGTAGTTGTACGTAGCCATTACATTTGATTATTCCGCACTGATGTAATTGTTTTGAATTAAGTTACCGTTATTGACCTGTCTTTTGGGATATTTATTCATGTTTAGGGATTTGTTTATTTAATGGAAATTTGGGGTCGTTACAACGATAAACCTCAGGAATCTGATCCGGGACCACGATATGGCCCACCATCGGCATGCTCCCCATCATGTACGTATAGCTCGGAGGACCATAATTCGGCGCAAAAGGACAGGACCTGCATACTGTGAAGAAGAGCTTGGGGCTGACGAACCCGAGGCTGAGGCAGAAGTAGAAGCTCGGGCAAGTGACCGCCTATCACCTACCAAAAGGGGACCCATCAGTTGAGGCAAGAACTCCTCATGTGAAGCCCCTCGGACAATGCAATCCGCCGCCGCACAACCATTCACAAGATCAGCATAATCATCTTCAGGAATGAAGTGGGTGGGGTACATCGCCCTCGGCGGATCCTCTAGCACCCTATATGGCAGTGAACCCCGGCCATGCTGAGGGAAGACTCGCTCGCCCAGATACATGGTATCCCCCTCTAACGATACCAAGATCCTCTGCATCCCCGTAGCGTCCCAGGCCCGGTGAACCTCTCGTTCCACCAAGGTCCACGGATACAGGCCCAGCCGCCCAAACTCAAAGGTATCCAGCATGGCCCGCGCCTCCACAACGGTCAGGGTCCAGTCCTGATCTCCCTCCTCCTCATCCACGGTCCGGTTGGGATGGCTCCACCTCCTGATGTCCGAAAATAGAGGGTCCCGGCTATCCAGCTCAAACTTGTACAGTCCAAAGACGACATACCCCCATATCTGTACAAGAAAGCAGAACAGATTCAGTACAAAACTCAGGCAAAAGGTACAGATAAAGGATAAAGACAGAATCAAAAGCATACCTCCCAAGCATAATAATACCCAGACAGAGTATCCTTGGTATGCCTACATGCCTCATCCATAGCGTGATAGCAGAAGGCCAGCCCAGCTGAGCCCCAATCGTATGTCCTCACCGCATTAGATCAACCAACAAACCCAAGAGAGCAAGGCGAGCCATAGAAGAATGGTTAGCAAAGATGGTCTCTGATAGAATATACCAGAGAGCACCCCTCATCAACCGTTCTGTGTTCGGATTTTGCTTATTCGCATAAGCCTCGAGCTGAGCACGGAGGGGTAACAACTCATCAGCAAATCCCTTAACCTTGTTAGGGGCAAAACCAATCAATTGCCTCCATACGGTTGGACTCGCAGGCTTGTAACCCGCAGTCTTCGGGAGGGCAACGCCAGTGAACTCCAACCCGGTGATAGCAATAAAATCTGTCGGGGTCATAGTAGCTTCCCCGAAGCGAAGATGGACCGTGTGGGTAGTGTCCCACCACCTCTCTCTGATCGCCTGAAGGACCTGGGGAGTTCGCCTCATTCCCCGAATATTATCAACAAAGGTAAGGAGCCCCGTTTGAGCCATCCTAGCCCGAACTCCATTCAAGTCCTTGACTTTGTCCCACAAAGCCTTGGCAAACTTCGGACTCCCATGGCAGTTTTTAGCTGGCCTATACGACTGCAAAACAGAGGAAAAGCAAGGGAGCAACATTAGAGATCATCCCATGGCAAAAATTCAAAGAAATAAAAGAAAATTTTCATTGAGGAATTTCATCGAACACTTGGCGTGCACACTAGAAAGCCATGCCTAAAGATGCATTCAACTACCTAAATTGATCCCTCCTACAATCCATGATATGTAGGGAAGTCATACATGCACAATGAAACACCAACAATGGACAAAAACGAAACATGCATCAACAATGGAACCAAGTTCTAAGACAAAAGAGAGAAAATGGCCAATTTGATGAAATTGGGGAATTCAAAATACATGGATTCAATGCAATGCAATGCATGAAATAAGAACAGAGAAAGAAAACCTTACCAAACCCTCGCGAATGGCATGGGAAATGTGCATATTCCGATCAAAAGTGAGGTCGTCCCTTGGATAGTCCTTCCCAAGCAAATGACTACCGAAGGTTGGGTTCTTTCTCTCTTGTGCCATTGATGATGGAAGGAGAAGGGATTGAACGTTGATTTAAAGAAGGAATTGACAAGCAAGGCACCAAAAATCCCAGGGAAAAATGCCTTGGCTCAAGCTTGGAGAGAAAATTTGAAAAGGGGTGTTTTTAAAATAAACATCAGCTGCTGTTATATTGCCTCGACAGCCAATGTATCGCACGATACAAGCCATCTCGCGTGAGATAAACCCCCTGGAAATGTACAAAATTGTCCTCGACAATAAGCATCTACGCAACGTCAAAATTCAAAATTTTGACATATTTACCCTTGGAAGTGATACACTTGCAAGGAAACGTGGAAAAATTGGGACCGCAAGTCACGGAACGAGCCGAACGTGACACCCGTACAATCGCCCAATACGGCAACAGTCACCCGAAAATAATTGATCCAGAGATCAATTCATCCCACACGGTTCAACGCCCAGACAGGTGAATCGTCAAATCAAAAAGCCCGGTTCAGCGCCAAGACAGGTGAATCGTCAAATCAAAAGCCCGATTCAGAGCCCAGACAGGTGAATCGTCAAATCAAAAGCCCGATTCAGAGCCCAGATAGGTGAATCATCAAATCAAAAGCCCGATTCAACGCCCAGACAGGTGAATCGTCAAATCAAAAGCCCGATTCAATGCCCAGACAGGTGAATCGTCAAATCAAAAAGCCCGGTTCAGCGCCAAGACAGGTGAATCGTCAAATCAAAAGCCCGATTCAGAGCCCAGACAGGTGAATCGTCAAATCAAAAGCCCGATTCAATGCCCAGATAGGTGAATCGTCAAATCAAAAGCCCGATTCAATGCCCAGACAGTAGTTTTTCACATGTATTTTTGTTTTATTAAATGAAACTATATTAATATTTTTTATGTTTTTATTTGTAGGTGATTTGGATGTCGTATTAAGGTATCCGTACTCAATATACTTTTTCTAGAGCCGCTCTATATTAAGGAGCCATAGTTGCCGGTAATGTCGTGGAGCCACATCTTCCTGATCGGGTGTTGAGACAGTTTGGGTTTGTGCAAACAATACCAAGCACTCCACTTGAACTTGGGATGCCGAGAGAAGATAAGAAGTCTTTGGTGGGGTGGATCATGTTTGCCCAATCATTCTATTTCTGGAAGTCGCATTGCCTCGATAAACGCTCACTCCGTAAATGTAGATTGCCACAAGAGACTGCAGATGATTATCTGCAATGGTACTCTACATATTCCCATCCTATTGTGTACCCCATAGCTGAGAGGGCTCACGCTGTTAGGAGGATGACTGAAGTTGATGCCCCAAATCCGTGGGATACGATCATGAATGTCCGAGACGTGATGATACCTATTGCTGAAAGATGGACAGACGAAGATCACTCGATTAGTGCACAAGAGGCTATATAAGTCATCTTTATAGCACTTGCAGCAACTCAAATTCTATCAACTTCTTAGAGTACAAGAATACGACATTAGATTTGTATTTTTTGGTCTTTGTATTATGTATCTGAAACAATGTATGAACAATTATTTTTAGTTTTGTATGTGGTGTTTGTAATGCTTGTACAACTCGATTAGTTTTGTATTATGTCATTGAAAAACTTCTCATTTTATTAATTAATATTATACATATACAAACAACCATAGAATAGGTGCATAATTGTTATCTTAAAATCTGACTCATTTAAAGTTTCAACATTGTAATCATTCAATGATATATCATAACGTGGTCCACTCTTCTAAAATTACAACTTACTATCTCTATCATTCTTTGTCGAATTAGTTTTTATTATTTGATACAAAAATTAAGTAAACATATATTATAATTGAAAAAGTAAAGTAAATTGGATAGAAATTGAGTGTATGATAAGATATAACATTTCAAAAATGTTACAAGTTGGCCACTAACTGTTAAGTGTGAGTGCATCTGTGGGTAGGTTGAATAAAGAAATATTAAAAATTTACTATTTATTGAGTCATAACTTCTAATGGAGCGTCAAAAATGAAAACTTTTGTAGTTTGAAATGGGAGAGTAATTTTATATGCTTTTTAGATAAGTATACTTATGTCATATCGAGTATCGACGGGTTACTAACTAGTTTAAATAATAGTGAAGAGTAAGATTCAAAACAATGTTATGTATCCAAATAATATCCTAAAATATTTACAAATTTTTTTTGCCCAATTAACCGGAAGTCATATTAAGTGTATTTTTTTTTTTTTTGAAAAACTCATGAAAAAACATTGTTATTTACCCAAATCATAGCCTAAAATATTTTAAAAAAATATTGTCCACGTAACAAAAGTTCGGCCAGTTTTTTGACCGAACCATTCAAAAAGTTCGGCCATTAATGATCGAATACACGTTTTCTGTTCGGCCACCACCGGCCAGATGTCATATTAAGTTTAATTTTTTTTTTGAAAAACTAATGAAAAAATATTGTTATGTACCCAAAGCATAGCCTATTTTTTTTTAACCCAAGTAACAAATGTTCGGCCAGTAATGATCGAACCATTCAAAAAGTTAGGCCAAAACTGACCGAAAACACGTCTTCTGTTCGGCCACTGTTCGGCCACTACTGACCGGATATCATATATTAAGTGTATTATTATTATGTTTTTGAAAAACTCATGAAAAAATATTGTTATTTACCCAAATAATATGCTAAAGTAATTTTTTTTTGCCTTAGTTACAATGGTTCGGCCAGTACTGGCCGAATTTTTTTAAAAGGTTCGATCGAGTGTGGCCGAAATATTTTAGAAAATTCGGCCGGGTGTGAAAAATTCGGCATGGTGTGGCCGAAAAATTTAAAAAATCAGCTGGATGTGGCCGAAAAACAACTCAGAATCGGCAAACTAGGGCCGAACTTTTTCAAATTTTCGACCGATTGTGACCGAACTTTTTCGGCTGGGTGTGGCCGAACCTGAGTTGAATTTCGGCCACTACTGGCCAAAATTTTGCAACGAAAACAAAAACAAAAGTTTAACACATTTATATGGCTAGAAATTGAAAAAAAAACTTACATTGACATTCGATTGTAAAGACATTTTATCCATGATCCTGCTGAATATCTTGAACAAATATGTATGTAATTTATTTATTTTTGTTTGAGAAATGATAGTAGGAGTAAAAGGGAGGTAGTAGTTTTTTGATATAAAAATAAAATGAAGAGGATGATTTTTGAATTGATGTAATGGTGAAAATTGGAGAAGGTGAGGAAGGTGAAAAATTGATGAGAGGAGATAGATTTAAGTTAATGCTACGGGTGAGTATAACAATTGAAGTATATTTTGGTTTGAATATTACTAGTGTATATAACATTGGGTAATGGGTGTATGAATTTAGGGGTAGTAGAGTCATTTCATTTGATGGCATAATTGATGTTTGAAACTTACGGGTTTACTCAACAATTTTACGGGCCTATATAACAATTCTCATTGTTGAACTGAACGACAAATAGGGCCTTGGTAGGCTTTAGATAGCTATGCCATATTGGGTATTCAATTGGTGAGAAAGACGACCCACTTACTCCTAAAAGTCAATATGGCTAAGTAAATTGATAAAAATATATGGCCTGTTTTTTTTTGTTTGTACTCCTACTTTTTTCTTTCTCTCTCTCTCTCTCTCTCTCTCTCTATATATATATATATATATATATATATATATATATATATATATATATATATATAAATATATATATATCTTAAAAAAGGACTCCTATCTATATAAAGATTCTAAAAATCGTTAGGCGGCAAAATCGAATTTAACACTTAGGCTCCGTTTGTTTCGCGTAAAATAACTTGTGGAAAATGATTTGTACTCCTACTTCTTTTTTTTTTTTGTTTGTACTCCTACTTCTTTCTTTCTCTCTCTCTCTCTCTCTATATATATATATATATATATATATATATATATATATATATATATATATATATATATATATATATATATATATATCTTTAAAAAAGGACTCCTATCTATATCAAGATTCTAAAAATCGTTAGGCGGCAAAATCGAATTTAACACTTAGGCTCCGTTTGTTTCGCGTAAAATAACTTGTGGAAAATGATTTCCTGTCAAATATTTTTCGAAAAATGAATTTCCTGTAAAATATTTTCTGAAAAATGAGATAAACATGTTTTCGACTGTTTGGTAAGGAAAATATTTTTCGAAAAAAAATTCATGTGTTTAATAAAAATATTTTTCGATAAAACACAATTTGAGTGGGGTGGGAGGGAGGGCAGGGGTGGGGGGGAGGGAAAGGGGTTGAGGGCAGGGGTGGGGGCAGGGTGATGGTGGTGAGTTGTTAAAAATAAATTTTAAATAATTTTTTTTTACCCGACAGGGTTGGGGGCAGGGGTGGTGAGTGGAGTGGGGTGGGAAGTTGTTAAAAATTAATTTTAAATGATTAATTTTTTTTTATCGGACGGGGGGTGGGATGGGGGCAGGGGTGGTGGTAAGTGGTAAGTGGAGTGGGGTGGGGAGTTGTTAAAAATAAATTTTAAATGATTAATTTTTTTTTACCCGAGGGGGGGGGCATGAGGTGGTGGTGGTGAGTGGGGTGGGGGGCAGTGGGTGGTGGTGGTGAGTGGGGTGAATAACGTGGGAGTGTATGAAAAGTTAGGTGTGTGAGGGTGTTACCATTTTCCGAAAAATATTTTATTTAGGAAAAATCCGTAAGTCATTTTACGGCAAAAATGACGTAAAACATTTTTCGAAAAATATTTTACGGCAAACAAATGGAGCCTTAGACGAAGCCTAAACGGGGTCTAGCAGGATAGGATCGATAGGTTTTATACTATTATTAATAATAAATATACCCCTATTGTTATATGTTAATAAAACCTTTTAAAAATCATTTATAATATATAATGAAATAACTAACAAGTTTAATTAATTATTTCATCTTCAAAAAGCTACTTTTTACGGCAATAAATATGAATAAATGGACCAATGTTAAAGCTAAAAATCCCTTAAAAGCGCAATCCTTGTCAAAACCCCTCAAACTAAGCATCCACCATCAATTAAAATCGAATTCATGACCACCAAACAGCCTAGTTTTCAAACAAAGACATGTACTATTGACTGTTGACACATATCACACAGTCACACATATACTATACGCATACACAGAGACCGCACAAAATCATTCTCTATCTCTCTCTTTCCGGTTTACAAAGTTGAAGCCCTATTCTATTTATCTCTCAAGTGCTGCCATCCATTATCGTCACGACCACCTTCTTCTCCACCATCAATCTCTCTCTTTTTTTTTTTCGCTCCACCCACCCTTTGCAACTAACAAATACTATGAATTCAAAATTAAATAAATTTTTGTGTATGGAATCGAACCCAATACCCCTCCCTATATATTAAAATACTTTACCATTAGAACAAACTACTTTAGTGTTTGTTTGATATATTACTATTGTTTTAACAAATAAAAGTATGCCAATCCACATTATTATTCAATTGATGAACAATTTTTTTTTTAATTGTGAATTAAAAAACTAATATCATAGGAATTGATCTCGCGAAAGAAGAAACTTATACTATTACACCTTCCACTATACAGTATCAAACAACTTAATTGTTCAATTAATGCATTTTAGAGTTTTAAGAAAAAAATATACTTGGTGATTGTGAATTAAAAAATAAATATCTTTGATGGGAAATAGAACTCATGAACAAGAGACTTAAATTAATACGATATAGTGCTATATCAAAACAATTTTATTGTTCAATTGATAAAATTTTATACATTTAAGTAAAAAAAAACATACTTATCATTCGTTCACACGTGAGAAATGAATTTATAAACTAAACAATTATTCAATTTTGAAAAAAAATGAAAAAAATAATAATTTATCATTTGTTTAGAGATTATATGAGAACACATAAACTATAAACATCTGAGAAAATTAGTTGCAAGTTGTTCATACAACAGATTTATCTCAACTTTAAACAACATTGAAAATGAGAAAAGATTTTTTTTTTTCAAATTTACACTGTTGAAACAAGTGAGAAATAAGATTTCTCTTCTTCACATGTGAGAAATGAATTTTCATAAAGTGAATAATCAATTGGATGCGTACGATCCAACAAAAATGTACATTTACTTGGCAATTTTTTAGAAACAATTTTTTACAACCAAAATTTAGAAATTATTCAAAATTGAGATATGAATTTCTTAATTGAACAACTGTTAGATTCTGAACAAAAAATTGAGATAAAATGATTTATCATTTGTCTGGATAGTATATGAGAGCATGTTCATCATAACTTTAAATAACAACATTTGAGTATTGAGTTATCAATTATTTTATAGTTGATGTGACAACATCTTTATCTCATTTTAGACAAAATGAAGAGTGATAAATGAGATTTATCCTCAATCGTGAACATATGAGAGATAAATTTATTGGGTGCTAAAAGAAGATGCGATTATGCATTCATTTAAACTTTAAGCTACTAAATAATAAGATGTGGCAACATATACATTTAGCTTTAAACAACTGGTATATTGATTTATCAACTGATTAAAGGGCATATGATATCATACAGGAATCACACAACCGTTAAATCAATTTAACTATGTTATTTCTAAAGTTATGTGACAATAAATTCATCGTCACTATTAAACAAACGAGAAATTAAGTGATCAATGAGAAAAATTTGATTTTTAGTTATTTATGTTGGATAAAATCTTGTAAATATAGAATGGAAAACAAATTACAACATTGAAAATACAATATACAACAATTCTGAAAAAACATAAAAAAGAAAGATACAACCGTATTTGATCTCTTCATTGGGTTAGTCCATCTTTGATCTCTTATATCCGAGTCGTGTGATAACACACTCTCCTTAAGACTAATTCGTCCTCCTCTCTACGAGTGCTTGAGGTTTCAACGGGCGTTAGTCTCCCAGGATGAAACCAATTAACCGGAACCACTCCGCACTTGAGCTTTCCGGCGAAATGAACTAATATGCTCGGACAATATCACCATTCCAATTATTCAAGGAGGGCAAAGGAAGAAGATGAACAAATTGCAAGAGGGTAGAAGAAGATTGATGGGAAAAAGCTTCTTTTTGTGTGTTTTTCTCTTCTCTTTTTCTCTATTTTTTCTCTCTTCTCTTCAAAGAGTTGTGGGTATTTCTTTTATAGCTCAAAACTCCCCAAGGATTAACTCTCCAATTAATCCACATATTGATGATCATCTTAATTCAACAATTAACCTTGCCATCAATTTTTTTTTGGAGTTTCATTTGCCAATCATAAATGGACATTAACCTTGAAAGTTATTCTTGGAATTAATCTTGAATTAAAAGAATTATAATTCAATAAAAATGGTCAAAACTATCAACTAGTTTTTCCATTCTTTTCACATGTGAGATAAACTCACATTTCCAACTTCCATCCATTTATTTAAGCTGTAATATTTTTATCATCCAATCTTCAAATTGAACAAATAAAATATCATTTTCATGTTCTCACGGTGTAGAATATGAACCCACAATAATCTTTGTCCTACGACAAACGATTCTTCCAAGGAAATGTACACAATTTCCTTCACACACAACATACTTTTCCAACAATCTCCCACATGAAGGAAATTGAGGATGAGATTGGTGATAGAGTCCGGCAGACAAAAACTTGCATACGAAGGTGTGGGGATATTTCCCATTGAACCTCCGCTCGAACTAGCATATTTACTCTACTCACAAGTCGATAGATGCGATGTCCTTGAATCGATATGATTTTTGTGTAGCCGATCATATACTAGACACAAGTAATGTCCTAACATACTTCATTTCTCATAGCTATGTTCGTTCATGGCCCTGAACATAATGCCTGGTTCTGTTAGTGGGTCTAAGAATTGAGCCTCACACAATTCTCCTCGAAGCGGCCCCACTTCCTCTCACATAGGTGATTTCTTAATAGTAACCCGTATTATCCCGCTCGAATTTTCGACGCGCAAGAATCATTAAAAGCCATAGGCTTATCCTTGTCCTTTCGGGATGTCAATAATAGGAATGGACTTGGGGTTGATTCCCCCATAGTGACGCTACAAGTCTTTTAACAGTTAGGTTGTCCCATTGAATCTAGTTCTTGGGATCTCCAGTCATCTAGATTGGGTTTTCCGCTGTGTTTAACTTTTAAGAGGATTACGTCTCATTCCCCTCATCGAACTTTCAACTAACTCTCTATTTAAGCAAGACTTCTTGAGAGAAAAAAGCCCAGCTACCCGGTAGTGCCTCTCATATCCCCCGTCCCACATCGGAAAAATGTGGAAATTTAGTACGATATATTGAAGATCCATACACTAATACGAAGCATCAAATCATCCATTGGACTTTTGGAGGCATGTGATGGGCTGTGGTTAACCCAAATAAGAAGGTGCTTAGTGGAACAGTGTGTGGTGCCTGCGTAGCGGGTCTGGATTCGGGCTGGGGTCATTTCAAATGGTAATCAGAGAGAACCCCGGCCTTATGATATATAGAAGACCCATACACTGGGTCAGTATGAGGTGCCTGCGCAGCGGGTCAGACTTCAGGCTCGGGTCGTTACACCAAGACTAGCAAAAAGTCCATTTTGCCCTTAAATGAATTTGTTTAACCAATTTCCCTTAGTGATTTGAGACTTCCTTATTTGCAATTTTGCCCTTGGATGCCTCTTTGGAAAATTACTCCCTTGTCCTCTCGAAAGTCTTGGTTCATTTACATTTTCTCACCCATAATTTCCCATGTAGTGCAGATCCCGGCATCTATATGCCCAATTTTATTTCGCATCCCCAGCAGACTTCAACGTAATCTCTAGACACAATTTGAATTGTAAACTTTAGGTTAGAGCACCGTAAATATCTCTTTAAATCCTATTAGGTTGGAGCACCTTAAATATTTCTCAAAACTATAGATCTTAATAGTTTAGAGCACCTTAAATAGTTCTTAAAATCCTATTAGGTCAGAGTACCTTAAATAATTCTTAAATTGCATCTCTCTTCAGAATAGAACATCCTTTCAAAAGTTCCCAATATCTTATTAGGTTAGAGCACCTTAAAAAGTTCTTAAAATCCCATTAGGTCGGAGCACATTTAATAGTTCTTAAAATTATAGATCTCCTTTGGTTCGAGGCGCCGTAACAAAGTTTATCCTCTTCAGTTTAAGGCACCGTAACAAAGATTATCTCCTTCAGTTTGAGGCACCTTAACAAAGACTATATCCTTCGGTTCGAGACGTCGTAAGCTCCTTATCGAAGCTAGAATACTCGCAGAGTTTTTTTCTCCATCCCCTGTATCTGAACTACGATCGGCTTGATTCCCTTTGGAATACATAGGAATCCTCATAAACATCCATTCGCTCTACCGACTTGGTAACCTTCTTTGCCACCTATGGTGGTCCACCCTTCTTTTGACTCACGTGATTCCTTTCCATTCCTTCCGGTGACTTACTAGTATCTATCTCTTTAGACCTTATAGGTCTGACATCCTTTTCTCGAACCATGCTATGTTACCTTCCAGAATAGGTTCTAGGTCATGTCGACAAATCGTCTAGGGGCTATGTTAGCATCCCATTCTGAAATTTCATATTCCCCTAAACTTTTAGGACTTATAAGGTATTTAAAACTCTCTATGAGCCCTTTGGGTATTTCAACCTTGGGTTGATTTGGCCCATTGGGCCGACTTTCTTAGACAACAAGAAGCGCTTTCGGACAACAGAACTTCAAATAAGTCTTGCGCAACATCAAAACCATATCTATCGGCTTCTATAAATAGAGAGCCCTACCTCATTGTTGAGGACCTTCACCACCTTATACATTTTGCTTACCTCTCATCCTGAGAAACCTCATTCTAAATTAGGATAGATCAAGAAAATAAGCCCTCTTCAAGTGATTGATCACACTAAATCACTCAAACCCCCCAAAATTCCCAAAGTTGGTTCAAGGCTAGCATAGTTCCATCTCTACACCAACCTTGGATCTAAGGATTGGTATACTTCTGACTAGTTTTAACTCATAAATATTCAATCTTGATCATACTTTACATGCTTAATATATAGTCTTTACTCTTTATATGCTTTAGCTTAATTGATATTGATAAAAATACTTACTTTACCTTTGGGATTAGGATAATTTTGCTAGGATTGAACCAATCTCAACCTCCCACAAAGATCATTTGATCATAGGGATGGGGAATGGTTCATGAGCATGATAATCTCAATTACTTGTTAAATGTTGCTCCTTTATGGAGAAACCGTATGTCTTTACATTTATTTTTTTACATTCATGTCCTTACATTTATGTCTTTACATTATGTATATTCCCTTGATTTCCCCCTAAAATCATTACTTCCATCAATGGTTGAAGAAATACTTGGTTGTTGAGTCTCCAATGATGACTTGAACCCAATATTGGGTCTCTCCCATTTCAATGATTCAAGTCTATGTATGAACAAATCAACATATTTTCCAGGCCATTAATGAGTAAATATTATGGTGGAAATCAAATATATTTGATTCTCTCTTTTACTTCCAGTTTTATAGCTATTTTAAGACAATCTGTCAAACTGCACTTTCTTGTCACGCGACAGGACTTTGTCCATATGCCGCGGACGACAAGACATTGCAGTGGTTCGAATGTTCCTTTCCTTTCCCCCCTTTTTCTTATATGATCCCACTTCCTTTTAGATCTATTCCTGTAAACTCCTTCTAAAATAAACCTTTTTAAACACACTCTTATTAACACACACACATTTTCATTGCTTTTAATGGTGGAAGATCAACTTTGGTTGGGCGAGGGGTGATCTCTTGATAATCTTTTCCATGGAACTAGCATTATGAGCAAGCCTTTGCATGCGGACAAATCACTTCTTATAGGCGCAGGATCCGTTTTTGTGTTGAAGTTGATGCCTCTAAAACCCTGGTCAAGGAATTTGATTTACATCATAGGGCGAAAATGGATATGTGCTTACTTTGATAGTTGAAGTTGATGCCTCTAAAACGCAAGTATCCATTGAAAGAAAGTTGCACAAATACACCTAGTTCCAGCTAGGGATGGCGAAATACCCGAACCCATCTCAAACTTGAAAAGACCCGCCTCTAATGGGAAGAGTTTAGGAAGGGCTTTTTGAAAACCCGACGGGTTTGAGGCGGGTTTGGGATTTCCAAAAACCCACCCGTTTTAACTCTAACCCCATTAATATATAATTTTATTTATATAATATTCTAAATATTGATAATATATATATATACTCCCTCCGTCCCATTTGAAGCTTCACATTTTGCCAAAACGGGTGTCCCGTTAAAAGCTTCACATTTCCTAAAATTGACATTTTATATTATTATTCCACCCACTAATTCTCTCTCCTACTTTAATTTTATACTCACAATACCAATCAACTCACTATTTACTACCCCATTTTCTCTCTCCAACCTCACTTTTCAAACTCACAGCATTTTCTCCACTAACTTTTTTCTTAATTTTCGTGCCGCCTTCAAAATGGTGAAGGTTTAAATGGGACGGAGGGAGTATATATACATATATATATATATATATATATATATATATATATATATATATATATATATATATATATATATATATATATATATATATATATATATATATATATATATATATATATATATATATATATATATATATATTAGCATTCCATAATGAAATTGTGATTTTATATGTTTTGAAATAAAAAGGGCGGGTCGGGGCGGGTTCTGGTTTTGGAAACTTCTAGTAGGAGCGGGTTTGGGAAATGACAAACTCGTCCCGAATCCGCCTGATTGCCATCCATAGTTCTAGCTGCTATTAGGGGTGTAAGCGGTTTAGTTCAAACCGCAGTTTGAGACCGAATCAAACCAAATCATGCAGTTTGGCTTGCTTTTAAGCATAAATGGTTTGGTCTGGTCTCAAAATCACCAAACCACATGGTTCGGTTTCGTTTGGAGTCTGACTTCCCAGACTGAACCAAATCAAATTGCGGTTTCAGACCACCGGTTCGAACCATCAGACCGGATCGCCATACCAAACCACCAGACCGAACCATCAGAACAAACTAGCAGACCAAACCATCAGATCAAACCACTAGATCGAACCATCATACCGCATATATTAACATACATTAGATCAATAAAATAATCTACATTACATCATACTAATACTAACCCCCGTTTTGCATCTTATTCAATATTAATTCATCATTTATTATCTCCACTTTGATACATAACTAACCAAGTTCTTCGCACAGTCGACATTATATAGTGTGTTTTCTTCCTCTAGTCCCTCTCTTCCTTTGACTTTTCTCCTTAACCCCGCATCCCTTGCTCTTCCTTCGTGATCATTTAAACATATTTGATAATGAGTTACGGTATGAAGCATGATTCGAATAACGATATGGATCACGATTTAAACCATAGTCTAAATCATAGTCTGGATGGCGGTTTGAACCACGATTTTCGGTTCGGTTTAAACTTTTTTACGATTTGGTTAAGTCTGAATTTTTTCCAAATCGATGACAAGTGGTTCAGTCTGTAAATTGGCTGAGACTGAACCAAACCGAACCATTTACACCCCTAGATGCTATCACAGAGGGTGAACTCTGCTATTTTCTCGTAACTTTACCCTCAAACCTATATTATCATCTTTAACAACTTTTTTAAAGTTTGAGCCTCAAATCAAATGGAGTGTCGACTCTCTTTTAGCGAGCGATAAAGAGTTGTTACGCTATGAGTATTCTCGACCAAAATCAAAATCCATGTCCAAACATCCCATATGTGGCGGCATTGGATCGGGGTATTCACAATAATTGAGACTTATTCTTTAATACATGAGATCAAGGAACACTGTGACCTTGGCCAGAAGGATTTCTCAGCTAAAAGCCTCCATCGAGGGAATAAGAATTATGGATAATTTAACATAAAGGCGAGAGAGAGAGAGAGAGAGAGAGAGAGAGAGAGAGAGAGAGAGAGAGAGAGAGAGAGAGAGAGAGTATATAAAGGCTTATTTATGAGGAGATAGGTGAGAGCATATATAGTTGTGTTGGGCCCAATTGAAAGGAAATCAAGCTAGAGGAGAGGGTGAATAGTCTTAAAAACTTTTTCTGAAAACTTTTTGTGAAATGTCCAAGAAACTTATCAAATGCAAACCAATTTAAACCAGTTGCACAACAGAGAAGACATTATCTGTTTTGGACCCACATAAATCTGGTAAGAGAAAACTTTCAGAACAAGTTTTACACAAAGTTAACATATAAAGTTCATGCAATAACCTTTTACAGTGATGACGAAAAAGTGAATTATATAAGTAAGGATTCAAGAGTGCAAACAATGGTAGAGCTCAATCAGTTGCAATGATAAATAGATAAACGCGTAAAGGGACACATTGTTTGGAGAGGTTCACAATGTTGAATAACTGCTATGTTCTCAACTATGTTTGGTAAAAACTTGGATTTGTGAATGTATGCACTAGTACTTCACTAGATATTACAAAGATGCTTTGCTCATCCCATTTTGTGAGGTGGATACAAAGTCCTATTCTAAGTGATCACTAATATGGATTGTGTATATGTAATGATCAAGTGTTTTTTTGGTGATGTGTTCACAAGCTGTATTGATTTTACTCGAGTGTGTGTATGATCAATCAATATGGTACAAAGAAAGTCTTGTTGGAGAACACTTATAAGAATGATTGATTTGCACACGGTGTATTGGTTTTAATAAATGTCTAGTTATTAAAAGGATTGCGAATGTATTGAACTCTTGAATGTTATTGAATGAGCACAAGAGTACTCATCCATTTTCTCTCAAAGTCTTCAATGCAGCACCTCTTTTCAATACTCTAATGATGTATTTATAGTTGATCTTCAAAGAGTTGCTATCTGTTGAAGGTGGTTGAGTTTATAAGCTGGACTGGCAAGCATTCAATGCACGCTCTTCAACATTTAATGCATGAAATTTTACGTACAAGCATGATTGAAATATCTGTTAAGTAAAACTTTTTAGTTAGTATTAGTAACCTGACCAAAAGAATATAAGACTACATAGTGCTAAATCGACTAAAGTGAAACATAATGTTAGGATTTTGTTAATTTATGGTCGGGGTATTAACGATAAATTGATAATTATAATTACCAAATAAGCTCAGTTAAGTCGTATGTGCAAGTCACATAATGACTTAATATTTTTTTTTCTAACGATTTCGTCAAAGAATTCCAAAATTACCAATTTTCTAACTTTGGACCCTAAATTGACCAAAGTGAAACATTAAGGCTTAAATTGTGAATACCTCCAATCTTTGGATCCTAAAGTGCGTTGTACAAAAAAATATTGAGGCATTTACCAAAAAGTTGTTTCGCCAAATGAAATTCAAAAAAGGATAGACATTTTAGAAACTGACCAAAAATTCATTAGTATATTTAATGGAAAAAATTGTCTCTCGCGCGTAACACGCATTAGCGTAGTCACTTGTACTTTTTCTCTCTTCTCCCTCCCCAAAAAAGATAAAAATTAAATGCAATATCTCATGATCTATAAAATTGAAAAAATAATTTGAAATCATCGTCTTTAACGATAAATTGATAATTATAATTACCAAATAAGCTCAGTTAAGTCGTATGTGCAAGTCACATAATGACTTAATATTTTTTTTCTAACGATTTCGTCAAAGAATTCCAAAATTACCAATTTTCTAACTTTGGACCCTAAATTGACCAAAGTGAAACATTAAGGCTTAAATTGTGAATACCTCCAATCTTTGGATCCTAAAGTGGGTTGTACAAAAAAATATTGAGGCATTTACCAAAAAGTTGTTTCGCCAAATGAAATTAAAAAAAGGATAGACATTTTAGAAACTGACCAAAAAGTCATTAGTATATTTAATGGAAAAAATTGTCTCTCGCGCGTAACACGCATTTGCGCAGTCAGTTGTACTTTTTCTCTCTTCTCCCTCCCCAAAAAAGATAAAAATTAAATGCAATATCTCATGATCAATAAAATTGAAAAAATAATTTGAAATCATCGTCTTAATCGTATCGTTAAAACGAATCAAATAAGTACACTCATGATATAATTCATAATTTAGAAATAAAAATTTCATTTTTTAGTTGTAAAAATATCAGAAAATAATTTTTTATTTATTCAGACTTGAGTATAAAACTGACATATTCATTTATTATTTTCATACTTGAGTAAGAAAATTGATAAATTAAATTCTCAATTTTTCACAATTGATACTCAATTTCTCATATTCTTAAATTTTAAGATGAATTAATTTCTCATGTATTTAATTTTAAAATGAGTGTTTTGTCGCATGCCCTTTAATAAACAGGAAATAAAATTTTCATATGTTTAAACTAAAGATGAATATGTGTCCACATGCCCTTTAAATTGTTGGAAAAGTAAGTTGTGTGTGAAGGAAATTGTGTACATTTCCTTGGAAGAATCGTTTGTCGTTGGACAAAGATTATTGTGGGTTCATATTCTACACCGTGAGAACATGAAAATGATATTTTATTTGTTCAATTTGAAGATTGGATGATAAAAATATTATAGCTTAAATAAATGGATGGAAGTTGGAAATGTGAGTTTATCTCACATGTGAAGATAATGAAAAAACTAGTTGATAGTTTTGACCATTTTTATTGAATTATAATTCTTTTAATTCAAGATTAATTCCAAGAATAACTTTCAAGGTTAATGTCCATTTATGATTGGCAAATGAAACTCCAAAAAGAAATTGATGGCAAGGTTAATTGTTGAATTAAGATGATCATCAATATGTGGATTAATTGGAGAGTTAATCCTTGGGGAGTTTTGAGCTATAAAAGAAATACCCACAACTCTTTGAAGAGAAGAGAGAAAAAATAGAGAAAAAGAGAAGAGAAAAACACACAAAAAGAAGCTTTTTCCCATCAATCTTCTTCTACCCTCTTGCAATTTGTTCATCTTCTTCCTTTGCCCTCCTTGAATAATTGGAATGGTGATATTGTCCGAGCATATTAGTTCATTTCGCCGGAAAGCTCAAGTGCGGAGTGGTTCCGGTTAATCCGTTTCATCCTAGGAGACTAACGCCCGTTGAAACCTCAAGCACTCGTAGAGAGGAGGACGAATTAGTCTTAAGGAGAGTGTGTTCTCACACGACTCGGATATAAGAGATCAAAGATGGACTAACCCAATGAAGAGATCAAATACGGTTGTATCTTTCTTTTTATGTTTTTTCAGAATTGTTGTATATTGTATTTTCAATGTTGTAATTTGTTTTCCATTCTATATTTACAAGATTTTATCCAACAATCTTAAGACTAACTCCTTTGTTGAGAAAGGATTGCAGATTACAGGATTCTTGTAGCGTGGTGGCTACGGGAGAAAATATTGAAAAGGGACGGGAAAACAATGAGAAAGAAATCAAGAAAATTTCTGCACAGATTTTTCTTGATCAGGTGTAGTAAAACAGCATTTCCTGCTTCGTTAACCGTTGGATCGAGCTCAAGTTTGGTGAGCATGTTCTAATCTCATTTAAGAACAATCTGGACAGTGGAGATCGAAATCTTTTATCTGGAGATGAAGATAAAATTTTCTGAACAGAACAGTTTATGAAAGAAAAAAATATTTTGAACATATAATGAACTCACGGAAGAACATCAAGGATGTTGTGATGATTGTGTAAAATAGTTGTGGCGATGCCACTTCTAGTATTTATACAATGGGTGATATATCTCTTATGGTTCATGAGATCATAGTGAGAAAAATCAAAAAGTTCGTAGGAGCTAAATTGAGAATTTGAACGTTGAAAGATGTAGTCTTTAACGTTCTTATGGTTCACAAGAATCATAATGAGAAAAATTGAATAGTTCGTTGGAACTATGTTGAGAAGATGAACGTTAAAAGATGTAGTCTTTTACGTTGCATTTTATCAATGATGTATTGACAAAGATGATATGACTTCTTGAAAGGAGTTGTTAAATCTTATTATTGTCAATAGTGACAAAAGTCACAAAGATAAAAACAATAGAGCTTCTTGAAAGAAGTTGTTAAATTATATTGTTGTGAACATTGACAAATGTTACAAGAACTAAAACCATAGGGCTTCTTGAAAGAAGTTGTTAAAACCTATTGGGGGAATATGTGACTAATGTCATAAAGATAAAAAGAATAAGACTTCTTGAAGGAAGTTGTTAAATCTTATTGTTGTTGATGATGACAAATAACACAAAATATTTAGAATGAGAACTTCTAAAAGAAATTGTGAATTTTGTAAATGAGAATGTGATTTTTCTCTAATTTAGAGGTGCTCCAAGATGAGACCTTTAAAGTTTTGGAATAATTAACCTCTAATTGTTATTCCATCAAGAAATTAAGAGGTTACTAAGATGGGTTGTTACAAGAAATAAATTGTGAATTTATTCTTGGCAAATTCTCTAATTAAGTTAGAGAAGTATATTTGTAACAACAAAGTTATGATTTGGTGTTTAATTGATGAAAATTAAAACCAATGTTTTGGAAAAGGCTCCTTGTGTGGAGATAATTTCCAACGAAATGTGGGTGTTCTAAGTATGTTGATCACCATCGTGAAAAGTTAGAAAATTTTGTTAGCCTCGACTTTAAGTGATGGCAACAAAAGATGTTCTACTTAACCACCTTGAACTTAGTAAGGTTTCTTAAGGAAGATCCTACAAAGTTGGTGAAAATGAGACTGATGTTTAAACCGTGAGTGTGGTTAAGCAGGTGAATTTCTTTTGTCGAAACTATATACTTAACGGATGGTCGAATTTGTTATATGATGTATATAGTACCAAGTAAAAAGACAAAAGAATTGTTGGAGTCTTTGTATGGTGCAATGAAATCCATGCGGCAGTTTCTTGATTTTAAAAATAATAGACTCCATAAACCTAGAAAGTTAAATGAAAGAATTGAAATAGTCTTTCATGAAATCCATGCCGAATGGATGATGATAAGTGAAATTTTCAAGTGATGAAAATAATTGAAAAATTACTTTTCACTTAAAAAGATTTCAAGAAGCAACTCAAACATATATGAATTGAGATGAATGTTGAGATGCTTGCTATTCATATTTGTGTTGGAAAAGAGAATAGAGCTTCGGATGAGAAGTTGTATAACACTTCTTGTGATAAAAGCAAATGTGGTGGAGCATATTGAAATGCTTAAGGCAAAGACAAAGTTTGTCAAACTTGGTCAAAAGTCAAACTTGTTTGAAAAGTCAAACTTGTATGAAAAACCAAACTGGTTTGAAAAAGTTGAACATATACCTTATGTCTTGAGAGACAACTGTAATGTCATCAAGAATGTTATTCATGATGTTTGAATGAATGAAACGGAAGGGTGTTCAAGTGATCAATATTGAGATTGAGTCTCGTTATATGGTCAAAATAGATACAAAACAAGACTTATCAAATATGTGCTTGAAGTTATAATCAAGACATATTGATGCTTGAGATGTGAATATTATTCACATAGATGATGGTTGTTAGACAAAATCTATACAATCGAGCACAAATGAGAAAAGAATTACAATGAATTGAAATATAATATACAACACAAAAATAATAAAGAGAAAACCGTAAATTCATTGTCTTGAGTTTGCTTGAATCCGTGCCGTAACCTCCTTGAATCGTCATCTTGAATTTGCTTGAATCCGAGTCGTGTGTGACACACTCTCCTTAAGACTAATTCGCCCCCTCACTACGAGTGCTCGAGGTCTTCAATGGACGTTAGTCTCCCAGGATAAAACGGATGAACCGGAACAACTTTGCACTTAAAGTTTTCCGGCGAATCTCACTATGCTTGAACAAAATCACCACTCAAAACTAATCTAGGAGGCCAAAGAAAAAGATGAACAAATTTCAAGAGGAAGGAGGAAGATTGAAGGAAAAAATTCACTCTTTCATTTGTGGGTTACACACTTATAGCTCCACCAAAAGTCCCCAATTAAACTTGATTATTATGGGAGCCATTATACTTGCAATCATGGGGAGTCTCTCCACATTTTGTAACTCTTATTGCAAGTAATGATCCCAATTAATCTTTTTTTACCGTTACTTCAATATTGGGTTAAATTTAAAACATAATTTATAATTTAAACCCATCAATTTTGAGCTATCATATCCTTCTCATCCAATAATAAATTGGACATCTAGATATACCATTTTCATGTTCTCACTAAATGGAACATAAACCCATAATAATCTTTGTCGAATGACAAACGATTCAATTAAGGAAAATACACAATTTCCTTCACAAACAACAAATTTTTCCAACAATCCCCCACATGAAGGAAATTGATGACGAGTTTGGTGATAGAGTTCGGAAGACGAAAACTTGCATACGATAGGTGTGGGAAAAAGCCCATTGAACCTTCGCTCGTACAAGCATATTTACTCTACTCGCAAATCGATAGACGCGATGTCCTTGAATCGTTATGCTTTTTGTGTAGCCGATCATATGCTTGACACAAGTAACGTCCTAACATAGTTCAATTCTCATAGCTATGTTCATTCATGGCCCTGAACATATGCCTGGTTCTGTGAGAGGGTCTAAGAATTGAGCCTCACACAATTCTCCTCGAAGCGGCCCCACTTCTCTCTCACATAGGTGATTTCTTAAAGGTAACCAGTATTACCCTACTCGAAATTTCGACGCGTAAGAATCATTAAAAGCCATAAGCTTATCCTTGTCCTTTCGGAATGTCACTAACAAGAATGGACTTGGGTTTGGTTCCCCCACAGTGACGCTGCAAGTCTTTTAACAGTTAGGTTGTCCCATTGAATCTAGTTCTTGGGATCTCCAGTCATCTAGATTGGGTTTTCCGCTGTGTTTAACTTTTAAGAGGCTTACGTCTCATTCCCCTCATCGAACTTTCAACTAACTCTCTATTTAACCCTTTGGTTAACGGATCCGTTTTTCATTTGACATCACATTGTCAAATTAGTTGAGAGTAGTTGTTTAATGGTATTATGTCTTAGACATAAATGTCTAGACTACCATTACACACATTGCTATATGTCTTTTCAATCATAAATTGACTTTAGCAATATACCATCTTGCTAACACAATCTTTATCCATTTGATAATTGTTAACTCAAATTCATTTAAATTCCAGCTATTCCAAATTGATCATTTCAAAATTTCAAGAATATCCACCTAAGGACTTGTTTAACAACAAGTCTATTAGTTTTCCTTGAATTTGAATCAACAGATCAAATTGACTAGAATTTTTCTTAGTTAACATATCGTTTTTGGATTTAATTAACAAAGTGACGTAGTCACTCTTGTTTAAATCCACACAATCGAACCTTTGATGTCATTATCTTTGTACTTGTCTCAAGTCATACAATGACTTTACAAACTAGCACATTTTTTTTCTAGGTTCCATTTCTTGAACCGTTTCAACACTTTGATCTATTTCACTCAAAGTATCACTTATTCACTTCCATGAATTTGACATCAATACTTGGTTTCCATTGATTTTATTTTCTTTTGATTTTTATATATATTCAAATTTATTGAATCATATATAACAAACCAATATGCACAATTGTTATGAACATAACTCTTGAAACATAATCCACCATTTAATAATCAAATTCATTTTCTTTGATAATTGGACTTGCTACTTTGCGAAACACCCCACATTCACAAGTGTACGTAGGCCTACGTTTCCATACTTCATATGGACATCTCATTGTTTTCTTGGGGAAACCTTTCCAATAGGTAATTATTTTCCAAAGTATACTCACCCCCACATTTTCGGGTTAGTCCCAAAATTAGCAATAATGCCAATTTTCACCATTTGATCATGGTGTACATTGTGGACACTTTGTTTCATTGTTCATATACAAGAAACCCCTCGGGTTGTTCTATGTAAATTTTCTCTTCTAAATCGACATTTAGAAAGGTTATTTACATCCATTTGATGTATTTCAAATTCTGCTATGCAGCAATTGCAAATACAACTCTTTATTCTCGTGATGAGAGAATAAGTATAAAAGTAATCAAGTTCTTCATTTCCTTGTAATCCTCAATTACAAGTCTAGCCTTGTACTCATTGATTGTTCCATAGGTCTTCATTTCCTTTTTGAAAATTCACTTATATGCTAGTGATTTACTACTCGAAGGTAAATCCACTAATTTCCAAGTGTGATTTTCCAAGATGGAATCAATCTCACTTTTAACGGCCTCTTTCCACAAAGATTCTTTCAAAGAGCTCAATGTCTTTATAACTTTGTGATTCATTTTCTAGCATGGAGGTTAGAAAATCCGGGCCATAGAATTTTCTTATCCTACCTCATTTGCTATGTCGAGGTCATGCCTCTTCTTTATCATTCCTCATGATAAGTGTCTTCTTATTCTTCTTCTATTGAATCATGAATCCGTTTAAATGAGTTTGTCTCATCTCTTAATTTATACGGAAACATATTCTTAAAGAAAGAAGCGCTTCATGATTCCATTATTGAATTAAACAAGAATTCTATAATCACAACTATTGTAAACATACCCAACCATATGCAACCAATAGTATTTTGTGTAACTTATACACAAACTACACTTAGTTGTGCTTTATCACTATCTCTTTATTAAGTTGGTTTCCAACTTTTCCTTTAAAGAGATAAGATTCAACATTTTGCTTTTAGCAAGCAACGTTAAAGGCAAAAATTTACATTTTACCATCATCTAGTGAATAATATTCACATCTCAAGAATCAATATGCCTTGATTATAACTTCAAGCACATATATGATGAGTCTTGTTTGAATCTATTTTGATCATATAAAGAGATTCATTCTTATATTGATCACTTGAACACCCTTCCGTTTCATTCATTTAAACATCATGAATGACATCACATTTGTCTCTCAAGACACAAGGTAAATGTTCAACTTTTCAAACAAATTTGACTTTTTAAACACGTTTGACTTTTCAAAAGATTTTGACATTTCAAACAAGTTTGACCAACTTTGTTTTAGTATTAAGCATTTCGGCATGCTTCATCACATTTTCTTTTGCCACAAGAAATGTTAGACAACTTTTTCTCCAAAGTTCTATTCTCTTTTTCAACACAAAGACGAATAGCACACACCTCAACATTCATTTCCATTCATTATGTTTGAGGTGATTTTAAAATATTTTCAAGTGAAAAACAATTTCTCAATTATTGTCATCACTTGAGAATTTCACTCAACACCATCCATTCGACATGGTTTTTCATGGAAGACTATTTCCACTTCTTCCATATGATTTTTTATTTCACTTATGGATTCCACTATTTAAAATCAAGGAAGCGGATTACGATGATTTTCATTTCACCCGCATTCTCGATTTTATATATATAGTCCAACGACTTCCACAAATGTTTTGCAATTTTCTTCGTACTATATATGGTTTATAATGAATCCGACAATTCATTAAGTATATAGTTCGGATAAAGAAAATTCGCATGCTTCAACCGCACTCACGGCTTGAACATCCATCACATTTTCACCCAACTTTGTAGGATCTTTCAAAAGAAACCTCTCTAAGTTCAAGGTGGTCAAGTAGAACATCTTTTGTTGCCATCACTTAAAGTCAAGGCCAACAAAATTTTCTAACTTTTCACTATGGTGATCGGATATATTTGGAACAACCACATTCCATTAGAGATTTGTCTCCACACAAAGAGCCTTTAATTTTCAACAATTATCACTTTGTTGTTACAAATATAACTCTCTAACTTAATTAGAGAATTCACTTTAAGAATAAATTGCTAATTCAATAGTAGAATTAACACAATTTATTTCTCATAACCACTCATATTTATAAACCTCTAAATTCTTTAATGGAATTGTAATTAAAGGTTAATAATTTCAAAATTTTAAAGGTCTCATCTTGGAGCACCTCTAAATTAGAGAAAAATCACATTCTCATTTACAAAATACACAATTTCTTTTAGAAGTTTTCATTCTAAATATTTTGTGTTATTTGTCATCATCACCAACAATAAGATTTAACAACTTCCTTCAAGAAGTCTTATTGTTTTTATCTTTATGACATTAGTCACATATTCTCCCAATAGGTTCTAACAACTTCTTTCAAGAAGCCCTATGATTTTTGTTCTTGTAACATTTTTCAATGTTCACAACAATGGAATTTAACAACTTCTTTCAAGAAGCTCCATTTTTATTTTTGTGACTTTTATCACTATTGACACTAATAGGATTTAACAACTCCGTTCAAGAAGCCCTATCATCTTTGTCAATAGATTATTGAAAATATGCAACGTTAAAGAAATACATCTTTCAACGTTCATCTTCTCAACTTAGTTCAACGAACTTTTCGTTAACGTTAAAGATTACTTCTTTACCCGTTAATTTTCTCAACTTAGTTCCAACGAACTTTTCATTTATAAAATGCAACGTTAAAGACTAAATCTTTACCCGTTCATTTTCTCAACATAGTTTCAATGAACTATTCAATTTTTTTTTTCTCACTATGATTTCCATGAACCATAAGAGATCCATCATCTATTGTATAAACACTAGAAGTGGCATCACCACAACTATTTTACACAATCGTTTCAACATCCTCGATGTTCATCCGTTAATTCGCTATAAGTTCAAGTAATTAATTTAGCCTTAAAAACTGTTCTGTTCTGGAATTTTTATCTCCATCTTCACATAATAACTTTCCGATCCCACCGTCCAGAATATGCTTCTATGAGTCAGGAACATGCCCACCAAATTTGAGCTCGATTCAACGGTTAACGAACCGAGAAATGGAGTTTTTCCACGGATGGTCATAGAAAATCTGTGCTGGAAATTTGCTTTTTTTCCATCAATTTTCCGTCTCCTTTTGCCATCTCTTTACATCTTTTCTCTTGTGGTCATTGATCCATCGAATTTTTCAAATCTGTAATTCTTTCTCAAATAGGAGAATTAGTCTTAAGATTGTTAGACAAAATCTATACAATCGAGCACAAATGAGAAAAGATTTACAATGAATTGAAATATAATATACAACATAAAAATAATAAAGAGAAAATCGTAAATTCATTGTCTTGAGTTTGCTTGAATCCGTGCCGTAACCTCCTTGAATTGTCATCTTGAATTTGCTTGAATCCGAGTCGTGTGTGACACACTCTCCTTAAGACTAATTCGCCCCCTCACTACGAGTGCTCTAGGTCTTCAATGGACGTTAGTCTCCCAGAATAAAACGGATGAACCGGAACAACTTTGCACTTAAATTTTTCCGGCGAATCTCACTATGCTTGAACAAAATCACCACTCAAAACTAATCTAGGAGGCCAAAGAAAAAGATGAACAAATTTCAAGAGGAAGGAGGAAGATTGAAGGAAAAAATTCACTCTTTCATTTGTGGGTTACACACTTATAGCTCCACCAAAAGTCCCCAATTAAACTTGATTATTATGGGAGCCATTATACTTGCAATCATGGGGAGTCTCTCCACATTTTGTAACTCTTATTGCAAGTAATGATCCCAATTAATCTTTTTTTACCGTTACTTCAATATTGGGTTAAATTTAAAACATAATTTATAATTTAAACCCATCAATTTTGAGCTATCATATCATTCTCATCCAATAATAAATTGGACATCTAGATATACCATTTACATGTTCTCACTAAATGGAACATAAACCCACAATAATCTTTGTCGAACGGCAAACGATTCAATTAAGGAAAATACACAATTTCCTTCACAAACAACAAATTTTTCCAACAATGGTAAAATGTAAGTTTTACTTTAACATTGCTTGCTAAAAAGAAAAATGTTGAATCTTATCTCTTTAAAGAAAAAGTTGGAAATCAACTTAATTAATAAAGAGGTAGGGATAAAACACAACTAAATGTAGTTTGTGTATATGTTACACTAAATACTATGGATTGCATATGGTTGGGTATGCTTACAATAGTTGTGATCATAGAATTCTTGTTTATGAATTCAAGATTCAATAATGGAATCATGAAGCGCTTCTTTCTTTAAGAATATGTTTCCGTATAAATTAAGAGATGGGGAAAACTCATGTAAATGGATTCATGATTCAATAGAAGAAGAAGAAGAAGCTTATCATGAGGAAATGATGAAGAAGAGGTAGGACCTCGACATAGCAAATGAGGTAGGATAAGAAAATTCTATGGTTTGGATTTTCTAACCTCAATGCTAGAAAGTGAATCACAAAGTTATAAAGACATTGAGCTCTTTGGAAGGATCTTTGTGGAAATAGGTCATTAAAAGTGAGATTGATTCCATCTTGAAAAATGACACTTGGAAACTAGTGGATTTACCTCCGAGTAGTAAATCACTAGCATGTAAGTGAATTTTCAAAAAGAAAATAAAGACCGATGGAACAATCAATGAGTATAAGTTTAGACTTGTAATTGAGGATTACAAGAAAAATGAAGACCTTGATTACATTTATACTTATTCTCTCATCCCGAGAATAAAGATTTGTATTTGCAATTGCCGAATAGCAAAAATTTGAAATACATCAAATGGATGTAAATAACCTTTCTAAATGTCGATTTAGAAGAGAAAATTTACATAGAACAATCCGTGGGGTTTGTTGTATATGAGCAATGAAACAAAGTGTCCACAATGTACACCATGATCAAATGGTGTTAATAATGAAAATTGGCATTATTGCTAATTTTAGGACTACCCTGAAAATGTGGGGGTGAGTATACTTTGGAAAATAATTACCTTTTCGAAAGGTTTTTCCAAGAAAACAATGAGATGTCCATATGAAATATGGAAACGTAGGCCTACGTACACTTGTTAATGTGGGGTGTTTCGCAAAGTAGCAAGTCCAATTACCAAAGAAATTGAATTTGGTTACTAAATGGTGGATTATGTTTCAAGAGTTATGTTCATAACAATTGTGTATATTGGTTTGTTATATATGATTCAATAAGTTTGAATATATATAAAAATCAAAAGAAAATAAAATCAATGGAAATCAAGTATTGATGTCAAATTCTTGGAAGTGAATATATGATACTTTGAATGAAATAGATCAAAGTATTGAAACGGTTCAAGAAATGGAACCTAGAAGAAAATGTGCTAATTTGTAAAGTCATTGTATGACTAGAGACAAGTACAAAGATAATGACATCAAATGTTTGATTGTGTGGATTTAAACAAGAGTGACTACGTCACTTTATTAATTAAATCCAAAAGTAATGTTAAACTAAGAAAAATTCTAGTAAATTTGATCATTTGATTCAAATTCAAGGAAAACTAATGAACTCGTTGTTAAACAAGTCATTAGATGGATATTCTTGATAAATTCGATAAGATCAATATAAAATCATTAGAATGAATTTGCGTTAACACTTGTCCCATGGATAAAGCTTATGTTAGCAAGATGTTATATTGCTAAAGTCAATTTATGATTGACATGACATATAGCAATATGTGTAATGGTAGTCTAGACATTTATGTCTAAGACATAATACCATTAAATAACTACTCTCAACTAATTTGACAATGTGAAGTCAAATGATAAACGGATCCGTTAACCAAAGGCCGGGAAGCAAGAGTTTCAAAATTGCTAAGTCCAAACACAGACGAGGAGCATTCTGCTCGACAAACTCCAATTTGACCGAGAGAGAGAGAGGAGAGAGAGATACATATAAATAGAGAAAGAAGGCAATATTTGGGCAATTTTGGAGCACAAAATCTAGGGAGAAACGCGTTTCTCCATAAGTTATGGAGAAACGGGTCCCGACATGTCGCGCGACAATGAGCTAGATAGCCAGAAGCCTATGAAAGTGATATCCAGAAACCTTCAAATGAATATCCAGAAACCTTCAAAATGTTTCTGGATATACATTTGAAGGTTTCTGGATATCCAGAAACCTTCAATAGCAATTTCTGGATATGCCCTAACACATTTCTGGATATGCACCTAACAAGTTTTACGGATATGCACCTAACAGCTTCTTTGGATATACATTTCACATCCTATCACTATCAAATACAAAGCTTCGGATATCAACCGCAAAGCTTCTCTATCAATGCAAAGCTTCGGATATCCGAAGCTTTTCGGTCTTGGCCTTGGGTTTTTTTTTTCTAGATATACATTTCACATCCTTCGCTATCAAATACAAAGCTTCGGATATCAACTGCAAAGCTTCGGCTATCAAATGCAAAGCTTCGGATATCCAAGCTTTTGGTCTTGGCCTTGGGTTTTTTTTTTTTCTGGTTATCAAATGTAAAGCTTCTGGCTATGAAAAACACGTTTCTCCATAGTTATGGAGAAACGCGTTTCTCAGCAGACGCACTCATTTTGGAGTCCTCTTCACAAATTCCAAAGACAGATCTGCCAGTCTTCCTTCCAAGCTTTGATTCTTCTTCGATGGCACCAACCAAGAGGAACATTCGTCGTCTCAAAGCTCTCCTAAATCATCCCGATGAACTACGAGCTCATAGGGAACTTCATGCCTCACACATTGTCTTTCAACCCGGTGCAAGTCCTTTGTCTTTTAATTTTTCTTGATTTTGGACAAATTTGCTTTAACCTGGAACTAGGGTTTAGAATTTTGGATTTTGGGATTTTATGAAATCCAAGGTTATATGCTAAAATTGGGAATGTACTCATGTCATTGAAGGTATGTGAAACACATATGCATTATTTGTTCTCTTGTAAATCTTCATTTTAGCAAATATAGATGGAGTAGTATGTTTCTTTGAGTATACATTTTTGTGATCGCGTACCTGAGCTGTGTTTACCTGATTGCTTTTGCAGTATAGTGCTCGAGATATCCGTAACAGGTCATTGATCAATTTGACACAGCCTGTACAACTCTTCCTGCCGCTGCGAAGACTCTCATTTCTCACAAAGGCTTTTTACCTTTCTTCAACGGGCTTAGAGGTCACAAAAATGTCATGATGGACAGCTTTCTTGTAAGGCTGTTGAGGGAGTATTGGTGGGATAATACCCACACCTTTTAATTCAGATGGGGGAAGTTACTATCACCCTGGCCTTCTTCAGTGCTATTACTGGGCTTTCCCTTGGTGGTTATCCTATGTCTTGGACTAACACCCTAATTGGCGATGGGTCTGTGCAAGAGGCTTTACTAAGTTTTCCTATTCATGACTTTCTAAAGGGAAACGATGCTGAGACCTCTAAGCTATAAGGTCATTTGGACACTGTTATGACAAATCTAGGTAATGGTGTAGATGATCGAAGGCAGGTGGCTCAAGCTTTCTTATGGTATGGATATTCCCTCACGATCTTTGCTAACCCTATTCGCCGAGCTATGATTCTGTTTCTTGGACCATTTGTTGACATAGATAATGTGGGCATGTATTCTTGGGGCAGAGTTGGCCTTGCAGAGATCTACATGAGTTTGGATTGGTGCTGTAGGGACGTTAGAAGCTCTTTTGAGTGCTCACAACTGGTCATTGAGGTATAATCTCATTTCTTTTCTCTTTTGCAGTTGTGGTCATTCCCTTTCCCTTTTATATAACGTCTTGATATCCCTTATATTCCTTTTCAATGTTGGGCATGCAAGGTATTGACATTAAATAGGATGCCCTCTTTTCTTAGGATTCATACTTTTCTGGCGATGCTTCGATGGGCAGAAGAGGCTCAACGTTAGGGGGCACAAGACCCATTACTACATGAGGAGGTTAAGATAGGGCCATCTTTTACAATGAGACTATGCCAGCAAATTTCAGATTCTTCCCTTGGTCTGATGTTGAGCAGGATATTCGGGGCGCCCTTATTACCACTCGTGAGCGAAGGCTACTGATGGGCCTTACTGGGAATACCTTGTATATGGGAGAGAGTTTATCATATACCGCCATTCGCTTTCATTTTGTTCCCACGTTATCCTACCCTTACACTTATACAATATTTTCTCATATTTTCAAGAAAGTGAAACTAGGGAATGATTGGAAAATTATGGGATGTTCTTGAGAAATCAAGTGCTTGAATGGAAAGCGGTCAACAAAGAAAAAAAGGGTTATGTATTATATTGAAAAGAGAGGCATGTGCAAAGTATATAATGCATAATATTCTTCGTGATCTTTATATGTATATGCAAAGCAAAAGAAAAGAAAGAATAGATGAAGAAAATCTAAAATTCCTTGCCCTCTTACGTTAAAGTGGAAAGTGACCAAAAGAAAGAAAGAAATGTGATCAACTCCATGTGTGAAAGTATGCAAAATTATATATTTGGGGGTTGAAACATTCAGTGTAAAAAAGTGTCAGTGCATGTATATTAAGTGTCAGTTTATAAACTAACACTGACACTTTGTTACACTAACACTGGCACTTTGTTAAACTAACACTGACACTTGTTTTACACTAACACCGGCACTTTGTTACACTAACACTGGCACTTTGTTACACTAACACTGACACTTTTTTACACTGGCACTGGCACTATTTTACATTAACACCGACACTTTTAGATGTGTAAACTTAATAATAAAAAACCCCAAATTCAACCCACCCAACCTCAACCCACCACCATTAACACCACCACTCAAATAAAAATTACCAATTTTAAACTCTACACTATCCCCTTTTCCAGATTTGCTAAGGAAGAAGCTCCAATAACACCAATGCCCTGAAAATACCCATAAAGGCATCTGGAAGTAAGGAGTAATTAAATTTCATTCCTCCCCTCACAATATACTAATCATGACCAACAATTGTTGCCCTGGTCTGGGTTTTGCTCTTGAAGAAATCGAGGCTGAAGATCTAGATAGATCTGACAATGTTTAATTTCTTTAAACGATTTCTTCAATGACGATTGTTGACAGTGACGGGGCGGGAGAGACGGTTTGAAGAAAGTGGAAGACTACGGCGATTGCACAAGCGCGCGTTATTTCAAAACCCGTTTTTCCTATTGTTCAGGAAAAACTGATTTTTTGTGATATTTTGACCAATGAATAACAGTTAAAAAGAAAATTTAAAAATATGATGAGAGAAGATGATGGAATAAAAATGGTTGTCAAACACATTTTTTCTTTCATTTCCGTGGATGGAAAATGAAACTGGGTTGAATTAGAATTATACTTCTCTTTCTAATCTTAATAAAAAAAGAGAAATGATTACCAAACCGATCATGATTATGATCGGCTAATCTTTTAATATACGGAGTGGAGGTAATGTTTATCAATCCTTTATACATTAATTAATTCTACAATCAATCAAATGTTGGGTTCATCAAAATTATTTTTAATTGAAGTTTTCTATCTACAATCACATGTGTAGATGTGATTGACTTTTTAACTAAATTTTTGTGTGCTGATTGTCAAGTGATTGTTTGATACATATAAAGTCAAATTTTTGAATAATTATAATTTAGGTTTTGACAAGTGATTATAAAGCAAAATTGTAGGTTCTTTATTCATAGGGTTTTAATGGGTTCTTGATTATTATTTGGACTTTGCAGAAAATATAATATTTGGTGAACACTAAATTGAGGACGTGTGAACGCCTAATTATACTAAAGAGAATGAACCCCAACAATGATTGATTGTATGATTAATTTGCATATTGGTGAGATAAATTGTTGGTACACAAATCCATGTGCATTTGACCCTTGCTCGTGCATATTACTACATCGATCACTGGTTCACTTGCGAGGTTTTTATTACAAGTGGGGGTTTTCCCATCACACACATTTATCCATAAAATAGCAAGGAACAAATCATGGGAAAGAAACACACATTTTATTAACACACAAACACAAGCATTAAAAAGAGCAATGGCTAACAGAAATTAGACCCACAAAATTTGTAAACCAAAAGGAATGGTTCACAAATGTGTGTCCCCAATGGAGTCGCCACTGTAAATACCCCGATCTGGTGTCGTCACTCATGAGATGTTTGGGCATGGATTTTGAGTTTAGTCTGGAATACTCATAGCGGAACAAATTTTTATTGCTAAAAAGAGAGTCGCTACTCCATTTAGTTTAAGGCTCAAACTTTGAAAAAAGGTCGTTAAAGATGATAGTTTAGGTCCGAAGGTCAAGTTACGAGAGGAGAAGATTATAAAGAGATCACCCCCTCGCCCAATCAAAGTTGGTCTTCCACCATTAAAATCAATGAAAATACGTATGTGTGTGCGTTAATAAGAGTGTGTTTAAAAAGGTTTATTTTAGGAGTTTACAGAAATATTTCTAAGAGGAAGTGGGGTCATGCAAAAGGAAAAAGCGGGAAGGCAAAAGGAACATTCTGTCTACTGCAATGTCTTGCCGCCTAGCGGCGTATGGACAAAATCAAGTAGCCCGACAAGAAACTGCAACTTGACATATTGTTCCAAAACTGCTGTAAAAATTGGAAAAAAGAGAGAATGAAATAAATTTAATTTCCAATAGAATACATATTCATTAATGGTCTGGAAAACATGTTGATTTGCTCATCCATAGACTTGAATCATCCAAATGAGAGTCTAATATTGGATTCCAGTCATCATTGGAGACTCAACAACCAAGTATTTCTGCAACTATCAATGTAAGTAACGATTCTTAGGAAAAATCAAGGGAATAGACAGAAAGTTGAACATACCCCGTATGAAAATTAAGTTTTATGGTTTTGGAAAATGGGACGGGAGATATGTAAAAGTGAATGAAAAGGATTCGCCATGCCATGTTTTAAGAGGTACACTTTGAAAAACCTTTTGAAATCAGAGAGAGGGTTCGGGGGTCAGGTTACGTGTTGGAAAGAACTGAGAGTTCACCTAACACGCCTCGTAAACGAGTCTTTCAATGAAATAACATCCAAATCATTCAAATGTGTGTTCAAATGTGTGAGACGATATATGATCAATGTGCTTTGCTTTTATTGATAAACTGAAAGAAAAACTACTTGTGAGCCACTTGGTGCGGGGGGCCACATCCCGATTACAATGAACGAAATAGATTTATAATTGAAACGAACCTGCTGCAAGTGGCTATGTATGTCGCACGACTCAGGACACCATATATCAAGTTGCGTCGCGTGACACTAAGAGCCACCTTGCAGAGGTTTTACAAGGCTCAATTACAGAAATAGCAAGTAACTATAATATCAAATTACATCACATATATATGCTAAAGATCACATATATCAGTATTTAATCATTCAAGAGGGTGTGGATATGAGGGATCCACCCTCATCTTGATGAACAAGCAAAACAATATTAAAATGATTCAACCACGAGTAATAGTATAAGAACAACTACAGATTCAAAGCATGTGTAATGATAACATGGATATTAATATCAGAATTCAACAACAATTATTTCATATTTAGTGTAATGATCAGATCTAAGCAAGATTACATGAATAAGAAGAGTAAGAGAGAGAGAGAGAGAGAGAAGGGAAGAAGGATCGTTACCCTTGATGTCCACGACTCCTATATCAAGTTAGATATAGGAGCCTTCGAATATCAACTTCAGCTACTAATATTAAGCTCAGATCAATTCAGCTTAGAGACTTCAATATATGTGTATGAAGTGTGTGTTGAATTGTATGTGAGAGAGAGAATGGATAGAGTATTAGTGTGCGTTTGTGTGCGTTTACTGTATGTCTGGCATAATTTAGGCAGAGTAACAGTAGAGAGTGGAAAAAGGATCCAGAAATGAGAAGGGAATGGTCCAATTTATAGGCTGCATGGAATGGTTACTTGTGTTGCACAACATAACGAGGATAACTGACTTCCTTCTAGAAACCTGCAAGGTGGCAGACTGGAATGATCGACATGGCTTATTGTGTCGTACGACAGAAGGATACATAACCGTTTTCCTTCTAGAAACATGCAAGGTGGCGAATTCTGGACCCTTCCTGGATAATTCCTTATAGGTCCAAACAGGATTAATACCCCAAAGGTCCTTCTGCATGGAAAAAAGACCTAAAGGCACTTCCTTAGCAAGAAGCTTATAAAAAGCTCCCGAAAGTCTCGGAATGGACCGAAAATTTACCAAAATGCCCCCTAGTGTACTTTTATTGTGTAAAAGACACTTTTATTGGGTCGCGAGTTGGATTGGGGTACTCACAGAGCCCCTCGGCAATGTCACTTATGGAAGAAGTGGGGTTGCCGATAAGAAGGATCCCAAGCCTAATGAGTGGCTGGTGGGAAAGATAGACCAGAGTGGTTAAATTGCCAGACCTGCTGGGGATATGGAAAATGAAGGAAAATGATTGATGTGGTTGGATGGCTGGACCTTTTTTTGAGAAAGGATTCCTACGTATCCCTAAGAGGGAATCAAGTTGGATCGTAGTTCGAAGGAGTGAGAACTTGTGGTGCCTCAAACCGAAGAAAGACCGAAGCGGTCAAATGGCTGGACCTTTGGAGAAAGGATTCCTACGTATCCCTAGGAGGGAATCAAGCTGAATCGTAGTTCGAAGAAGTGAGAACGTGTCATGCCTCAAACCGAAGAAAGACCGAAGCGGTCAAATGGCTGGACCTTTGGAGAAAGGATTCCTACATATCCCTAGGAGGGAATCAAGCCAGATCGTAGTTCGGAGAAGTGAGAGCGTGTGGTGCCTCAAACCGAAGAAAGACCGAAGCGGTCAAATGGCTGGACCTTTGGAGAAAGGATTCCTACGTATCCCTAGGAGGGAATCAAGCCAGATCGTAGTTTGAACTTGTGAGCCACTTGGTGCGGGGGGTCACATCCCAAAGAGAGACCGAAGTGGTCTGGATGACTATTGAGGGGAAGTCGCCCGAGATTGACTATAGAGGGGAAGTCGCCCAGAGATTTGACTGTAAGGGGGGTCACCCGAAGATTTGACTGTTGGGGAGTCACCCGAGATTTGACTGTTAGGGGAGTCACCCGAGATTTGACTGTAAGGGGGGGTCACCCGAAGATTTGACTGTTAGGGGAGTCGCTCGAGATTTGACTGTTAGGGGAGTCACCCGAGATTTGACTGTAAGGGGGGTCACCCGAGATTTGACTGTAAGGGGGGTCACCCGAGATTTGACTGTTAGGGGAGTCACCCGAGATTTGACTGTAAGGGGGGTCACCCGAGATTTGACTGTAAGGGGGGTCACCCGAAGACTTTGACTATGAGGGATATATAGGAAAATGCCAGGGCAAAATGGTTGAGATATGTTTTCATACCTGTGTTGTGCTTACCTGTAGCTGTGATAAAGACTTGCCATGTGGAACGGGCTTGGATGAAGACTTGCCGTGGAACCGGGCTTTGATGAAGATCTGCCGTGCAAACGGGCTTTGGTGAAGACTTGCCGTGTGGAACGGGCTTTGATGAAGACCTGCCGTGTGGAACGGGATTTGATGAAGACCTACCGTGTGGAACGGGCTTTGATGAAGATGTGCCATGTGGAACGGGCTTTGATGAAGACCTGCCGTGCGGAACGGTCTTTGATGATGACTTTCCGTGCAGAACGGGCTTTTGTTGATGAGAGGGACAGACCCGAGGATTTTTGTGACAAGAGGGACGGACCCGAGGATTTTTTTTTGTGACAAGAGGGACGGACCCGAGGATTTTTTGTGACAAGAGAGACGGACCCGAGGATTTTTGTGACAAGAGGGATGGACCCGATGATTTTTTGAAGAGTGGGGACGGACCCAAGGATTTTTTTTTGTGACAAGAGGGACGGACCCGAGGATTTTTTGAAGAGTGAGGACGGACCCGAGGATTTTTTTGTGACAAGAGGGACGGACCCGAGGATTTTTTGTGACAAGAGGGATGGACCCGAGGATTTTTTGTGAAGAGAGGGGGCATTTTGGTAAGTATCCCACAGGGGTAAAATTGTAAAATAGGCCACAGGGGCAAAACGGTAAAAAGGTCACAGATGGCAGGTTATGTCGCACGACTGGAGGTGCCATTTGAATAGGTTTAATTAAATATGAGCAGTCGACGCTTTGAAACATAAAAATCAGAGAGCAGCGAGAGAAAGAGAAGAGAAAAGAGAAGAAAACGAGGGTTTCTACCCCAAATCCTTGCCAACATTGTTGAAATCATGCCTCCCCGTCTACGCCCGACGAAGAAGGCAGAACAACAAGCGGAGCTAGCGGACCGAAGAAAGAAGACAAAGAGGAATTATCGGCCATTTGTTCCTCAAGTTCCGCGAGGACAGTTCTATCCACAGGAGGACAGACACACCTCGGTCGGTAGAAAAGCCGCGGTAAGAATCTTGCTAAACTTGTTATTCACGGATTTGAATTTTTGAATTTTTCGAAAAATTTCCTGCTTAGGGTAATTGCTTAAAAAAATGAAATTGCAATGAATATACTGATAAAATGCATGAATTGAATCTAAGAATTAAAATAATTTTTGTAAAGAAAATGGGACGGACCCGAGACGAATGTCATTGATTTTGTAAAGAAAAGTGGGACGGACCCAAGATTTTTGTAAAGAGTGGGACGGACCCAAAGATTTTTGAACACTTGGGACGGACCCAAAGATTTTGAACACTTGGGACGGACCCAAAGATTTTGAACACTTGGGACGGACCCAAAGATTACAATGATTTGTTTTGTGAAAATGGGACTGACCCAAGGAAAATAACAATGATTGCTTTTCAAAACATCACGATATGTAATTGACTGAGATATATTTTGATAACTGTGCTATGTTTACCTGCAGGGGTTGCGCACGAGGGGATCATCCGAGGTGATTGGGGGTCTTTGGAGGAGCTTGCCCGGTTCTGCAGCTGAGGTGCATTCACTTAAGGGCTTAGTTCACGCGGCCGGATTTGGACGGTTCTTTGATATGGCGGAGGCCATTGGGGACATGAAGCGGAACGTGGAGTTGATGAAAGCTTTCCGTGAGTTTTGGTGGGAACCACCCACTCCTTCCACTTTACTTGTGGCGAGGCCACAGTGACTCCGTACGATTTATCAGTCATTACAGGGTTGCCATTCACCGATCAGCCTATTTTTGCAGTTGAGCCTGTTATTGAGCCTGCGCCCCTTGATGGGGATGCTATGCTGGGGTTGGTTGGTTTTGCTCTCCGAGATAGGAAGGGCAATGGGTATGAGCTGGGGGAGATTTATGGGGTGATAGAGGCACAGAGCCGAGCTTACCCTCCCATTTTTGATGACTCTGATGATAGCCGGCTTAGGGCTGAGAGGCTGGCCAGGGCCTTTGTCTGAACTAGATTTTATGACATGTTATTCCCCAATGGGGCTTCCACTGCTCTTACTGCCCTCCTGGAGCTTCTGAGGAACTGGGGGACTGTGGGCAATTTGTCTTGGAGAGAGGATGGACTTGCAGAGATGTACCTAGCCTTGGATGATATTAGCAGGGGAGAGGCAAAGTCGTTTGACTGCTTCCAGATGGTTTTTGAGGTAGATTTTCACCCTTACGTTTATTTGCACATGCATCTGCATCATTAGTTATTATCTTCGCTTTTGAACTTGTCTGATTTGTCTTTTGCAGGCTTGGGCCTATGAGGTGTTTAGCTGCTACCCTTGGAGAGTCAGGGATGAGTTTCCAGCTGATACCTATCCTGCTCTCAGACTCTGGACCAAAGATGCTCAGAAACAGACTCGGGCATCTGGATCGAGGAGTAGGACGACTGCCTCATATGCTGACACGATGCCACTGCTGAGAGGAGCACCCCATAACCTCTCCTTGTTTCTATGGGCTGAGAGGTGTCTTGATGAGGACTTGGATTATGTGACTCATTTGATCGGGTGCCGTAAGCTTCTGGTGGGCTTGACCGGAGATGCTTTATATTTAGCAGAGAGGGTATTCAGACAGCATGGGCCCAATATACATGTTTTAGTCCCCGATGATCCTCCGGCTAGGATGTGGTTGCCTCGCCAGCTGGAGAATGTGGATGATCTGATTGTGGGTGTGGCGGCCCATCATTTTGCACAAGAGATAGATTATACTTTGTATGTGGCTAGGAGGCTGCAATCTCCCCAGGTCAGAGCGGGTTATGATCTCAGGGTGCTGGGCCCTCGACCAGACACGTGGCTAGACCTCCTCTACCCCCGACATACATTGAATATCAGGGTGGCAGCCGTGTACGGCGAGCTCACATTAACATGACACAGACTCACCCTCGTCTGCAGCTTCCACGGGGCTCGAGATCAGTGAGTACTACCCACTGCCTCTTTTGGATTGCTTGCATTCCTTTCTGTTATCAAAAGCTATATTCTGACACCTCTTGCATCCGTTTGTAACAGGTATCGGCCCAGGCTTATAGGCATCTGACTCGGGCTTTCACCGGTGCTGTGGGTATGATCGACAAATTGCAGAAAGGCGTGAGTTACTGGAAGAATCAGTACAGATCACAGGATTCGGTAAATATCTCCCCACCCGGTCAACCAAGGAAGAAAAAGGGTCACTTTGATGATGTGAGCACTAGTGGACCGAGGCCTCGAACAAAGAATCCATCTGTGCCTCTTCTTAGATCCAGCGAGAGCGATGATAGTGATGATGATGACAGCAAGACTGCCGTTTATTACGAGCTCAACTCTACTGTTATCACTAAGGTTGATGATTATTATAGCATGGAGCCTGTAGCATACGAGGCTCCTTTGGATGATCCTGATGACGAGCCCGAGGAGGTCGAGGATGACGATGAGGATGGAGATGATGATGGAGATGATGAGGATGATTCGGAGTAGCCTCTTAGATCAGATTATGACTTGTTGCTTATTGTACCCTGTAGGAAACAAACACTCTTGACTAGGCTATTTTTCTATGCACTACTTTGTACAAGATTGGACCTAGTTATTTGTTAGTTTGATATATACATTGTTGGTTTTATTATTGCACGAGTCCATCTCACCTTGGAAAATGAAAGTGGATGGGGTGATGTTTATGATGTTAGTGTGTATATGGATTATGGCTTGTGTATGTATATGCAATGATGGCTTGATTGTGTATGTACATGTACGAGGTGAATGTGTATATGGGATGAATGAACCCTCTCCCGTGTGTTTGCGAAGTGGTGGCTGATGGTTGCAGCGATTGACAAGTCGGGGAGTGCCCTGGTAAGTGCAGAATGCAGCAGTTTGCTGATGTCTGATGTTGGCAAGAAGTGTCACACGACTCAGGACACCATGTGGCAAGTTGTGTCGCGTGGCAAAATCAGCAAGGCTTCAAATTCTATTTCAAAGTAACACCTTTTCCCAGGGCAATAAATTCAACAACCCCAAGTCAGCAGCTCCAAGTCAGCAGCTCCAAGTCAGCAACCCCAAGGATCGAGACTGTAAAGCAAGCCCCAGAATTTGCACAGAAGATCCTATGTACACACAATCCCTTTTCTGCCTGACAAAGCCCCGGTACGGAGAAATTATTGCGAACTGAAATTGGTGCAGCCCCTGTTTTGATGAAATCCCCGGGGGTATTTGTGAACTCAAGAAGCCGATTCCCGAATAAGCCATGGACCAAGTCTGGTGCAGCCCCAGTTTGACAGAGTGTCATGTTACCGAACAAGGTTACTCAATCATTCCATTTGTACCTTAGTCAATCAGTTATTGGAAAAGACTCGAAAGTATGTACATGCAGGGGCACATTTTGAAAAAGTGGGAATGAATCCCGATTTTGTGTAACAACTCGCTTTGGGCTTAACTCTTTTGAGAGAGTATAAAGATAACAAGGTGTGGAAAAGTGTATGGAAGTCCCTGCTGACAAAAAGACAGTGTTTGACTCTATTTTCCTATGATGTAGAAAAAGAAGACTTGTCGAGACATTTGAAAACTTATTTTATTCATGATGGTCACAAGACTGCTTAAAACCCTTTATTGATGTTCGGGTTATTCAACCACTAATCTTGATATGAACAAATATTTTGATTAATCATGAGGAGAAAACCATCTGATATTAAGAATCGAATTTAGTGAGATGGAAAGAGGATTTGTGTATAGGGACGACCATTGATGAGACCGAACTTTCTGAGATTTGAATGTGTTTGTGACCGGACCATTTCTGGTTGCCTACGTTCCCCTCATGGCGAGGAGCTCAGGTCGCTGTAGTTTGGTTTTATCCCAATTGTGAATAGAAGGAATGCGAAACTTCGAGATTTTGAGGACCTTTGAGGATTTTGAGGATTGGAGAGCTGAAGAACATGTATCCTTGGAGTGTCAATGAAAGATACGGATGCGAACCCCCAGCGAGGCATCCACGGAAAATGTTTGTGGAGAAGAAATGAAATATGCTCACATGAAATGTCAAATGAATTGGATTTGCATAATCCCTGATTGATGGTCTTTTGAGCCGAGATGGATTTAGTTCCAATTTAAGAAAGCAATGAAGCATTAATTTGATTTAGATCTTGATGAGATTAGAATGAAACTGCTATCCGGTAGGAACTGTAGCTGGGTTTCAGGGCTTCGATCGGCCATCGGGTGATTTGGAGCATCATGACCTCTTATGATGAGAGGTCGGCTGGGCCTTTTACTGATTGAACCTCTAAAGATGAGAGGTTGGATTTCAAGGATGTATTTGGGATTTCTAAGGTGAGGAAATTGATTGTCTCTTCAATGCCTCTAAGAATGAGAGGTCGAAATTGGCTTTGGCAAGGTCAAGGGTAATGGGAGTATCTTCTGAAAGGTGAGAGGATGGCTTGAGATTGATCAAGGTGATGGAAATATCCTCTAAAGCGAGAGGATGGTTTGGGATTGCTTTGCAGGTGATGGCTAGGGGAAATCCATGTTGTCTCTTTATTTGCTTTGAGACCCCATTTGAGTAAACAACTAGATCCTTTATTTTTTGCTTTGAGAGAATCACTAGGGACGAGGATTTTTCTTTTCTCTCTTTTTCATTCATTCTTTTTTTATTATATTTTTTTATTGAGAGAGAACTTCAACTAGCCCCTAGAGTGGATCACTGCATTCCACCATTCTTTAAGCTTGGAGGCGATCAATTTTCTTGAGTTATGGGAGCCTCGAGGATAATCCCTCTTTCTTTTGGAGATGGCTAAACGGGGTTTCAAAACATGCCGATCTTGAAATGAAGGGGTATTGTTTGGTGAGGGTGAGGTAATAGCTTCCCTAGGGTGAAAGGCTTCAACCACAATCCCTACTGGATGACCTAAACGAAATTAAGTCTTCATTGCTTGCTTAAACTTATTTGAGAAAGATAAATGCAAATTCATTGAGCAACGAAACGCTGAGGATGATGAAAGAGATGTGAGCATATGAGTTGCGAGATGGGGAATTGGTGAGCCCAATTTAAGAAGGATATAAGTTGATTTTCTCACTCCGACTAATTTAAATATTAATCATTTCAATGCATTAGTGGTTGAGCAGCACAAGTGATCATATAGAATAAAACTATTTCAATTAAGTGTAATGTGGGTGCTCAAGTGATGTTCAAGTCTAGCCAGAAGAGAAATAAAGACTTTTATTATTGAAAGGACAATAACACAGAGTCAACAGACTCAATACCCAAAAGGGACATTCATTAATAAAAGGCAATCTAGACCCTATGAGGACTGACTGACTGCATCAACTTCAGATGGGAGGGTACCCTGGGATTCCGACTTTCCCAAACTCAATGGCATTCACAACTCTATCAAGTTGACCTCATCTTTTGGAAGTTGTTGACAATGCTGGGGCGAGAAGCCTTCTCAATTTTCCCTTCATCAATAAGCCTTTGAATGAGCAACTTCAGAGGGATACAATCATTGGTGGTATGGCCTGGATATTGATGGTAGCGACAAAACTTGCTTGTGTCCAGCTTTAGGTTGGGGTGAGCAGGGCTGTAATTATCAAGGGGCTTGATCATCCCAATCTTTACCAGACCATTAAATGCCTCCTCAGTAGTCATTCCCAAGTCATCATACTTCCTTGGCTGGCGGGGTTGAAACTTCCCCTTGTTCTGAGTCTTTAGATATGCATTCCCATCAAATTCCATCTTGGGCATTTTGAACTTGTAAGGGCGAGGTTTTACTTGTCCCGGGTCAACAACCTTAGGTCCGCTCGATCCTGCAGTTAACTCATTAATCTACTAATGCATCACTTTCATTTGTTCCCATAGAATGGCAACTTCTGGAGTGTTTGAGGAATAGTGGGAGACACAATCGAAGAAGGCACAGAGTCGGTCGACTGGAAGAAAGGATTCTCACAAGCATTTAATGTTGGCAAAGCAGTTGATGGCAAACCAAAAGTACTTGGAACATTCAAGCTATTATCCAACAAGCTAACTGAACTTGGTATAGGAGCAGACATATACTCAAACTGATTTGCGCCGGATAGCGGACAAAATTGAGCATTCTGGACTGACGGATTTTGAAATGGAATACTGACTGCTAGATATGAAGATGACCTCGGATACTGAGCTGAACCAAAGCCAAGAGATGGGCCTATCATAGATTGAGAAAATCCACCCTGAAACTGGGATTGATTAACAGGATCTTGGAGAAATCCTTCACGATTAAACTGGCTGCCAGAGAACTGATACTGGGAACTATCCTGTACCCGAGGACCCTGGAATTGACCATACTGAAAGTTGCCTTGCTGCTGAGGGCTTGGAGTCCAAAAACTCTGTGAGTTTTTTTGAAACTGAGGTTGAGAATCACTTGGAAATTGCAATCCAAGCGGACAAAACTGAACATTCCCGGCTCCTAGGTCACTATCATTAGCATTAGTGATTTCCTCATAAGAACCGTCTGCACGATGAATCACAACAATACCTTGGTTGCGCATTGCTTCCTCAAACCTAGCATGCACTTCACCCACTCTAGCCTTAGCATCTTGTTCTCGAGCCAGTGCAGCTTGGGCGAGCAATTGGGCCTCACGCTCACGAACCAAGGCGGCCTCAAGAGAAGCTCGCAACTCAATTATAGACATATCATTCAAACCCGACTGACCCATAGCAGATGAAACTCCAGACTGGGTGGACAACACATTCTCTGCACCATACATCTTGGATTCTGAATCAGAAGAATAACACTCGAACCCTTGAACTGTCTCCGCCTCGGGAATATGGACCAATCGAACGCCGGGAAAAGGAACACACACCCAACTTGCCGTAGCTGTAGAGGTAAAGAGGTGTATAAGGTGGTAGAGGAAAGAACCTTGAGAAGGTATGGGAGAGAGAAGAATGGGAAATGTGACGGACTCGTGCAAGCATTTTATTTGTGTTCAAGTAGAAATCAATGTCTTTTAAGTCCTAGGAACAGTTGAAAAAGGATAAGCCTTCTTTTTCGCATTCTAAACCTCAAGCGGGAACCTAAGGACACACCATTCAAAAATATACCAAATGCATTGGTTAAAAATTAATAATAGGAAATAATACCTAAATAAAAACCCAAGCATTTATGGGAGGACAAGCAGTCCAAATTTCTAAAGAAATTTGGGCAGCATGACGGGTATTCCTGAAGAATTTCAAAGAAAAATCCGACATGACCTCTCGTCGGTGCACGTTTACAAAACGACATGATCTCTCGTTAGAACATGTCGTGAGAGCGACATGTCCTTACGTGAAACCATGTTGCGTTGGCAACATGCCCACACGTGCTAGGTTTTGAGATAGGTATGTGTTCGGTAGTTAACTAACGGTTTATTTAATATCCGCAAGCTCATGGGCTATTGCAATATAGCGGCTGCAAGTACGGGTCGATCCCACAGAGACAGGATTTACTTTGGGATGATATTTGTCTTTATATAAATATATAAATAAAATGACTAGGGGAGATAAGAATTTGTTGAGAAAATACTAGAAAGATACAAAAACTACTCTAACATATAATGATAGTATTCTTGGGATTGAAAACAATAAGTATGCTTTAGATAAAGGCTTTTATCAAAATAACAAGGATGGTACGTTAGGCCTACACTACTTCGGGTTAAGACAGTAGCGTTTGTATCCTTCACTAATCATGTCCTAACTGTTTGAGATTTCCGTTTATGGTGCTCCCGCCCTATCACAAACGGGCATTACGGCTTAACTCTAGCTGACCAAAATTAGAAAGAATCCATTAAGATTGAAAATAAACGTACTTTCCATTCAAAGAACACCCTAGACCGTTGAACTACTCTCGTGATCAATGGAACCTAGTTCCTTCATATGGTTTCGTCAATCGAGATTCTCCACTAGGTCCTTCTCTCGATTAACTGGGGTTCTACAAATATGAACGTCTTTATATTTGCAGGCAATTTAAGAATAATATGAAGAAATTGTTTTAAGATGAAAGTGCCAAGTCAAGGATGATACGCTAAGTTGTACTAACTAGCACATGTATTTTAAAACTTACCGGCCTTTCTCTCGAGGGTCCAGCTTAGTGTAATCCCGTTTGTCACGCGGGAAATCTGACTCACCTTTCGAGGGTACCGTATAAATCAAAATCCATTATGTCTATCAATCTCACGTATTTTCCACTAAAGGATCATCCCTAGGTCTTTAAATCACTTTGTATGATTTATTGACCTAGTTCAATTCTTAGAGTTCCGCTAATCAATGTTTTTCACTTGATCAACTAAGTTTATACAACTAAGGACGTCTCCCTAATTGCAAGCATTAAGAGCACTTAAGAAGAGAATTGAAATGACATGTAAGAGAAGCATGAATATAAATCATTGGGTTTCCAATTCCGAGAAATGGAGGATTATTGAAACCATTGAAATAATAGTAAAAGGCTAAGAGATACGAGTAGAAATAAAAGTAAGAGAAGAGATACTTATTCTTGTAAAGAGAAGACAATGGCTGAAAATAATCTTGTATTGCATTCAATCTTCAAAAGTATACAAAGAATTGTCACGAATCATTCGTACACTTTGAATATTGTGTATAGATTGCTAGAGTATTTTTACTATATATTCTAAGTATGATCTGATCCTTCTGGATGATCTAAACTGAGTACAATTATATAGACATCTATGCTAAGGGTTGGGACTCTTCAAAGTGGTGCCTTCAAAAGGTGCCTTTTTGGAACAGGTACAGCGAATGCACGACCGAGTCAAGGGAACTGCACGGTCGTGCGATCTTGGCGCCAAAAAATCAGTTTGAACTAGGCATTGCGCACAGCCACTCCACCTTTGGCTGCACGGCCGCTCCGCCTGGTTTTCTTGGCCACTCCTCTTTTCAAGACTCGGCCACTCCACAAATTTGGGGCCAATTTTGGCCTGAAAATGGACAAGTGCACGGTCGCTCCTATGTGAAGAGCACGACCGTGCAGACTGGATTTTGGTCTTTATGCTTATTTTGATGTTGTCCCTCCATGGCTTTGACACTTGATTATTTTCAAGGCTCCAATTTGATCATAATTTGACTCTAAAACCTGTTTAAGAGCATAAAATCTACCAAAAGCATAAAATCGAAGATATATGATAAAAGAAGCTAAAATAACCTAAATGCAAACTAAATGATACTAAAAACTAAGGAAATGATTGATAAATAATGGGATAAATGACTATATAATAGTCACTTATCAAACTCCCCCACACTTAAACTCTTGCTTGTCCCTAAGCAAGTTTAGGATGAAAACATGGAGAGGGAGAAAAGAAAGAAAAAGAAAAATAAAATAAGAATGATTCCTCGGAATTTTATAGTAGCAAGTCCTAATTGCCTTTTGAATATTGCCTTTATCTTTCTAGTCATATTTTGTATACCTTTAAAAATTATGAGAAAGAAGCATTTTGGGGATATTTTTAAAGAAATAATTTTTTAAGATAATAGCCTAATATAGCATATATAGGAATTTGATCAAGTAAAGCATGCTAGAAGGATAAATCTTAGATCAATAACTTGGTAAAAAGAGAAGCTTTAACTCTTTAGAGTGATTTTTGATAAAATGAATTTATTGCTTAAAAATGTACAAATAGAAGCATAAACACTTATTCACAAACTAGAAGCTTTCATAGAATTGAATTGCATTTTTGAATCACAAAGGCGAAAAATGGATGATGATAGTGGAAAAATCTTATCAAGGTTTCAACAATTTATCTTATTTTTGCACGTGTTAAATTTTTGCAAAAGACCTTAGTAATTTTCGATCCTTTCAAGTAGGAGACATTGTGGCTGCGAACCCCATGTTCCTAATACTTAGATCAAGAATACTTTGGATATTACTTCCATTTGGCAAGGAGGCATCGTCGCAGCGAACGCCGTGCCCCGAGTTACTTAGGAAGTAATAGATTTCATTTCGCTTTTAAGATTTGGTGACTAAGTCACTCTTTTAGCAATAAGATAAAATGCCTAGCCTTGAGTCGATTAGTGGAAATGGAAAGATGGGATTTTAATGAAGGGATGTGATTCAAGGGGTGCAAAACAAAATAAATGCTTCTAATAAGGGAATAAGCATTAATCAAATTCGAAATGTACATTTAAAGAAATATTTTCAAAATTTTTCATAAAAACAACCAAGTAAATAAAAATGATCAAAAGATTCAATCTAATCAAATGCTTTTTTTTTTTTTTTGACAAAACCCTATATTTTGCTATATTAACTTATGAGGCTCTAATTTATTTCCTAAAAATATCCCTTATATTTTTCTTTTTATTAATTTTTAAGTTTATAAAAAATATGAGAACAAAGACAAAGGCATTATTCTATAGCAAATATCAAGCATAAGGATTAAACATATGGATTATCATAGGGATTATATATATATATATATATATATATATATATATATATATATATATATATATATATATATATATATATATATATATATATATATATATATATATATATATATATATATATATATATATATATATATATATATATATATATATATATATATATATATATATATATATTTTTTTTTTTTGAAAATAGAGTTAGTACATAATAATAATAAATAATATACAGATAAAATAAAATGAAAATATAAATAATAAAGACAAATATCAAAAAGTAAACCGTTGTCCCCGGCAATGGCGCCAAAAACTTGTTCGGTTGTTAACCTAACGGTTTATTTAATATCCGCAAGCGCACGGGCTATTGCAATATAGCGGGTGCAAGTACGGGTCGATCCCACAGAGACAGGATTTACTTTGGGATGATATTTGTCTTTATATAAATATAAAGATAAAATGATTGGGGGAGATAAGAATTTGTTGATAAAATACTAGAAAGATACAGAAACTACTCTAACATATAATGATAGTATTATCGGGATTGAAAACAAATAAGTATGCTTTAGATAAAGGCTTTTATCAAAATAACAAGGATGGTACGTTAGGCCTACACTACTTCGGATTAAGACAGTAGCGTTTGTATCCTTCACTAATCATGTCCTAACTGTTTGAGATTTCCATTTATGGTGCTCCCGCCCTGTCACAAACGGGCATTCCGGCTTAACTCTAGCTGACCACAATTAGAAAGAATCCATTAAGATCGAAAATCAATGTACTTTCCATTCAAAGAACACCCCTAGGCCGTTGAACTACTCTCGTGATCAATGGAACCTAGTTCCTTCATATGGTTCCATCAATCGAGATTCTCCGCTAGGTCCTTCTCTCGATTAACTGGGGTTCTACAAATATGAACGTCTTTATATTTGCAGGCAATTTAAGAATAATATGAAGAAATTGTTTTAAGATGAAAGTGCCAAGTCAAGGATGATATGCTAAGTTGTACTAACTAGCACATGTATTTTAAAACTTACCGGCCTTTCTCTCGAGGGTCCGGCTTAGTGTAATCCCGTTCGTCACGCGGGAAATCCGACTCACCTTTCGAGGGTACCATATAAATCAAAATCCATTAAGTCTATCAATCTCACGTATTTTCCACTAAAGGATCATCCCTAGGTCTTTAAATCACTTTGTATGATTTATTGACCTAGTTCAATTCTTAGAGTTCCGCTAATCAATGTTTTTCACTTGATCAACTAAGTTTATACAACTAAGGATGTCTCCCTAATTGCAAGCATTAAGAGCACTTAAGAAGAGAATTGAAATGACATGTAAGAGAAGCATGAATATAAATCATTGGGTTTCCAATTCCGAGAAATGGAGGATTATTCAAACCATTGAAATAATAGTAAAAGGCTAAGAGATAAGAGTAGAAATAAAAGTAAGAGAAGAGATACTTATTCTTGTAAAGAGAAGACAATGGCTAAAAATAATCTTGTATTGCATTCAATCTTCAAAAGTATACAAAGACTTGTCACGAATCATTCATACACTTTGAATATTGTGTATAGATTGCTAGAGTATTTTTACTATATATTCTAAGTATGATCTGATCCTTCTGGATGAACTAAACTGAGTACAAAGGCTTCTTATATAGACATCTATGCTAAGGGTTGGGACTCTTCAAAGCGGTGCCTTCAAAAGGTGCCTTTTTGGAATAGGTACAGCGAATGCACGACCGAGTCAAGGGAACTGCACGACCGTGCGATCTTGGCGCCAAAAAATCAGTTTGAACTAGGCATTGTGCACGGCCGCTCCACCTTTGGCTGCACGGCCGCTCCGCCTGGTTTTCTTGGCCACTCCTCTTTTCAAGACTCGGCCACTCCACAGATTTGGGGCCAATTTTGGCCTGAAAATGGACAAGTGCACGGCCGCTCCTATGTGAAGAGCACGACCGTGCAGACTGGATTTTGGTCTTTATGCTTATTTTGATGTTGTCCCTCCATGGCTTTGACACTTGATTATTTTCAAGGCTCCAATTTGATCATAATTTGACTCTAAAACCTGTTTAAGAGCAAAAATCTACCAAAAGCATAAAATCGAAGATATATGATAAAAGAAGCTAAAATAACCTAAATTCAAACTAAATGATACTAAAAACTAAGGAAATGATTGATAAATAATGGGATAAATGACTATATAATAGTCACTTATCAGTATGAAAGTCTATTATTAGTTTTGAAACAATTCATTTTAGTACATTTTGAAAATGTTGTGTCAAAAACCAACCGTTGGGTAAGCTTGAAAAAGTGTGGTTCCACCTATGATGCGCTAGGGGGAAAGGATTGATATTAGGCGCTCAAGCGTACGCGACATACATCACCGTCAGCGATGCCGTCAATCGCGCCAAATGGCTCTAGATCTAGTGATGTAGTGTGCGGGTGACTAGATTCTTTTATTTGCGAAAAAGATTTTTTTTTTATATATTTTTTTTATTTTTGAGTAAGATTAATAAAGAAAACATTACTCACACCCTAGAATCCAAAAGGGTACAATAAGAAACATCACAAACCGATCAAAGGGACCATCCTGAATCAAGGCCTGAACAAAACTGCAGACTGGCCAACTCTGTCGCGTGACACATGATAGACTTGGCTTGATGTGTCGCACGACTAAGCAGGCCAGTTTTCTAGAACCAAAATAGGAACAATCCCCCAGCCCCCCAAGCATTGCAAACATTAAAACTATGGCCCCTTCAGAGCATCAGAACAGGAACCAATACATAGAACAAGGCAATCAATGCAAGAAAAGCATATGTACACATAAAAGTCACACAAAAAAGAACACGACAAATGAATGAGCAGGATGTTAAATGAGAACGAAAGTTTGGCCCTCTTTTTGAAAAACAAGTTTCAAATGTCCCCAGCGGAGTCTCCACTGAACATACCCCATATGAAAATTAAGTTTTATGGTTTTGGAAAATGGGACGGGAGATATGTAAAAGTGAATGAAAAGGAGTCGCCACACCATGTTTTAAGAGGTACACTTTGAAAAACCTTTTGAAATCAGAGAGAGGGTTCGGGGGTCAGGTTACGTGTTGAAAAGAACTGAGAGTTCACCCAACACGCCTCGTAAATGAGTCTTTCAATGAAATAACATCCAAATCATTCAAATGTGTGTGCAAATGTGTGAGACGATATATGATAAATGTGCTTTACTTTTATTGATAAACTGAGAGAAAAACAACTTGTGAGCCACTTGGTGCGGGGGGTCACATCCCGATTACAACGAACGAAACAGATTTACAATTGAAACGAACCTGCTGCAAGTGGCTATGTATGTCGCACGACTCAGAACACCATATGTAAAGTTGTGTCGCGTGACACTAAGAGCCACCTTGCAGAGGTTTTACAAGGCTCAATTACAGAAACAGCAAGTAACTATAATATCAAATTACATCACATATATATGCTAAAGATCACATAGATTAGTATTTAATCATTCAAGAGGTTGTGGATATGAGGGATCCACCCTCATCTTGATGAACAAGCAAAACAATATTAAAATGATTCAACCACGAGTAATAGTATAAGAACAGCTTCAAATTCAAGGCATGTGTAATGATAACATGGATATTAATATCAGAATTCAACAACAATTATATCATATTTAGTGTAATGATCAGATCTAAGCATGATTACATGAATAAGTGGAGTAAGAGAGAGAGAGAGAGAGAGAGAAGGGAAGAAGGATCGTTACCCTTGATGTCCATGACACCTATATCAAGTTAGATATAGGAGCCTTCAAATATCAGCTTCAGCTACTGATATTAAGCTCAGATCAATTCAGTTTAGAGACTTCAATATATGTGTATGAAGTGTGTGTTGAATTGTATGTGAGAGAGAGAATGGATAGAGTATTAGTGTGTGTTTGTGTGTGTTTACTGTATGTCTGGCATAATTTAGGCAGAGTAACAGTAGGGGGTGGAAAAAGGATCCAGAAATGAGAGGGGAAGGGTCCAATTTATAGGCTGCATGGAATGGCTACTTGTGTCGCATGACATAACGAGGATAACTGCCTTCCTTCTAGAAACCTGCAAGGTGGCAGACTGGAATGATCGACATGGCTTATTGTGTCGCACGACAGAAGGATACATAACCGTTTTCCTTCTAGAAACATGCAAGGTGGTGAATTCTGGACCCTTCCTGGATAATTCCTTATAGGTCCAAACAGGATTAATACCCCAAAGGTCCTTCTGTATGGAAAAAAGACCTAAAGGCACTTCCTTAGCAAGAAACTTATAAAAAGCTCCCGGAAGTCTCGGAATGGACCGTAAATTTACCAAAATGCCCCTAGTATACTTTTATTGTGTAAAAGACACTTTTATTGGGTCGCGAGTTGGATTGGGGTACTCATAAAAGTAAAGACATAAATGTAAAGACATATGGTTTTCCCTCAAAAAGGAGCAACATTTAATATAACAAGTAATTGAGATTATCATGCACATGCACCAATCCCCACCCCTTTGATCAAATTATCTTTTTGGAAGATTGAGATTGGTGTAATCCTAACAGATTTAGCCTAATCCCATAGATGAATTAAGCATTTTTATAAATATCAAATAAGCTATAGCATATGGAATTTCGTAATAGAGTACTAACAACTAACCAACACACATGAAAGTGACTACAACAACAGTGATAGACCCATTTTAACTTCACAATATCTCATCTTCCTATATTCGTTGGTTAAACATTTTAGCCCATTACTCTAAATTTTTATGTGCCTTTTTGAAGAGTGGTAGTCCAATTTATTGATGAAGATGAAAATATCACGATTATTGATGAATGTGTTTCTACCTATCCAAATGATATAATTCTAGGCTTATTTATTGCTCAACCTTGGTGTTTTTTTATGTGTTTCTAGTGTTTATGTAAGTACAGGAAAGGAGATGGAAAATGATTAAATTGGACTTAAAAAGGACCAAAAAATGGGACAAACCCAAGTGGAGCAGAAAAGGAAAGACCAGAGGCTGACTCAGGGTGCGACCGCACCCCTCCTTAAGGGCGACCGCACCCTTTACCAGAAACTTAGGACGATCACGCCCAGGAAAGAGAGTGTTGGATATGCATACTTTAACCCTCCTAGATTAGCTTAAGATTTGATTGATACCATAACCTCATCTCTATTTTAAGGACTTTAGGCCCATATGTAATGAAGGTTAGACTTCAATTTCTTAGCTAAGTCCATTTTATAAAATAAGTTAAATTAGGCTTGCAGACTGGCACAAGACTCATTGGATATGAGGTTGCAGTTCAAAAGTTTCAGACCGCTTCATCAAAACCGCTTTAGCAAACTGCTCCAAGCAAATTGCTATGTGGAATTCTTTGTCTGAAACTGCTCTTGAACAACCATGTGCAAACCGCATTAGAGAACCGCTCTAGCCAACTGCAATGCAGTTAAATCTTGAGACCGCACTTATGGAACCTCTTCACTGGTGAAACCGCTCATGACAAACCGCATGCACACCAGACCGCTCCAATGATTGAGACTTGAAGAATGAACCACATTTGACCGTTGGAATCCACGTCAGCAATATCAAAAGTCAACCACCAAATCTTGTTACGTGACTAAGTATCAGACAAGATCCGCAAGGATCTTAAAAAGGTGACAGATGTCCTAACTACCTTAATTGCAGCTAAGGTCTGATCAGCTTTATCTGCAACTGCTGTACCAAAGGACAAAAGTGGATTTGTGGACCAATGGGAAAGCACCAGTACAGTACTTGCTACAGCTGTGTCCAACGGCTATATCCCTGGTGCTTGGGTATAAATACCCTTAATCTTCAACACTTAAAGATTGCTTGAGATATTGAAATTGCTGTGAGTTCATAAGAAGTTGAAGCTCTGCCCAGAAAATATTCAGTCCTTTGAATCTTCATCTTCTTCCTTCAAGAAAAATTCCCAGCCCAGAAATCAAGCCTTATACACCATCAAGAATCATTGTGCTCTACATCTCTTAGATTCAAAGAGCCTTGATCTTGTATACACACACACTCCTCACTTGTTTAATCACATAGATTATTCATTTGAGATACACCGGTTATAGTCTATGATTGATCTTCATATCTCTAATATAAAATCTAACTCTTAGAAATCCAAGACTAACCATCTTGGTAGTGGACGTAGATCGTTTACGATTGAACCACTCCAAATATTGTGTTCTTTATTTCTGCATTATTATTTTTTGTGCTTGCTGATTATTTTGTCTTATCTGATTGATCTAATTTTCAGATACCCATTATTGTGAATTGCGTTTGCAGTTAACTATTGTCAAAACCTCACTTTTCAGTTTTATAAACCGCACTGAAAACCGCATTGCAATACCGCACCTCTAAAACCGCTTTATAACTTTAATATTCCACTGTGCATTTTGCAACTCTACTTGCAGTTTCTTATTCACTGCAAGCGGTTTTGTAAGCAAGAGGTTGAGTTTTAAAAAGAGAGCGAAAAATTTGTAATAGCTATTCACCCCCCTTTAGCTATTTTTTACCCTTGTTGCCACCTTTGGGACCAACAGAGAGCCACCGTGTCAAGTTGTCCAGAAGATCAGTGCGACTGCACTCATTAAAGGGTGCGACCGCACCCCCAACGGATTAGGGCGGATACGGGCAGCTTATCCGGATTGATGAAGGATTTAGTGAATTGGATTTAATTGAGGAAACCCTTTTCTCCTCCCTACTATATATACAACTTACTAGTTAGGTTTTTTATCATATCTTCTATATTTTAGGTTTAGAATTGTTTGAAGAAGGATTTCAAGGCTTCAATCCAGGTTTTTATGTTTTTAATTCTTTTCTCTTTTATGGCTATTCGTAGCTAAATTTTTGATTCGTGGATTAGGTAAATAACTATTGGATCTCTATGCTAAGGTTTTAATTGTTCCTATTCAATTATTATCCTTGTTTATCTCAATATTCTTAATGTTCATTCTTGAGTTCAATTGTATGATTGTAATATACCCTTTGATCTCTTGAATTACTTGTATATAAATTGTTGCACTAGCGTGTATAGTTTATACTTTGACCATTATTGAGATGAATAGATTTATTTGAGGACTTAGCGGAAATCAAACGAATCTAGGTTCTATTGTTCTTAAGTTTCAATTGGATTTCTTGAGTGTTTATATCAACCTAGCTGAAAGTATAAACAAGAGAGAGATATTAGGGTCGCAATCCGCACATCAAACGTTCCAACCCTAACTTTTGTGAACGAACCCTTTAATGAGATTGGCCTCCTTTATCTCCTTTGAAATAGCATAAAGTGATAATAGTTATGAATCCCAATCCGTGAATCCTTTGTATATCTTGATTTCTTTAGTCCTATTTAATTCTTGTTTTCTTAGTTTAATAATCAAACAATAAAATCAAAACCCATTTCTTGGTTACTCTTGCATTGTTTAAATATACTTGTTCACACATAAGTCTCTGTGGATTCGACCTTTGCATTTTCATATTACTACTATGGATCACTAGTGCACTTGCTATGCAATTATTATAAGAGGAGAAATTCTCCATCAAGTTTTTGGCGCCGTTGTCGGGGACTTGTTGTGATTGAACAAATTAATTTTTATAGTGTATGCTTGGTCGACGTTCTTTGATTCCTACCTTGGAGCCATTGAAAGACGATATTGATAAATTAGGTCGTCATAAACTGGAATTAAACGAGGGTAATCCCCTTGAAATAGACCTAGAACCGAATCTTGACCTCTACCACCGGGGTAGAGGAAATAAAAGCCGAGATGGCAGAACCACCGGCTCAAACAATGCATGACTTCTTACGTCCTAAATTATACACATCAGTGTCTTGTATAGTGTTGTCTGAAGCAGCAAAGAATTTTGAGGTTAAGGGTCAATATTTTGCTATGTTACCCAATTACCAAGGTCTTTTATCTGAAGACCCTTTGACCTTTTTAAGAGATTATATGATGACTGTTTCACACTTTCCAGGTAAAGACGGAGTGACTGTTGAAAAAATGAGGTTAAAATACTTCCCCTACCATGAAGGGGAATGCAAAGACATGGTTGATGATGCTCACACCTATGAGCATAAACACATGAGATGAATTACATGATGCATTTTTACACAAATATTACCCGCTGTAAGTATCCTAATCCGGACCGCTCTCCATCCGAGCATACGGGAAACACCGAGGATTCACGCATTCGTGATCCCAAAGAGCCGTAACATCCAAAAGGTCCAGACTGATCAGCCAAACTAAAGAAGGACCTTTCAGGGATAAAAGGGAATTTAGGGACTTTGCTGGAAATAACAAAAAAAGGCAAAAATACATTAACTTGCATACATGTCCATACGGACACATGTGCAATGCAAGATGTGTCCGTACGGACACTTATGTCAACACGCCAACTTCATTGCAAAATCTCCACAAAGTCCACAATATTCCCTGAAATCCAGGAAAACCAAAAAGTTGTAATTGCACAAAGATCCATACGGACCACTTTGCAATTTTTTGAGGCCTATAAATAGAAGGCTCCCCCTCCCATTTCATTCACACCTCAACCTTCTCCTATCTCCCCCAGCCTTCAGGCACCTTTCTAAGCCATCCCGGCCTCTTTCGACCCTTCTCGAGGCCTCCCGAGCCATCCTGAGGCGCTTCAAAGCCCTCTCGAGCCGATCCTGGTCCGTCCCGATCGATATCCCATCGTCCTTCCGGCCCTATTCATCCCAAGAAAAACTCCAAACACCCAAACGGCTCAAACCGGTCCAAACCCGCGAGTCCAAATGAGTGTGAACGGGTGCTAATTAGGGGAGGTTCTGCCCGAGTGAGTGCAAAATTTCTCTCCTCTTTAGAAACCCCGAGTGTGATACTGAGAGTTAATAGGGAGATTTTGCCATTAGTGAGGGCAAAACCTCTCTCCTCTTTAAACACCCTCAACCAAACACATTCCCCCTACAAACCCTAGGGAGATAGAACCCAACCAACATTGGTGAGCTCTCCTTCCGCACATTTAAAGAGTGCTCTAAATTCAGTATTTAAATACTTTACTGCTTTAAATTTACTGCTTACAATGTAGTCTACATTTACTATTCACACAGACCCAATTAAACCATCCAAACGATCCTACAAGGCCTTCCATTGCACTATGGAGGTCTGACGGTAATAGCGGTTTGTTAATATTCCCGCACTGTCTTTCAATTATTTATTTAATGCATTTTATTTAAAAGCACACACACACATAACATTTAAAGAAAGAAGGGTATCGAAAGACTCGTGTATACGAGGTGACTCGGGTGAGCTCAAAATATCTCTTCCCGAGGCGTAACCTGACCTCCGAACTCAAAAATCTCATCACACAACAAAATAAACAAAATCAGGCATTTTCTCAATGTTTTGGGCATAATCAAAACGACGTGGCGACTCTACAAAACAAAAAGCAGCAAAATGGGCCACCCGGCTTTGAGATGCCGTTCGCGCACCGGATCGGGTAATTTCAGTTGGCGACTCCGCTGGGGACATTTTGTTTTAAAAAACTTTTTAACAAAAAAAAGATTTTTTAAAAACAATGATGAGGGTCAAACTTTCATTTTACCCTTTCTTTAACTGTTGTGTGTGTGTGCATGTGCTTTATTTTTTTTTGCTTATTCAAAAAATACAAAAAAAATGCATCATAATACATCTGTGTACATACTTTTAAAATACATTCTGCAAAAACTTTCTGTTTTACTCAGAAAAGGAATTTTAGTGACCGCACACTACGTGCACTCTTATCCTGTACACTGCACACTACAACCCCAAACCCGGGATGGTCTCAGATGCAGTTCGATTGGTGTTCCTATGCCTTTTGAGCGCGCACGGGATCATTCCAAACTTCCCATCCTAGCCAGTGTCAACCATGCACTTTTGCGTCACACTCTGTCCAGACTCAGTTGGTTTTTGACCCAGTCCGTGTCATAAAGCCTGGATACATATCCCATGTCGGCCGTTATCTGAGTTAAAGCCCAGAAATCAAGATCTCTTGAGCAAGCAAGACAATGAAAAGTCATGCTAAAATCTTGACCTGATCTTGATTTCTAAAGCTACACTTAGACAATGATCCGTACCCGGATATACGTCCATGCCCACGTGACACCATGTCATCAAGCCTTTAATGCTTCATCCATGAAAATATGACCTAGCCAAAACTAAAGTCATAGATCCCTTGCGCAAGCAAGGTAAAGAGAGGTCATCCCGAACTCTTGACCCGATCTTGAATTGGTACTGGCTCCATTCACTATTCACATGGCAGACACATTAAAACGAACATGACAGGCTCGATCCTTAGGTTCGTTTTTCTTTTGGCCGGTGGAAACCGCTTACCCTATAGGACCCTCGCCTGGGGCTGTCCACCCTGGGAGGTCAAAATACAGGTGCAAAACGAGGGACTTATAGTCGTAGTGACGGATTTCACTAACCCAGGATCTAGAATAGTTGCGAAAAAGAAGAGAAATCTTTTCCAACCCATTTAAGATTCTGAGAAAACATGTTTTAAGTAAATTAAAATAACAAAAAATATAAAAAAAAAGGAAACTGCATATCGCATGAGCTTTCCCCTTTCATCCAAAAGGCCCTCCTGATTCTAAACCATACCTTTCACCCCCTCCAGCGAACCGAGAGTGGTTGAGAGTACCCGGGTGCCGTCTTTTCAGTATTTAAGTCACAAGGTCCGACAGCCTTTCCGGTTCAGCGGTCCGAACAGTCCATTACTCTCCTATGGCAGGGTCGACAGATAACAGTGAGGGAAATGGTACTCCACCTCTGAGAAATCTCCAAACAATGGAGGAGGTGCTCCAAGCCTTCAAAACCCTTAAGAAGCGCCAAGAAGAGTAGCAAGCCTGGATCGTAGACACCATGGGCCTTCGCGGAGCTATTGCGGTTCCCCAATCCGATGGAACCTTCACCCTCATAGAAGATAAAGACATGCCTGCTCCCATGGCTGCCCAAAGCTATCAGCAGGTTCCCCCCTCCGCAAAGCTATGAAAATTCGGTAATGCAAAGTAGCTCCCGCTCAAAGCTCCACTCGAGCCTCAGTCAAGCAGCTCCGATCTTCCAACCTCAGCCCAATCAGTTTCCCGGCTCTGCTCCGCAAACTCAATATCACCAGCACACATATGGACCTGCTCCCCCTGATCCTAATGTCTCTCAGTATCCCCAGGGATTCAATCTATTGCCTCTATATGAGCCCCCCAGCCACAACTTGAAATCCCAATGTCTGCCAGGGACAGACATACCAAGCGGATACCCAGACATTTCAAATCTGCCGGCCGCCAGACTACTTCTTGGGGCTAACAAGGCATTCCCTCAACTCCCAAACACAACCCAGCATGGTCCGGGCAATCACGCCCTTGGCTCCAATCTCAACAATCAAGGATACAGGTTGGTATACACTTAATTACCTCCCCATGACTCCCGAGTGGCAATCCCCTCAATGAACCCACCTTCGTCTTCGGTTTCCATTCCAGAAAATAGCAGCCAGCCTCTGCCTACTGACCCTCTGATGGCTTGGTTGGTCGAACAAATGAAGGATATGCAAGGAAAATTGGCCAACTCTCGGAGAGACTCGCTCATGCCTACATATCCGAGCAAGGTGGTTCCTCTCCCTCCGAAGTTAAGGATGCTGGAAATGGAGAAGTTCTATGGGACACAATGCCCAAAACTCACATCGATACCTATGTCCTAGGTATGAGAGCCAAAGGGGCCACCCCTCACATCGATGGAGAAGTACCGCGCCAACCTTGAGTGGGAAATCAACCGACATGATCTGCAAGACACCGAACAAATGGATGACGAGCCGGTGGGAGAATTTTACAAAAGATGGAATTGGAAACTAAGCGAGATAATGGATCCGCTTTCCAAGGAAGAGCAAATGGACATCTTCCATTCCTGCCTCAAGCCATCTCTGAGGGCCCTGATTAGCCATCATTTCTATCCCGACCTTCATGCCATGGTCAATGTCGGGACCAAGTTCGAAAAGATGTTGAGTCTACAAAAGTCAGCAGCCACCCCTGCTTCTTCATACCGCTATCGAGCAGTCCCGTCGAATCTGGCACCTGTCCCAAACAAAGGAAAGGAAGCCACCAGAGTAGTCCACTATATCCAAAACGGAGTTCAAGTAAGCCGCGATCAAGCACCCCCAAGGAACAACAATCCTCCTCGGCAACAATAGTTCCAGCGCTTTGACAACCTCGAGATGCCCCTGAGCCAAGTGTTCGAAGCATTGGTAAAATAGAGCATCCTCAAACCTCTCAAAAATTTCCAGACAAAGACTCTCAATCCTAACATGGACATGAGCCAATGTTGTGCCTTCCACAACTACCCCGGCCATACCACCGACAATTGCTTCGTGCTGAAACAAGTGGTCCATGGGCTGATTGAAGAAGGGAAGTTGGAACGCCCCTGTGGCCCCAACACAGTCAGAAATTCGTTCCCCCGGAATGACATAGTAAATATGATAGCATTCAGCGAGACCTTATGTAGGCCCCCTACAATCTCCTGGTCTGTCAACATGCTATCCCGCGGCGATTGGGAATGCGAAACCAGAATCAAGCGCTCCCGTAATAGAGAATCCAGAACGGAGGATCCAAGAATGACCGTCTCCCTTGGATCCCTGCCATGATCGAGGCACACCTATGGTTGGATCAAGTACTCCCCAGAGGCAAGGCAAACTGAAGCAAACGGCAATGCCGGAAGCGGTCTAACCTTCACAGATGCAGATTTGTCGGAGTGCGAAAACAGACACAACGAGGCTCTCCATATCCTCATAAAAATAAAAGGATCTACCTACCAGACGTTCTAGTCGATAATGGTTCGTCGGTCAATGTCCTTGCCGCACGTATAATAAGAAAACTAAGGGTCGACCGCTCTCGGATGAGACCTTCTGCCCGAGTAATCCGAGCCTACGGCTCCACACCCTGCAATGTTATAAGGGTGATCACTCTGGACATCCAGTTCAACGAGCAAGAAGAGTCGGTGGAATTCCAAGTTGTGGAAATCGAATCCTATTTTTCTGCCTTGCTGGGACAACCTTGGCTACACCAAATGAAAGCAGTGGCCTCAACCTTACACCAGTACGTAAAGTTCATCAACATCAATGGGAACCTCGAGTTGATACATGGGGGCAACATAATGGAGAGCGCTTGGCCAGCAAGCTACGATCCAGAAGAAGGTCCCGACATGATTGAGTACCCCCTGGCGGACGAGACCCATGTCACAATCCAATTCGAAAGTGATCCCTACATTCACGCATTGAGTCGTGAAGAGCTAGCGATCGAAGAATTCCTGAGTCAAGATGACGAGTCAGATCAATGCGACTGCGAAGAATGCTTAAAAGAGAACCAAGAGGTAGACGCCCAATTGGAACTCGACCAAGGAATGGACCCACACTTCACTGGAAATTCTCCCGAAGCAAGTTGGCCTACTATCTATCCCTTGGAATTTGTCAACCCCCATATCGACACACCCAGATCCCATGAAGACGGCTACAACAGCATAGTCCAATTCAATGTCCCGGTGCTCGACTTAGAAGAGAGATGGTGCAACATCCTTCGATACCTAGTCAAAGAAGGAAAAATAGAATGCCCCCAACGATTCAGATATCGTGAATGTCATCCAAGTAAAGACCTTAGCCGTGGGAGCAGAGTCTCAAAAGATAATCAACGTCAGCAAGAGTAAACTCCAAAGAAGCGAGTCCCTCGCCCTCCTAGAGGAAGCTCTCCACGAGCTCCATCAGCAAAATCCCTCGGGATCTGGTAGTAGCACCAATGGAGGGACACCTTCAAATGAGCAGCCTCATACCACCTCAGTTTGGTTTGAAGTCGAATCAAAGGCAAGCCTACCCCCTAGGACGGTATCAATTAAAGAGTGGCTACCAGGACCATCACCACCTTCTCCGGACCTGCAGCCAACAAGGAGAAAATGATTAGAAAGCTTGGTCTAACCCCTCACGTCCTAGAGTCTAGATTCGAAACACATTCCGAGTCTATTGTCTTTGAATTTGAATCTCTCGAGTCATCTGATGGCCTTACGCCAGACGATTATGAGCTCATAGCCAACAATGTATTCCCCTACGCTTTAAATGAAAGATTCAACCTTTCCGAGTATCCCCTTATTGCATCTTTAACGAATGATAAATTAACTAACAAATCAAAAACAGTTAATAACGATTCACTCGATAAAGACGCAGACACATTAAACGAATAATACATTAAAGAAATATTTAAGCATGTTGTCAAACGAGAGGAAAACTAGGCCCAAGCTGCCGAGGAGGTTCTAACCAAAGAGAATTTGGGGACTGTTGAAGAGCCTAAAGAGACGCAAATCGAAAGTTTCTTCATCGGCACCGAGCAAGAAGCATTGACTGCACTGCTCAAAGAATTTGTAGACGTGTTCGCTTGGTCCTACTAAGACATGCCCGGCCTAGATCCAGCCATAGTGGAACATCGGATTCCCTTGAAGTCCAAGGCTAAGCCCATCAAGCAGAAGCTACGCTGAATCAAGCCAGAATGGTCATTACAAGTCAAGGAAGAGATCGAGAAGATGCTCCGCGTCGGATTCATAAGGGTGATCAAATACCCGAATTGGATCTCCAACATAGTCACGGTCACCAAGGCCAATGGGAAAGTATGCTATTGCGTGGACTTCTGAGATCTCAACAAAGCAAGTCCCAAGGATGACTTTCTACTACCGAACATAGACATGTTGGTCGACACTACGGCTAATTTCGAAGTTAAGTCCTTCGTGGACGGTTTCACCGGCTACAATCAAATCAAGATGGCTGAAGAAGACCAATAGAAAACCGCCTTCACAACCCTCTAGGGAACCTACTGCTACATAGTAATGCCGTTCGGACTAAAGAACGCTGGGGCTACCTACCAACGGGCAGCGACCGCACTCTTCCACGACATGATCCACAAAGAGATCGAAGTGTACGTCGAAGACATGATCATCCACTCAAAGGGATCAGACGGACAACACCTCATCGACTTGAGAAAGTTCTTCGATTTCCTTCAAAAGTATTCAATGAGGTTGAACCCTGCCAAATGCACATTCGGAGTCATCCGAGGAAAAGTCTTGGGATACATGGTCACAGAACGAGGCATCGAAGTGTATCCCCAAAAGATTAAATCCATAATTGAGATGAGACCACCGTAAACCCAAACAGAAGTGAAAAGCTTCATGGGCAGCCTGCAGTACATCAGCCGCTTCGTTAATCAGCTGACTTCCATATGCGAGCCAATCTTTCGACTAATGAAAAAGAATGCGGACATCGAGTGGCACCCGAAATGCCAAGACTCCTTCGAAAAGATAAAGGCGTATCTTGTGAGTCCCCCGATCCTCTGTCCTCCCCACGAAGAGAAGCCACTCTTGATGTACCTGACTGTGACCGACAGCGCAGTTGGAGCCATGCTATGCCAAGAAAAGAAAGAGTCAAAGGTCAAGAATGCCATTTACTTCGTGAGCCAAAAGTTCACTACTCATCCCTAGAGAAAACCTGCGTAGCTCTATTATGGGTCGTCGAGAAATTGCTACACTACATGCAATCGCACACAGTGCACCTGGTCTCCAAAATAGACCCGGTCAAACATCTCTTCGACAAACCATCACTGTCAATGAGACTAGCCAAATGGTCTTTCTTTATGGCGGAGTTTGACATCAAATACGTAAACGATAAGTCGATCAAGGGATGGGTAATAGCCGAACAATTGGCCGACTTCCCAATCGACGAGGCTAAAGGTCCCGAACCACAATTTCCAGACGAAGGAATCTTCACACTTGAAGGTGAGAATCGATTGAAATTTTTCTTTGATGGAGCAGCCAACAAAAGAGGAAATGGCATTGGAATGCTCTTGGTCGACCCAAAAGATGAGCACACCCCAATCGCCATAAAGCTAAACTTTGAGGTAACTAACAATGCCGCCGAATATGAAGCATGCGTTGCTGGACTAAAGGCCGCCCTCGAAAGGAATGTCAAAGAATTAAAGGTCTACGGGGGCTCAGCCTTGATCATCAATCAAGTTTCCAACAAATGGAAAATGATAGACCCAGGCTTGCAAAAATACCATGCCTGCATGGAGGACCTCATCGCGCAATTCAAAGAGGTCACCTTCCACTATCTGCTAAGGGACCAGAATCGATTTGCAGATGCCCTAGCCACCTTGGCTTCACTCATAGAGATCCCCGAAGGGAAGGCGGTAAAGCCATTCAAAGTAGGAAGGAAGGAAATTCCTGCCTACTGTTGTGAAATCGAGGCAGAGCCCAAGCCAATCAACGAGCCATGGTACAACCAAATCTACCAATACCTCAAAAATGGGGAAACCTCTTTCATGAATTAGGGAGGCAAACACAAAGAAGGAACAAAGCCAAGAGCATCGTGGCCCTAAAACACCTTGCCTCTCACTTTGTCATCCTTGGCGATATGCTGTACAAGAAATACTACCAAGGACCGCTCCTCCGCTGCATCAGCAAGGAAAAAGCAAATGAGCTCATGAACGAAGTCCAAAATGGGGCTTGCAGTCCCCACATGAATATCAGAGCCCTGATGCAGATCATTCTTCGAATAGGCTACTACTGGATCTCCATGGAGGCAGATTGCATCCACTTTGTCCGAAGCTGCGACAAGTGCCAGCGGTTCTCCAACCTTAACCATCTTTCCCATCATGATTTCTACTGCATGACCACTCCCTAGCCTTTTGCCACTTGGGGAATCGAAATCATCGGGAAGATCGCTCCGCCAGGCAGCAACGACCACGAGTTCATCTTGGTAGCCATCGACTACTTCACAAAATGGGTCAAAGCCAAGTCCTACAAGGTGTTGACGTCCAAGAAGGTCACACAGTTCTTCAAAGAAAACATCATATGTCGATACAGCATCCCGAACGAGGTCATATCTGACAACGGATCTCGCTTTGAAGCTTTAGAGTAGAAACGCAGCTGAAATTACCTGGATCGCCCGGATGCGGCGAGAGGTTTTTGACTTCACGGAAAAGAGAGTCGCCATGCCGTTTTGTATTATGAGCCTAAACTTTGAAAAATGCTAGTTTAAAAAGGAGGTCATTTTGATTGGGAGCCAAAACTTAGGAAAAGACTGTTTGAAAAGGAGGCCATTTTGATTGGGAGCCAAAACTTAGGAAAAGGCTCTTTGAACAGAGATTGTTAGGTTTGGAGGTCAGGTTACGTTTTGGGAAGAGTATCTTGAGATCACCTGAAATGCCTCGCATAACGAGTCTTTCTACCTTTCTCAAAAAGCGTGTGTCTGTGTGTGTTCGTTTACTTTTGAAAGTGAGTTTGAATGACAAACTTGAATCTTAGTTTGAAAAGGAGTTTTGCATGGCAAACCTTGATTTTGAGCTTGGAAATGATCCGGTAGAATTTTGGCAGAGTTTCCCCTTAATTTGGTGTTTATAAACCTAGGGATTTGGGAAACGTTTTGACTTGGGTCAGTTTAGCCTATGTTTTTAAGGATTCGAATCCACCGACGAGTAGCCCGAGAGCCCCCGAAGAGCTGAGAATTCCATTGACGAGTAGCACGAGGGCCCCCGAAGAGTAGAGAAAGACTATCATTTATGCTAGGGGTGAAGAGGGAGGTGAATTAGTGAGTAAATGAGGGAGGAGGAGGGGGGTATTTATAGGTGGAGAAGGAGGTTGCCTTGGACTGGTTTGGACTGATTTGGACAGTTTTTAAATGTCAAAATAGTCCTGGAATAAGATATATAAGGGGAATTTTGGTCTTTTCAGCCTTTAATTTGATTGATGTTGACAAGAGGGAGCTTGCATGTAAGCCACGTGTCCCTGCTTAGTCATTAAGCAAGCCCATTTGCTCCGTTAAGTCGGGTTTTGACTGTTTTTTAAATAACTATTCGGATAAATGTCCGGAACAGTCCCCAAAAATCCCGGAAATTGCGTATTTTTGGGAAAGTGGTATCTTTCACGTGTCCGAGCGTGAGTTGAATGCACTTTGATTTCTCGAATGCTCGGGGCAGTTCGGGAAAGTCTCGTTAACTTGGAAAGAGTGAGTTAACGGATTCTAACGATCCAGATTTGGGTACTTATAGTAGCCCCTCGGTGACGTCACTTAAAGAGGAAGTGGGGTCGTCGAAAAAAGATAAGGATCCAAATCGGGGGATGCCTTATGGAGAGACCTGAGCGGTCAAATGGCTGGACCCTTAGAGAAAGGATTCCTACGTATCTCGAGCGGGAATCAAGCCTATCGTAGTTCACGCATGTGAGGGCAATTCGTAGGGGCCTCGACCTGAGGGGAATGATTAGGAGGAGTTCGTTCTGATTGAGACTATTTTGAAGGCATCTAAACCTGAGGGAGACTATTTGAAGGCATCTATACCTGAGGAAGACTATTTGAAGGCGTCTAGACCTGAGGGAGACTATTTGAAGGCGTCTAGACCTGAGGGAGACTATTTGAAGGCATCTAGATCTGATGGAGACTATTTAAAGGCGTCTAGACCTGAGGGAGACTGTTTGAAGGCGTATAGACCTGAGGGAGACTATTTGAAGGCGTCTATACCTAAGATAATGAGGGCGTGGTAGCACCTCAGACCAAATTGTTGAAGCTTTTGAGGGCGTGTGGCGCCTCAGACCGAATTTGATGAAGCTTTCGAGGGCGTGTGGCACCTAAGACTGAGATTACTGAAACTTTCGAGGGCGTGTGGCGCCTCAGACCGAATGTGCTGAAACTTTTGAGGGCGTGTGGCGCCTCAGACATAATTGTTGAAGCCTTTGAGGGCGTGTGACGCCTTAGACCAAATTTGATGAAGCTTTCGAGTGCGTGTGTCACCTCAGACTGAGATTATGAGGACGTGTTTGTCCTGAGATGAAGGTGTTCGTGCCTTGAGATTGATTTTTGTAAGGCGTTCGTGCCTTGAGATTGATTTTTGTAAGGCGTTCGTGCCTTTAGATGAAGGCTTTTGTAAGGCGTTCATGCCTTGAGATTGATTTTTGTAAGGCGTTCGTGCCTTGAGATTGATTTTTGTAAGGCGTTCGTGCCTTGAGATGAAGGCGTTCGTGCCTTGAGATGAAGGCGTTCGTGCCTTGGGTGCTGGACTTATGATGACGGCCAAGATTTATCTGCTGGGGATATGGCAGAATAACAGGAACGGTTGTGTTAAACGGATGTTATAACAAGAAGGTCCAAGTCTTTTAAAGTTCTAACGATTTGGTTAGAGACGGAGAAGAAACTCTCGATGTTCTAACAATTCGGTTAGAGACGGAAAAGAAATGCTCGACGTTCTAACGATTCGGTTAGAGACGGAGAAGAAACGCTGGACGTTCTAACAATTCAATTAGAAACGAAGAAGAAAGGTTTGATGTTCTAACAATTCGGTTAAAAAAGGCACGACGTTCTAACAATTCGGTTAGAAACGGAGAAGAAAGGTTTGATGTTCTAACAATTCGGTCAGAAAAGGCTCAACGTTCTAACAATTCGGTTAGAAACGGAGAAGAAAGGTTTGATGTTCTAACAATTCGGTTAGAACAGGCTCGACGTTCTAACAATTTAGTTAGAAACGGAGAAGAAACTTTTAATGTTCTAACAATTCGGTTAGAAAAGGCTCGAGGTTCTAACAATTCAGTTAGAAACAGAGAAGAAACGTTTGATGTTCTAACAATTCGGTTAGAAAAGGCTCGACGTTCTAACAATTAGGCTAGAAACGGAGAAGAAAGGTTTGATGTTCTAACAATTCGGTTAGAAAAGACTCGACGTTCTAATAATTCGGTTAGAAATGGAGAAGAAAGGTTTGATATTCTAATAATTCGGTTAGAAAAGGCTCGACATTCTAACAATTTGGTTAGAAACGGAGAAGTAATGTTTAATGTTCTAACAATTCGGTTAGAAAAGGCTCGACGTTCTAACAATTCAGTTAGAAACGGAGAAGAAATGTTTGATGTTCTAACAATTCGGTTAGAAAAGGCTCGACGTTCTAACAATTCGGTTAGAAACAGATAAGAAAGGTTTGATGTTCTAACAATTCGGTTAGAAACGGAGAAGAAACGTTTGATTTTTGTTAAAGGGGCGGGCTTATGACGATGGTGGCCGAAGAGGGATTGTTGTGCGGGATTACATTGATTGCCGCTGAGATGGGGTGGTCGGGCTTACGATGACGGCCAAAATTTAACCTCGGGAGAGGGGCATTAGAAATGTCTAACGGAAATTTTAACCTCGGGAGAGAGGCGTTAGAGATGTCTAACGAGAATTTTAACCTCGGGAGTGCGGTGGCACATTGATGGGGAAAAGCGTCCAAAGTTCTAACAAAGTCATTTAGGAACTGAGGGGATTTGATTGACGTTCTAACAAGCAGTTAGAAATGAAAGATGATTGACGTTCCTTAAAAGGATGGTCTTACTATCCTGTTGGGGAGGAATGTTCGGGCTTACGATGACGACCGAATTTTAACCTCGGGAGAGGAGCGTTAGAGATGTCTAACGGGAATTTTAACCTCCGGAGAGGGGCATTAGAAATGTCTAACTGGAAAATTTAACCTCGGGAGAGGGGACGTTAGTGAAAACTAACGGGAAATTACCCTCGGGAGAGGGGACGTTAGAGATGTCTAATTGGGAAATTTGACCTCGGGAGAGGGGACGTTAGTGAAAACTAACGAGAAATTAACCTCGGGAGAGGGGACGTTAGAGATGTCTAACTGGGAAATTTGACCTCGAGAGAGGGGTGTTAGAGATGTCTAACTGGGAAATTTGACCTCGGGAGAGGGGCGTTAGAGATGTCTAACTGAGAAATGTGATAACTTTTGAGCAAAAGTATCAAATTTGAAAAGATGAGGGGCTGATTGGTAATTTGGGCAAAAATACCCCATGCTGTAAAAGAGGCCAGCCGGCCATATCTTCAACTTGGACAAATTTAGAACTGGGCATCAGATAGAGAGGACAGAAAAAAAACTTTCATTTTTCCTGCGAGAGAGAAAAGAGTGAAATTTCTTCCATTCTTCTAGATTCCTTGTCCAAATCTCGATAGATTAACTTCATGGAAGGGAGAATAGCACGACGAGGTCGCCATAGGAGAACCGACAACGAGAGGAGGAGGCTTAGGAGGACGGTGCGAACGACCGAGCTTTCTTTGGATCCAACCGAGTTTTACAAAGCTCGGGATAGCCATAAATCCAAGGAGGGGATTGCGAGGAAGGTAAGCAATTTCGAACTCCTTGATTAATTTCGAATTTAGATTTGATTTTGAATGAGTTAGGGTTCTTGTTGCCCAATTTGGGGCTTTTGATCTTGTTGTGATTATTTGTTGAAATTGGTTCTTGTTTAATGCAATTGAGGGTATGGATAGACATTCTAGAAATTTTGGTAGAAAATTCCTTGTCTAGGGGTGTTTTTCAAAATTAAAGTGAGTTAACTCGGGACAGTAATTTTGAAATGCTTTGAAAGTTCCGAGTTTGACGGATTTTCCTGAATGTTTTGAAAGTTCCGGATTTGACGGATTTTTCTGAAAGATTTGAAAGTTTCGGGTTTGACGAGTTTTTCTGAATGATTTGAAAGTTCCGGGTTTGACGGGTTTTTCGAAATGATTTGAAAGTTTCGGGTTTGGCTGGTTTTTCTGAATGATTTGAAAGTTCCGGGTTTGACGGGTTTTTTGAAATGATTTGAACCGTTAATACTCCGACTTGGGACGAAGATATTTTAGGGAGAGGACTGGATTTATATCTTTCTCTTGATATACTTGTGTGATTTTGACATGGCATGTACATTTTTATGTACGTTATTTTGTATTAACAAACATTTGCTGTGTTTACCTGCAGGGGCGAGGGTCGATTGATGTGTCCACTAGACATGGCCGACCCGTACCCATTCGAACCCATGGAACCGTACTCGGATTTAACCCGTCAGAACCGGAACCGTGTAAGACCCGTGAACCGTTGGACCCGTACCCGTATAATTGGCGGTTCGGTTCCGGTTCCTCTTTCTCCAAACCCGTGACCCGGCGGTTCCAACCCGTGGAACCGTACCCGTTACGACCCGTGGAACCGTACCCGTGAGACCCGCATCAGGAACCGCGTCAGAAGTCTAGGAGCCTAGGAAGGAGGGCGCAGGAAAAGGGTCTCTCTGGTCTGGGTAGGTGGCACCAAATGCCAATCCAATTTTTATTTTTTTATTTTTAAACCAAATCAAGTAAAGTAACCAACTAAACCAAGTAACTAAAGTGGAAGGGGGTTGGGGTGGGGCCGTTGGGTGCAGGAAGTGATGGCGCTGGGAAACTCAGAAGTCAGAACGGTCAGATGACAGATCGCCAGAAATTTTTTGACATCTTTTCATTTCAGTCCCCTTGGCGTTAGTAACATGCAGTCAGTTTGACCAAAATATTACCGTTTGACTGACTTTTTGACATCTTTTCATTCCTTTAAAAAAAATAAAAAAAATAAATTTGTTATCCATTTACAATTATCTAACTATAAATACCATTTCCCACCCCAAATAATTTATTTCACAAAAACTCAGTTATCTCTCACTCTCTCTCTCTAACGAAAATTGTTAATTCAAAATTTCAAAACCTTTCTAAAGCTCAAATCTGATCAAACTTCAATCTTTCCATTCAACATCCATATTTTCATCCTTCACATCCATATTTTAATCCTTCATTTCACATATTTCCATTCATTTCACATATTTTCATTTCTTTTTCTTATTTTCAAACATGAATATGCTTTAAAATATTGTTATCAAGAAGGGTAGGAAATCATCATCCTCCCAAGCACCACCACCACCAACATTTTCCGAAGTGGAGGGTCGTCCTTATTTTGATGGGGGAATTTCGGGCCAAAATGCATGGGAACATGAGGTGGAACAAGAATATGATGATGAAGCGGAAGAGCTTCCTAATTTTGGTACTCCGAGTCCAAATACTCAAGAAAGTGACGGCAATACTATGGAAACCATTAGAGGAGGAGGTCAAGGAGGGCAGCGTCGTAAAGGAACAAGCGATGCTCCTAGACCTACAAGGGCTACGAAATCAGATATTTTTCGTAAAACACATCAAGAAGGTGCAAGGAGATGCAAAGGGCAAAAATCTTGAGCAAATATATGGAAAATGCAATTATTGCCATGTAAGATATACATGGTATCCCGGTGATGGATACGTGAATTAAACTAAGCATTTGAGAACCAAACATCCCACCGAATATGGGATGAATACGTCTCAAACGCAATTGCAAGGATTCACTCCGTCACAAAAAAGTGGCGTAGGTACGTCTTCTTCTAATCTATTTACATATTCCGAGCATGTTCATAGGAAAGAAATGGTTAAACTTGTTTGTTTGAAAAGTCTTCCCATTAGTTTCCCCGATGATGAGGTATATGGAAATTTTGCTAAACTTTCTCTTCCCATATGAAAATTTTGCTAAACTTTAGTTGAATTATTTGGTGATTTGTCTTCTAAAGTTTCTATTTGTTCCGATATATGGAGTGACCCGGGTATGGAACATTTTTATATGGGAGTAACATGTCATTGGATTGATTATTCTTGGAGAATTTAAAAGAGGTTACTAGCATATAAAGATTTTGATGAATCGCACACCGCTCATAATATTGCTCTTAAATTACAATCAATTTTGCAAGAATATAATCTTGTTACAAAAGTGTTTTCAATGTCTTTTGATAATGCTAGTGCTAATACTGCTAGTTTACCCGAATTAATTTCTATTTGTCAACCATCCTTTGGTGGTAAATTTTTTCATATTAGATGTTATTGCCATATTTTAAATTTATGTGTACAAGATGGTTTATCTGCTTTGCATCTATCTGTGAATCCAATTTGAAGTGCAATTTATACTATTATGAAAAAATCAAATGTGAAAGCCCAATGGAGAAAATATTGCAAAGATAATGGCAAGCCTTACAAAAAATTATCAACGGATGTATCAACTAGATGGAATTCCACCCTTAAACTATTAGAAGATTCTTATGATCATAGAGGTGATATTTGCTTATTTTTGGATTCCATAAATTATAATGTTTCAATATATGGCCGATTATGGGAAGAATGTGCTAGTATGATTAAATTGTTGAAGAAATTCAAGGAAGCAACGTTGGCGCTATACGGTACGTATTATCCTACTTCTAATTTAGTTCTTGATCATTGTGCCGAAATTTCTACTGTTTTTTGTGAGTTTTTAAATGATCCTATACTTGGAGGCGCCGTTTGCAAAATGTTAGAAAAGTGGAGAAAATATTTTACAAATATTCCAATGCTTTTTTTGATTGCTAAGTTATTAGATCCAAGAGTAGGAGAAGAAGGTTTGGAAGCATTTATTTATTTTTATTATTCAAATTTATTTGGTCAAAGTGATCCCTGTTTACCAAACGTAACTCAAATTGTTGGTGAAGTTATACAAGCATTTTATGATATTTTTAAAGAGTACAATTCACTTTATGGTGCAAGCCTGCCAAGTCGCCAACCTTCGGTTCAAGTTTGCTCATCGTCGTCAATGTCATCATCATCATCATTTGTGGCAAATTTTTATGGAAAACAACAAACTCGAGTCGGCGGTTCTAATGGTGAATTTGATAAATATTTAAATGACATATTTGAATATGATATTGATAACTTTGATATTTTAAGTTGGTGGTCCAAGAAAGCAATTTCTTTTCCTATCATTTCTATGATTGCAAGAGAAATACTTGCTTGTCCCGCATCAACGGTTGCGGTAGAGTCGGCGTTTAGCATTGGTGGTAATATGTTGGATCCTAAGCGATTAAGATTAACAACCGCTAATTTAGAACGTCAAACTTTGTTGAATGATTGGTTCAAAGCGGAAAGAAGAGAGCAAGACTCCTCAAATGCACTTTCTTCCGATGATGATGACTACTTTGATGGTAATACAACGGGAAGCGATTAAGGTAAGTAATTGTAATTTTTTTTAATTGTATTTTTTTATGTAGGTTAGATTTTAGAATAGAATTAGATAATTATTGTAATAAAAGAGGTAAGACTCTTTATGTCCTCCCTTACTTATAAAAGGGCAAGGTTGGTTTGTCCCCCTCATTGTAAATTTTCTTTATATTAATAAAATTTAAAGGGTACCGTCCCTTTTTTTTACATTATTAATTCATTATATAAAATTATCATAGTTTAACCAAACTTTTTACTATTTTCATTCATCTCATCTCACCTCAAATCAAATTTTTTAAAATACAAAGTTTTTAAATCATTTCTCTCACTTATTCTTACTTTTTTTTTTAATTATTATGTCTAAAAAATTAATTTAATTTTAGTTTTAGTTTATTTGATATTATTTAACAATTAATAAATAATAATTTTAGAGTTACATAGAAATATTTAAATTTTTATAAAATTACTGTCAACTTTAATAAATAGACTATAGAAAATAAAATGCGATTATACTTACGAAAAGGAAGTATAAATTGAAATCTTAATAACTAACAACTAAATTTGAAATTGGTAATTAAACTGACAAGGGGCAGGTACGAATTTAATGCCTTTATTGACTTTATGTATCCTTTCCTTCTTTTAGACTGATGAGATGAGACAGATGCTGAGATGAGTTATAATGTGATATTGACTGTAGTGTAGTGATGAGGTAACGACTAACAACTAAATTTGAAAAAAAATAGGTAACAACTAAATTTGAAAAAAAAACTAAAAAAAAAAATAGGTAACAACTAAATTTGAATTTTTTTTGAAAAAAACAGAATTATTTTAGACCCGTGGGAACCGTGTACCCGTACCCGTAGGACCCATACCAGAACCGTACCCGTATCCGTGCATCTCACTATTCGGTTCCGGTTCTTCATTTTCGGACCTGTGACCTGGTGGGTCGGACCCGTACCCGTACTCAAATTTGGCCATGTCTAGTGTCCACTACTAAGAGTAGGGGAGATTTCGAGGCTGTAAGCACGCTGTGGAAAATGTTCCCGGATGTGGCTCGGGGTGGAGAGAGGAGTCCTCGGTAGCTGGTGATTGATTCCGGCCAGGGGGCTTTATTAGCGCAGTGGCTGCTGTGGCTTCGACGCAGAGGGTCAAGGTCATCCATGTAGCTTTGAGCGAGTATTGGTGGGATACAACCCATACGTTTCACTTCTGGTGGGGGGAGGCATCGATTACTCCCACTGATTTTGCTGCGATCACCGAGTTGTCATTTCGGGGCAATCCCATAGGGTGATTTGATGAGTTCACCGTGGAGCAGCTGACGGATCTGCTCGGATTTGATGATACAGATGCCAGGGTCATTGGTATTCGGTATGGCTCAATGGAGGGACATCTGAGGAGAGGGATTTCTGAGTATCTGGCTGGTTCTAAGAGGATGACAGCTGATCGGTTGGCTAGGGCATTCTTGTGGTTTGCTCTTTCAACAACCATCTTCGCCAACGCTGACACGACGTGCCAGTTCCCCTTGCTCGACTCTTTGATTGATCTGGAGGCAGTGAGAGGTTTGCCTGGGGAGAAGCTGGCTTGGCCGAGCTTTTCTTCGCCTTGGACAAATATTCCCAGGGGGAGGATAACTCGTTCTGCTGTTTCCAGTTTGTCCTAGATGTGAGTCTCCTTTTTCTCTTCCTTGTCTCGCTTGTACTTGTCTGTATCTGATTTGTAGCTGACATAACTTTCCTGTCGTCTTTCAGGTGTGGTGCTTTGAAGTGTTCCATCCGCATCAGTGGAGCATTAGGGAAGAGTATGCTCCTTTGTTTCCCGCTATGTTGACTTGGCAGAAGGAGGCTAGGAAGCCGGTGAAGTCGTGAGAGAGCACCCGGGTGACTTATGAGGAGGTGTCCTTGGCTCTGGATTGGGACTTCTAGCCGAGGATAAACTTGACTTGGCGGAGCCGGTTCGATCAGGCGGTTGTGAACGATGCTAGGGAGGTGACGAGCCAGAGGAAGCTGCTAGTGGGGCTTCATTGTGACATCCTATATCTGGGCGAGAGAGTGTCTTGCCAGTATGCTTCGGGATCTGGTCCCATGGTTTCGAGGGATCCTCCCCTTCATATGTTGTTTCCTTTGTCCATAGCTGGGGAGGAGTTGCAGCGGTATAGGCAGGGAGAGCCTTTTACTGAGAATGTCATTGAAGAGGCTGACTATGACATTTTTCAGAGGATGAGGCTAAGGAGCCCACAGGTGCTGGCCAGAGAGGGTGAGGATCCTGCACATCCTAGAGATTATCCGATCCCACGCACTCGCTTTGCATATGAGGGCATTGGTGGTTCTCGCAGGCGGTTGATGATTCCCATTCCTGAGCAGGCAAGGCCTCAATATAGAGTCGAGCCCAGTGCTTCGGTGAGTATCTTGCTAATTTTCTGTACTGTAGTAGCTTTCTACAAATGTTGCATCTGTGTTATTCTTTCTGTACTGTAGCTGCTTTCTACAAATGTTGCATATGTGTTGTTCTTTCTGTACTGTAGCTGCTTTCTGCAAATGTTGCATCTATGCTGCTCTTTCTGTATTTTGATGGCTTTCCTGATTTGCAGGTTTCTGGCCATTGTAAGCGATGCGTGAATTTTTAACATCTCGGAGTCACCACTTATTATTTATTTAGGAAAACAATAAGAAAAACCTTTTTAATTTAAAAGAGATTTGAGGGTTCGGGGCTTAGGTTATGGAATGGGAAGGTCAAGGAGCACCCATTCCACCCACTACGGAGATCGGTCTTGCTAAAGAAAAGAGAGGTTTTTGAAAAAAGAAAAGGATTTCAAATAAAAATAAATAAAAATCCATTTAATGGGGTTAAGCGGAATGTAGGATCGATTGCTTTGAGACCATCCCCATGATTTAGGGAGGCTCTAGGCTGATCCTAGATTCTATGGACTTATACCACTCTAACAATCAAATAGAAAGGGATTTAGGGGTTACCTTGCGTGAGATGATTTGGGCTGAGTTTCGACTCAAGTTTAGAATCGAATCTTGATGCGGACAGAGCTTCGCCTCAGTCCTTGACTCGGATCTTGATGTTTGTTTATCAACAAGAATGACAAACAAACTTTGAGGTAATTTTAGGGGTGATTTTACAGGAATCTTTCAAGGAGAGAAACCAGTAAAATGTGTGTGAATTGTGGACCCCTGAAATACTGAAAGTCATCCAGTATTTATAGGTGTTGGAGGGGTGTTGAGGATGAGATCAAACACTCCTAGAAAGGTTCCAGACTCCCAAAATCATTGGTTGACCGGATGGATAAAGTTTTATCCCGAAAAGAGGTTGAAATCGACAAGGAAACTGTCATCTGCATGCTGCAGAATGACAATATCTCGCGCGATACATGCCATTCCGCGCGAGATATATTTGTCTGTGGACAGTTTTGTCCTTTCCCCGTTATCCCGTATGTATTTTAGTCCCAAACTAACGGTGGTTAGTCAAAACTTAACGAAACATGACGAAATGGTGGATTTCTACTTCTTGAATCAAAGCGAGACTTAGAGTGGTATAAATGTGATCCGTTGGGTTCAGAATGGGGTGTCTACAGAGCCCCTCGGTGACAAGTCTTATGGAAGAAGTCATGTCGACGATAGAAAATACATCATTCTGAACATCGGGATGGTCGGGCCGCACGGCTTCCTACGTATCTCTATCGGAGAATCAGACCATAATGAAGTTCGAATCCAAAACACGAAAAGGCTGCTTTAGGTATTTTTAAAATCATTTTGAAAATCGAGGAGATTTTGTTTTTTTTTGAAAAGGTAAACTCATACTGAGGAATCAAATCAAGACCCAATTCTGAATATACCTGCCTGTCTGAAGATTCGCCTGTCTAGGCTTCGAACCTGCGTGGAAATGTGTTAGAAAACAAAGGCTCACCTATTCGGTCCTTTGAGTCCTGTCGGTTTTGTGACGATTCTCCTGTCTGGGCTCCGAATCGGGCTTTTTGTTGTTGAGGATGACGATCCACCTGTCTGGGCATTGGACCGAGCTTTTCTGATGACGATCCACCTGTCTGGGCATTGGACCGGGCTTTTCTGATGATGATCCACCTGTCTGGGCGTTGGACCGAGCTTTTTTGATGACGATCCACCTGTTTGGGCGTTGGACCGAGATTTTCTGATGATGATCCACCTGTCTGGGCATTGGACCGAGCTTTTCTTTTGATGATTCACCTTTCTGGGCTCTGAATCATGTGGACTGAGTTGATTTTTGGATCAATTGGTTTTTGGGCGACTGGTGCCGTATCGGGCGATCGTGCGGTTGTCACGTTTGGCTCGTTCCGTGACTCGCGGTGCTGATTTTTCCACGTTTCCTTGCTAGTGTATCACTTCCAAGGGTAAATGTGTCAAAATTTTGAATTTTGACGTTGCGTAGACGCTTATTGTCGGGGACAATTTTGTCAAATTCCCGAAGGTATGTCTCGCGCGAGATATCTTGTCTCGTGCGACACTTCTACTGTCGGAACAATATAACAGCTGCTGCTATTTTAATTTGAAATCACCTCTTTTCAAATTCCCTCCCTAGCTCGAGCCAAGGCAATTTTCTCTGCAAATTTTCGTGAGTTGCTTGTTGATTCCTCCTTCCAATCAACTCTCAATCCCTCCTTCCTCCACAATTGATGGCTCAAGAAGGAAAAAATCCAATTTTGGGGAGTTACTTGCTAGGAAAAGATTACCCCCGCGACGACCTCACTTTCGATAGGCACATGCACATTTCCACCGCCGTTCTGGAAGGTTTGGTAAGAGCTTCTCTCTCAATTCTCGTTTCTTATATTGCATTGTATTTGAATTCATGCTTTTTTTGAATCCCCACTTCCATCAATGACAGTTTTTTTTCTTTGTCTTTGCCTAAAACTTGGCTCCACCTTGCATGTATTGATTTTGTGGAATTTGTTGTATGATTGTTGTTGCGTTGAGTGCGTATGAGTCCCCTACATATCATGGATTGTAGGAGGGGTTGATTCGGGCTAGGATGGCTCAAACAGGATCAAGGACCTTGATGGGGTTCGAGCTAGGATGGCTCAAATAGGGCTTCTGACTTTTGTTGATAACCTTCAGGGGATGAGACGGACTCCCCAAGTCCTTCAGGCGATCAGGGAGAGGTGGTGGGATACTACCCACACCGTGCATCTGCGCTTCGGGGAAGCCACCATGACTCCGACGGATTTCCTTGCGATCACGGGGCTAGAGTTCACCGGTGAGCCGCTTCCGAGGACTGCTGGTTATAAGCCTGCGAGCCCAGCTATATGGAGACAGTTGATTGGTTTTGCCCCTAACAAGGTTAAGGGGTTTGCTGCTGAGTTGTCACCTCTTCGGGCTTAGCTTGAGGCTTATGCAGAGAAGTCGAATGCAGTTACTGATCGATTGGTGAGGGGTGCCCTCTGGTACATTCTTTCGGAGACCATTTTTGCGAACCACTCTTCTACGGCCCGTCTTTCCCTGTTAGGTTTGTTGGTTGATTTGGATGAGGTGAGGAATTATGATTGGGGCTCAACGGGGTTGGCCTTCTGCTACCACGCCATGGACGAGGTGTGTAGGCACACCAAGGATTCCCTGTCAGGGTATTCTTATGCTTGGGTGGTATGCTCCTGACTTTGTCTTTTATCTGTACTCCTTGTCTGTATTTCGTCATCGAATGCATTACTGTTTTCTTGTGCAGATATGGGGCTATGTTGTCTTTGGACTGTACAAGTTTGAGCTGGAGAGCCGGACCCCTTTGTTCCCGGATATCAGAAGGTGGAGCCACCCTAATTGGAGTGTTGATGAAGAGGAGGATCAAGAGTGGACCCTGACGGTTGCAGAGGCACGGGCCATGTTGGATACCTTTGAGTATGAGCGGCTAGGCCTTTATCGTTGGACCCTGGTGAAGCGGGAGGTCCATCGTGCTTGGGATGCCACCGCGATGCAGAGGATGCTGGTATCTCTGGAGGGGGATAATATGTATCTGGGCGAGCGAGTCTTCCCACAGCATGGCCGGGGTAGACTGTCATATAGGGTGCCCGCGGATCTGCCGAGGGCTATGTTCCCTACCCACCTCATTTCTGATGCGGATTATGCTGATTTTGTGGAGGGTTGTGTGGCTATGCATTGTGTTGTTCAGGGAGCTTCATATGCGGAGTTCTTGCCCCGCCTGATGGGTCCCCTTCCGGTGGGTGCTAGGCGGTCGCTTGCTCGTGGTTCCGCCTCTGCCTCAGGTTCATCAGCCCCTAGCACTTCTTCCCAGTCTACTGGTTCTCTGCCCTTTGTGCCAGATTTCGGTCCTCTGAGCTATACGTATATGATGGGGAGTATGCCGATGATGGGCCACGTCCCGACTCTGGATCATATTCCCGAGGGTTACCGCCTTCCACCGATGTCTCCTCGGTATGTTTCTGTTCACTATTTCACATATTCATCCATATAAGTGTATATGTCCGACTTCATCTGAGCATTTCTTTTCTTTTGTTGTCAGGTCACTATGTCCGCGGCCGATTACAACCGTGGAGCGACCAAGATGGCGGGACTGATGGCCCTGGTGTCGGACCTGTCTGAGAGGCTGTTCCAGAAGGCTTCTTTGGCGGCTTCGATGGTGGCCTCTGCGGTGACTCCGACTTGTGGAGCCAAGAGGTCGAGGAGGGATGGTAGCCCTCATGGTGGCGAAGGCGGAGGTGCCGGCGGCTCGGGTGACCTGATGGCTTGATCCCCCTTTTCTCTCTGTTTGATTTTTGATGACTTGTAAATATTGGCCGTGTGGGCCCAGACAACTTTTCTTTTTCTTTGGTACCTGTTAGCAAGTAGGTAGCACAAAAACATGGTTTTCTTAATTCCTAATCCTAGGTCTAATTAGTTAGTTTTTTAACTTTCTCGACTTTCCGCGGTTTGGAAATGAAATGGAATGGCCATCAGGGCCACAATTTTGAGCTTGAATTTTGGTGCTGCACTACGTGTTGGGAACTGTACGTGCACGTTTTTCGAGACTTGCTTCGTCAAGTCGGGGCTAGATTGTTATTTGTGCAGAACTGTTGTTGTTTTTCCGTGGCGATGTATCGCACGGGATAAGGCATCTCGAGCGAGACACGCTACCCAGGCAGAATCCTCTTCCTTCTTCGAACAGGATTTTGTCAGTTTTCCCTATAAAAACACCCTGTAGTCTGGCCAGATAACTCATCCTAGTCTTTCAAATTCTAGAGATATCCTGTTAGGGTGAAGTTCTTGTCTTCTTTTTCAACCCTGTGATCCATGGCTTCCAAGGAGATTGCCCCAACGTCCATGATTGTTGATGATTTTTCTTTGTCGTCTGAAGTGATTGAAGCCTTCAAGCAAGCATCAAAAGATTTTGTGAGGTCGTTTCGCAACTGATCTCGCAATAGGTTTATAGCAGAATTCGGATTCAGAATCCTTTTCACCTTGAAGAACCTCCAACCGGATTGGAATCTTCTGCAGGGTGCTGCTCGATTTTGGGATCCCTCTGCCCATCTTTTCAATTTTTCTCTTAATGAGATGGTGCCTACTGTGGAGGAATTTGCCATTATCTTGGATATGCCCTTGACTGGTGAGATTGTTGTTCCTAAATACAATAGGAATCATTCAGAGGCTTTGAACGAGTTGCTAGGGATCCCCCTTGATACTTGCTACGAGTTGGTTCACCGCAGGTGGGTAGATTGTTCTTCTTTTCCTGAGCGATTCAGCGGAGATTCAGATGATGACGCCTTTCATGTCTACAAACGGAACTTTCTGGCCCTTTCTCTTTTCGGAGATGTTTTATTCACATGCAGGGATGGCTTGGTTGACTCCCAATTGGTGGAAATTGTTCTGCAGGCTAGAAAACGTTCAAGGAACATTATTTCGCTAATCTTGGGTGAAACCCTGCATGGTCTTGATGAGCTGCATAAGACCGGTGCTATGACTCAAGGGAGTCCTCTTTTGTTGACTATTTGGCTTAGGGAGCATCTCAAGTTGGTAGGTCCCTCATTGGAATATTCCCCTTTCACATATCATACACGAAAGCTGTTGATCAAGGATCTTACAGCGGATGAATGGGCTGAGCTGATTGCGAAGACTGTAACTGCTAATATTCTTTGGTGTCCACCTTATTGGAGATTGAACAAGTATGTTGCCAATACGAAGGGTTTTGACAGGGTTGTTCTTCCGGGTTTGCGAGATTCCTCCTTTTATTTTCCCAAGCGGGTGCTCCGTCAGTTTGGTCAGCAGCAGGATACTTATCTTTTCGAAGGGGCCTCTCGTGATGTGTCTTATATTGGTGTAGATTTTGCGCAGGTGCTAGCTCAAGCATGGGGCAAAGGAACTAGTCGGGACCGCTGGTCAAACCTTCGGACTTTTAATGCAAGTGTCTTCTTGTCTGACAAGTATTTGGATTGGTTCCTTCATACCGGTCACCCTAGTGTGGAGAAGATTGATGATCTGCGGCTTTCACTGCTAGGGGATTCTTTTGTAGCTAGCAGTATTTTGCGAAGGAGCGAGGCTCAGTCTGATCCTGCTAATGTGCGGACCGATCCAACTCAGGATTTTCTTGATGGGGATTGGTACGAGAGGCAAGGCAAAGGGATGCCTGGAAAGATACAAGCTTTAGATAGGCCTAATGTCTTCAAGAGGCTTTCAGAGTCCGTCTTTGATCGTCTCGAGGGATGATCTGCTTAGAGGGGCCCAAAGCGCAAGAAGGATCGCGAAGACGGTGGTGACCATGTCCGCCGGCCTACCAAGTCAATGAAAGGCTAGATTTTAAGGAGTACCAAGAGATTGCTTGGATAGATCAATAGTTTTGCTTTATTAGTATTTTTTTTCAAGGTTGTTAGCTTAGTAAATTAGTCATTGTGGTTAGGATTTCCCTTTTGCCGTTAATAAAATGCATTTGATTAATGAAAGGACAAAATTGAATTTATTTATTTGATTAGACCGAACCCGAAGGCTGCCTACGTTCCTCTTTTACAACTATTAAATAAGAGGCTCAGGTCTAACGTAGTTCATTTTTGAGAGAAAGGACAAAATATGGTTCCAGGCCGAGGGGTAATCTCGCGTGAGACAAGGCCCTCTTTATTTTTTTCTTTTTTTTATGCACACCCTTTCTTTTGCCTAGACCGCCCTTTCGGGTTTTCAATCTAGCGGGCTTTTTTTCTTGTGCAAGCTCTAATTTTTGCCTAGGCCGTCCCTTTCAGGATTTTCAACCTAGCGAGCGCTTTTTTTCTTTTTAGGAGGCCAAGTCACGCCAAGTATTTCTTGAGTTTGTCCATGTTGACTGGCTTCGGTAGCTGATCTCCGTCTAAGTCTACCAGCTAAAGGTCTCCCCCAGAGAATATCTTCTTTACGATGTAGGGTCCTATCCATCTTGGTCCCCATTTGCCTAGCGGGTTGAAAGGTCCAGGACGATGCTCACGGAGAACCAGGTCGCCTACTCTGATATTCCTTGTCTTGACCTTTTTGTTGAAAGCCCTTGCCATTCTTCTTTGGTAAGCTTGGGTGTGCTCGGCTGCTTTCAGCCTCCTTTCATCTAGCAAGGCTAACTCTTCGTATCTGCTTTCTAGCCAGTCGACTTCATTCACTTGGTTTTCTAGGAGAACTCTTAGTGATGGTATTTCCAATTCTATTGGCAAGACAGCCTTCATTCCGAATGTGAGGGCGTAGGGAGTCTCTCTCGTAGCTGTTCGGACTGAAGTGCGGTATCCCCACAGTGCGAAGGGTAACTTGTCGGGCCAGTCTTTCCCAGTGATTGCCATTTTTCTGATGATGGTTTCGATTGTCTTGTTTGTGGCTTCAACTGCTCCATTCGTTTGAGGCCTGTAAGGGGATAACTTGTGTCTTGTGATTTTGTACTCAGTTAGGAGGCGATCGGTTTCCTTCTCGAAGTGCGGGCCATTATCGGATATCATCTCTTGCGGGATCCCGTATCGGCAGATGATGTTATGTTTAATGAATTCTGCGACCTTTCTGGCATTCAAAATTTTGTATAAATAGTGAAATAGTCGATGGCTACTAGAACGAAACAGTGTCCATTGGCTCCTGTGGGTGTGACCTTTCCAATCACGTCTATCCCCCATGTCGAGAACGGCCAAGGAGAAGTTATAGGGTACAGCAAGGAAGGTGGTGCGTGTTGCAGGTTGGCGTGTATCTGACACTTATGGTACTTCTTGACCATTTTGGTACAGTCGGCTTCCATGGTTAGCTAAAAGTATCCTTGTATGATGATCTTTTTGGCGAGCATGTTTCCGCTCATGTGGGTTCCACATATGCCTTGATGAACATGGTCCATTATTTCTCGGGCCTCTTCCTCGGTGGCACAAAGGAGGTTTCCTTGGGAATGTTTCTTGAATAGATGGCCAGCAATGATGACGTAATTAGCGGCCAACCTCTTAAGGGCGATCTGAGTCTTCTGGTCTGTCTCAGGTGGGATGGTTCCATCTAGGATGAAATGCCAAATATCATGGTACCATGGTTTCTCTTTGGAGTTCTCAACAATGGCACAGTTGGATAACTATTTGTCTTTGCAGTCATGGAGATCTATAACGGCGCAGTAGGCAGGAGTTGCACGCCGTGTTATTTTAAAGGGTTTGACTGCTTTTCCTTTAAAGATTTCGACCAAGGAGGCGAGTGTAGCCAATGCGTCTGCAAACCGATTTTTATCTCTAGGAAGATGGTGGAATGAGACATCCTGAAATTGTTGCGCTAACTCTTGGAGGTGGGCACTGTATCTTTGAAGGATTGGATCTTGGATCCTCCACTTCTTCAATGTCTGATTGATGATTAACTGGGAGTCCCCAAATACCTCGAGTTCAGTCACGTTGCGTTCTAGGGCTGCCTCAAGCCCCGCTATGCAAGCTTCATATTCCGCGGTGTTGTTGGTGGCGTCAAAGTCAAAGACATATTGCTAGTGGAGTATAGATGTCGTCAGGGTCTACCAACAACATTCCGATGCCGAACCCTCTCTTATTGGCTGCGCCATCGAAAAATAATTGCCACTTATTTTCTTCTTCTATACTCATGATGTCTTCATCAGGGAATCGCGGGTCTTCCCCCTTCGCTTCTTCACAAGGAAATTCGGCCAACTGATATGTGAATACACTCCCCCTGACGGATTTCTGAGTGACGTAAGTGATATCATATCCCGCGAGCATGAAGTACCATTTAGCCAATATCGAAGACAAATTTGATTTGTCTAGGATGTACTTCAACGGATCCATTCTTGCAATGAGACGAACCGGGAAGGCTTCCATATAGTGCTTTAGCCTTTGTGATACCCAAACAAGAGCAGCGCAAGACTTGTCAAGTGGAGAGTAGTTGATTTCACTACCTTGGAATCTGCGGCTGACGAAATATATGGCATTCTCCGTGTGTGAAGCAGGCTGTTCTTGAGCGAGCATAGCCCCTAGCGCGTTGTCGGTAACTGTGAGGTACAGCTTTAAGGGCTTCTCCTTGTGTGGTGGAACCAGGATGGGTAGGGAAGTTAAGTAATGCTTAACTTCCTCGAATGCTTCTTGACATTCTTCGGTCCACTCTTGAGGTGCATTTTTCTTAAGGAGCTTGAAGATAGGATCGCACATTGTAGTCAGTTGATTGATGAATCGACTGATATATTGGAGTCTGCCCATGAATCCCTTTACTTCTTTCTGTGTTCTGGGTGGAGGCATGTCTATGATGGCTTTTATCTTGGCGGGGTCTGCTTCTATGCCACGCTCAGTGACCATGTATCCTAAGACTTTCCCTTTGACCACTCCGAATGAGCATTTGGCGGGGTTGAGTCTCATCTTGTGCTGTCTCAGTCGATTGAAGAATTTTCTGAGATCTCTGAAGTGCTGATCATCTGTCCCCTTTGAGTGAACAATCATGTCGTCCACGTATACCTCTATTTCCTTGTGGATCATGTCATGGAATAGTGTCGTGACTGCCCTTTGGTAAGTAGCCCCAGCGTTCTTGAGACCAAACGGCATGACCGTGTAACAGAACGTCCCCCAAGGTGTGGTGAATGCTGTTTTGTGCTGATCCTCCTCTGCCATGAGGATTTGGTTATACCCTGCGAAGCCATCGACGAATGAGCGAACTTCGTATGCGGCTGTAGCATCGACCAACATGTCTATGTTTGGTAGTGGGAAATCATCTTTAGGGGATGTGTTAGTGTAATCTGCAGGTGATATCGCAGATGATTTCCCAAAAGTCCAGGTGATATCGCAGATGATTTCCTGGACTGAAAATTATATAGTTGTATATTTCTTGTTTGTTATTTAATGGACTAACGTGCTAATATGGTCTGTATAGTCTATGGTTTATGGTTATATTTCAGGGTGCAATAGCATCAAAGAAGGAGCTAGACACGTGTGGAAATTGGAAGAAAAGAATTAATACATTTTATGTATTAATTCGTAACTTTGGCAAACAACAACAAATCTTATGGAGACTTTGTCAAAGGTTGTTGCTGAGTTATAGAAGAAGTACAAGGATGATAAAGCAAAGGAGTACAAGGCGTGGAAGCATGGCTTGAGGATTAAACAACTCGGTTGCTACAAAATAGGAAGTGGGAGCTAGAATTGTGGAAACAAATTAAACCACTCTCCCTATACTTCCTCCACGTGCAAGACCAGCCCCAAGGCTGTTATTGGAGTAGCCTTCAAGTAATTGAAGACTATAAATAAGCTTGGAAGGTTTATTTGAAGATATTCCAATTATTTCATCACATTCACACCTTCGAAAAGCTTAGAGATAGAGTTCTTTGTTTGGTTCTTTTTAATCCTTTCTCCCTTGTAATTTCGCACTTGATTACCTTGGTGTCAAGGTGTGTGAAGGCTAGGATAGGATTCCGTTCTTTATCTCTTGTTCCATAGAGCTTAAAATAGATATAGCTATAGGGAACTTTCGGCTTTGTAACTTCATTCATAGTGATTATAAAGTCTTGCCTAAGAGGCACTCTCAAGTTATATTTATATAACTTGAGAAAAACAATTTTGGTGTTTTTATTCCGCTGCAAACTCTTTTACAAAATTGTTTTATTTTCGAAGTGTGTGTGTGTGCCATCCCAAGTGCTATCGTTGGTGCTGTTATCACCTTGGATATCACTTGTGATTCAAGCCGTGACAATTTCAATTGGTATCAGAGCCTCTCACTTGACGATACTAAGTGTTTGGTCCTTTTTATCATGGCTTTTGATCCTGCAAATCCAAACCAAAAACGTCTTCCTGTTTTAGATGGTTCGAATTATGCATATTGGAAAATTCGCCTTCGCTCGCATATCAAATCAATTGATCTTCGAGCATGGCGATCTATAGTTCATGGGTACTCTCTTCCACTATTACCTCCTGATGAGGATGGTGATGTTCGGAGTTAAACACAGAAGGTGAGTGGACTAATGAAGAGATCACCACTGGCTAACTATAATGAGAAAGCTCTTAATGCTATCTTTGAGTGGGTTGACATGCATATTTTTAAACTTGTTCAAAATAGTTCCACAACTCAAGAAGCTTGGGATATTTTACAAAGGTTTTGTGAAGGTGATTCTAGTGTGCGTGAAAACAAACTTAGAGGTCTTGCGGCAAATTTGAAAGGTTGAGAATGGGTGAAAGTGATACCATTTCCTCTTATTTTGAAAAATTGTTTGACATTGCTAATGAGTGTCAACTTTTAGGTGAACCTTTTACAAACAAACAATTGGTTTCAAAGGCTATTAGAACTCTCCCTGAGCATTTTAATATAAAGGTTTCATCTATAGAAGAGGCTCACAATCTTTCTACTATGAACATCAATTCCTTAATGAGCATTTTAAAAAATTTTGAGTCAAACCTTCTTTGAGCAAAGTGAAGCTTCTAAAGGCAAGAGTGTTGCTTTAAAAGTTCAATCCTCTAGTGGTTCAACTAATGAGGATGACGAAATTTTGAGGAATTAGGTGAAGATGCCGGTGTTGCCTTACTTACCGGGAAATATAACTCAATGGTGAGAAAATTTAACAAAGAAAATGTGCGAGGTAAAGGCTAAAGAGCAACAAGCCAAGGTGTACAATTCAATGCCCAAGAGGACATTTCCATCTACTCGAAAGGTGGTCCCATAAGGAGAGCATCATCGGATCAATCCGGATCGATCCAAAATACCTTGAATCAATCCAATGTCATGTGTGCTCTGGATGGGGTCATTACTCAAATGAGTGTGCTAACACTCTAAGGAAGATGGGAAAGAACCTATGGGTTTCTCTCGGTGACAATGAGGATGAAGAGACCAATCAATCGAAGATTCGAGATCAACGGCAATGATGGTCACAAGCGCGACTCGGATTACATCGGTGATACCCCAGGTGATATCCAAAATGGGATAGCACACGAGATATCATCCAACGGGTATACTGATTTAAATTTGATAAATCTTTGTTTGTTTTGTGGGTTACATTAACATGGATGCGGAGTTGTTCACAAGATGAGAAGGAGTTCGGCAAGGATGAACTCATTTGTGGTCTTAAGAACCTTTGCAAAGAATTGGTGGATGAATGGAAGAAAGAGAACAAGAAGGTGATCTCTCTGTCCAAAGAGGTTCAAGACCTAAGCGATGGCTTGACTAGATTGGAAGTTCAACTCACAAAGAAGGATGTGGAGGCTGGACAAAGTCAAGAGCAAACTTACTCTTGCCGAGACAACATTCAAGAAACTCAATACGAGTTCTACCAAGTTAGATGCAATTCTTGGGTTGTCCAAACCACTCAAGGCGGTATGGGTTTTCAAGAGTCTTTAAATGCTATTACATCTACTTTGTCTAATACGAAGATAAGTTAATTTTTGTTAAAGAAAGAGATCATGTTGAACCAATATCTTCGATAAGTCTTCGACAAGGTAAAAATATGTAACTCTTTGTTACTCTCTTGGACATTTGAAAAATGATTGCAAAACTCTCTTAAAGAAAGCAGTCCGAGTTCTGTGTGATACGAAGTGCTACCTAGCATGTCGAGATATCCTTTGTCGATCGAAGAAAAATTATCAAAGTAGGAAAGTGTGGAAACCTAAGTCTAATCGATATGTGATGTTGTATGCACTTTGCCTTAAAAACTAATGTTGAAGGTTCATGGTATTTTGATAGTGGTTGTTCTCGTCATATGGTGGAACAAAAATATTTTTAAAGGAATATGAACCTATTCAAGGTGGTAGTGTAACATATGGTGGTGGTGGCAAGAGTAATATAGTAGGAAAAGGCGTATTAAATGTACCTGGATTTCTGCTTTGAAAAATGTTTTGCATGTTGATGGGTGGTAACTAATTTAATTAGTATTAGCCAACTTTGTGATGACAACCTTGAAGTAAAATTCAATAAAAACACTTGTGAAGTTTTTGATTGTACCAATAAGCGTGTTATGGTGGTACTAGGTCAAGTAATAAGCTGTTATCTTGTTGAGGATAAACAAGTGTGTCATTACGTGAGGGTTGATGATGCTACCTTATGGCATCAAAAGTTGGGTCATGTCCATTTTCGTAACATTGTGAAACTCATTAATCTTTGAAGCTATAAGAGGTATACCTAGTCTGGACATTAGTACAAAAATCATATGTGAAGATTGTTTAAAAGGTAAACAAACACGTGCTACCCATAGTGCTACCCAACATAATGAGGAGTGATTCGGGACAACGCCTTTGTTTTCAATTAATGCATATGGATTTAATGGGTCCGATTGAGGTAGGCAGGTTTAGGAGGTAAGAAATATACTTTTGTAATAGTTGATGATTTTTCTAGATTTACTTGGGTATATTTTTTAAAAGAAAAATCGAAACTTTTGAAAAGTTTAAAGTCTTACATGCTAAAATCAAAAACATGTTTTCTGCTCTTATCATGCGAATAAGGTCGATCATGGAACGGAGTTTGATAATTCATTGTTCTTTACTTTTTGTGAATTAAAAGGAATTAAACATGAGTTTTACGCTCCTAAAACACCTCAACAAAATGGGGTGGTGAAAGGAAAAATAGGACCTTACTTGAGATGGCACGTGTGATGTTGTTTTCAAAAAGAATTTCAAAAAGATTTTGGTGAGGCCATAAACACGGCTTGTCACACGGCCGATAGGGTTTTTCTAAGACACTGGTACTAGAATGACACCTTATGAAATTTTGAATGGTAGGATACCAAAGGTTCATTATTTTCATACATTTGGGTGTGTGTGTTATGTTCTAAATGATCGGGATTACTTAGCTAAATTTGACTCTAAAAGTGATAAGGCTATATTTCTTGGGTATGCTCGGGACAGTCGAGCATATAGGGTTTATAACCTTAGGTTAAAAACCATTCGGGAATCAATTAACGTTGTTTTTGATGATTTAGCAAGTGTTACGGTGATGGAGTACGGGAATCTCCATTAATATTCTTTGGAAGAAGCTGGAGAATCAAAATCAAGTAAGTGATACCCCAGTGCTTGGCCCAAGTGTTGCCCTTTGAAGGGATAGCATCTCGGTATCACCCAAAACCAATCCGGCAAGCGAAAAGGATGAACGGTCGGATGATGATGCTCATGTGCATGAAGATTTGAGAAGGGATCCACCGGCTAGGATCGAAGAGACCATCCTTCCTCTCAAATTATTGGAGAAGCTAGTGAAGGGAGTACGAACAAGGAACAAAGGACATTTTAGTGACCGTGAAATGGCAAGGTATGTGTGTATGTCCACCACATACCACAAGGTAAAATATTCTGTTTTGTTTCTTCTTTAGAACCCAAAAATATTTACGAAGCTTTAAAAGATAATTTTTGGATACATGCCATGCAAGAGGAACTTGAACAATTTGCTCGTAATGAAGTTTGGTGTTTAGTACCACGTCCTAGTAATACAAATGTTATTGGTACTAAATGGATTTTCAAAAACAAATCGAGATGAGCAAGGAAATATTGTTAGGAACAAAGCTCGTCTCGTAGCACAAGGTTACACCCAAATTGAAGGTGTTGACTTTGATGAGACCTTTGCTCCCGTTGCTAGAATAGAATCTATAAGACTCCTCTTGGCTATAGCTTGTTTTCTAAAAATTACTTTGTTTCAAATGGATGTTAAAGTGCCTTTTTAAATGGTTATTTAAAAGAAGAAGTTTTTGTTGAACAACCAAAAGGATTTGAAGATCCTCATCTACCAAACCATGTATATAGACTTGATAAAGCCTTATATGGCTTGAAACAAGCTCCACGTGCATGGTATGGTCGCTTAACCTCTTTTTACTTGAATATGGCTTTACAAGAGGTGAAGCGAGATAGGACCTTATTTATCCTAAGGCATGGCAAAGAAATAGTCATTGTTCAAATCTATGTTGATGACATAGTTTATGGCTCTACTTCTCAAACATGTTTAAAAGATTTTGTAGAAGCTATGACATCAACATTTGAAATGAGCATGATTGGAGAGTTAACATTCTTTCTAGGCTTGCAGGTGAAACAATCAAATGAAGGAATATTCATTTCACAAAGCAAGTATGCAAAGAGCCTAGTAAAAAGGTTTGGGTTGGAAGGAGCAAAAAGTTCAAAAATCCTCATGTGTTCTTCTCTCAAACTTGGTAGAGATCAAGTAGGTGAGGATGTTGATCCTACTCTTTATCGTTCAATGATAGGTAGCCTTCTCTATCTCACTTCTAGTCGTCACTGATATCATGTTCGGCGTGTGTGTTTGTGCACGTTATCAAGCCAATCCTAAAGTCTCTCACCTTAATTACGTCAAAAGATAATTAAATATGTTTCAGGAACAAGTGAATTAGGGATTTGGTTTAGTAAGAATACTAATATCAATTTGGTTGGCTTTAGTGACTCGAATTGGGCGGGGGATATGGATGATAGGAAGAGTACTAGTGGGGGTGTTTTTACTTGGGCAACAATTTAGTTTCATGGTATAGTCGTAAACAAAATTGTGTTTCTCTCTCCACAGCTGAGTGCGAGTATGTTGCGGTGGTAGTTGTTGTTCACAACTTATTTGGCTAAAACATATGTTAGATGACTATGGCCTAGAGAGTAATTCTTTGACTATGTCTTGTGATAACACGAGTGCTATCAACATTTCAAAAAACCCAGTTCAACATTCCCGTACCAAACACGTTGACATACGTCATCATTTTCTTAGAGATATGGTAGATAAAGGCCTAATTAACATTGATCATATTGATACTAAGTATCAAGCTGGTGACATCTTTACGAGGCCTTAGACCACGAGAGATTTTCTAGTTTGAAAAGATCTCTTGGTCTTTGTAATCTCTGAGTACGTTCGTCTGTGCTACCCCGGGTGATGTTATCACTTAGGGTAACACTTGTATATTAGTGTATTTTTCTTTGGTTATTTATTTAAAAAAAAAAAAAAAAAGAAAATGCTTTATTATTTGTTTAATCTGGTTAGCTTAGTTCTAAGCGTGGCACATCTTGACCTTTTTGTTATGGTAGGTTATTATTTAGGTTAGCACGTCGATATCATTCCCCTTCATATGCTTAAAGTGACAAAGTCACTAATATTTTCTTTTGATAAATAAAAGACAAAGGCATTTATTCATACTATTCTCTCGAGCTCGGGGCACGGTGTTCGGCTGCAACGATGTACTCTTGCCAATGAGAATGTATGAGGTGATGTATGCTAAGTATTAGGGACATGGAGTTCGCTACTACAGTGTACCCTACTTGAAAGGCATAGATCACTTGGTCTCTACACTTGAAATATAACTTGAAGCACGGAGCTCGTTACTACGATGCTTTCTTGTTTAAAGAAGTGTATTGAGACGTGTTTAACAAGCAATGTACTTAAAAAAATATATATAGGCATATAATGCCTAAAGTGCATGAAAAATGCTCAGCTTGTTATGCCTGAAGTGTCTAAAAAGGCTAAGCTTATTATGCCTCAAATGTTTGAAGCGAAAATTATTTATCAAGGGGTTTTATATCATATGTGTTATCCTACGTGTTGCCATCATTGCCTTAACACATTAGTGTGTGCTATATTAGTTTTTTTAATTTCTTATTTTCGAAATATTGTTGATTAATTTCTCAAAATCTGAAAGTCTTTTTAATTAAAGAGTTTACGATTTTGAAAACGTCTTCAACAAGTTTCATTTATTTTTGGTAAACATAAATTAGTAACTAGCCCATACTTATTTTAATTTGTGCATATATTGTCTTGGGCCTAGTTACAAATTTGTTTTACTTATTTTTATTTCTTTTTACGTTTTACTTAAAAAAAAAATTCTTTCTTTTTTATTTTTTTGCAACCGTGTTGTATTGATTTAAAAAGAGTTTTAAAAAGGAAGTGGTTAGGGTTTAATTCGGTTTGTGTGGATAGGGATTAGTTTGAGAGATAATAGGGATTGATTAGATAGGTTTCATTATGTCAAATCAAATTAAAATCTTGTTCCCCATTAAATCTCTTCCTCCCTATTTTCACTCAACCTCCTCCGTTCCTCTCTCTAACCGTTACCCTCATCTCTCTAAAACCCTCCTTCCAGCGTCTTCTTCTCTCCCAAAAATCCTAGGTCAAAAAATTCGTTCCAAAATTCCCTCATATCTCCATTGCATCTCCATTCAAAGCTAGTACCGAACCTTCCCACACGGACCAAATGGACATCTCACCTAGCATTGCTCCATCCGTGGCATCTCGCGTGGCCATGGAAACTTCCCCAATGATCACTCCAAGCTCTTCTCCACCAACAATGGCGATTGTTCCTACCTCTGGCCCCATTACCTCGTTTGATCAAGGCATTCCTAAGGTGACTCTCATCCCTACCGAGCCAAAAAGGAAGAGGAAAGCCCCAAGCGCCAAGTTTGTCTCCCCAAATCGCAAAAAGGAGGTCTTCCAACCGCATTAGATCAATCAAGTCCAAGGCAACTTCAAATACCTCTCTTGATCCAGTTGAAGTCTCAGAAAGCTCTATTGATGTGTCCTCACCCCATGTGAGTGACGAGAACTTTGAAGCAAACAAGGAAAAGGAGCCTTCTGTGGACTCATTTGATGCTTGGGTAGATGGTGATGAAGAGGAGACTCTCTCGATTATCGAAAAAGAAGGCCAAGGGCAAAGCGTGAGTGCTACCGAAGTGCTAGCAAGAAGAGGATATCATACGAGGTAACACTTGCCCCCTCTTACGTTCCTAAACATTCCTCTAGTGATAATTACGGTGATGAGGTTACTCAAGGCGAAGAGGATAAAGCTTTTCCAAAACCTTTTCTTACTCACGGAATATTATAGGAAAGAAAATATGGAACTTTGGTTAAATAGTACGAGTAAGAGAATTTTAAAAGAGAAGCACATTGATAAGGGTCAGTTGGAAAAGGAAGGAGTGGTTCAGTTTTTAAAGGACAGGAATTTTATTAATGCTAATAATCATGTATCTGTGTTTGTTGAGAGTGTCATTCGCAATTTCTTTGCCAATTTACATGCTCATTTGGATGATGAAGGGTCTGCTAAATATGGAAAAGTGTTTGTTAGGGGAAGAGTCTATTCTTTTACTCCAGCCCTAATCAACAAAGTTTTAGGCCTCCCTAATGTAGATGATGAGAGCATTAGGGTCAATAGAGATGAAATGGTAAAATTGCTCACTCACAACAAACTGCAGTCTTGGCCTTTGAAAGAGAAACTTCATGCTTCTAGATTATCTTCTCTCTATTCTGTACTACACAAACTGTGCATCTTCAATTGGCTTCCTACAACTAATGAACCTATTGTGACATTGGAGCATGCGAATGTGTTGTATAGATTGGGTAAAAATTTAAGGATTAACTTTGGAAGATTAGTGTTTAAACACTTAGCTTCATGGGGTAGAAAAAAGGAAGTGAACATTAGCTTTTTCCCCTATCCTTCTCTAATCTTCAAAGTTTTGGTATTTCAATCCTTGCCCATTGAAGCCTCTGATGTTTTCACCACTAAACCTGAGTATTATACTATTGATCAACAACTGAAAAAGGGTAAAAGGTATACAAAAGATCTTCCTTGGAACAAATCTGATGAAACAACCCCTGCTCCTCCCGGTGCTATCCCACGTGATACCCCAAGTGCTTCCCGGTGTTGCCCCTCATACTTTTGCGAGGCGATGCCTGCAAGTATTACGAACAACATGATAAATCTTTTGGGCAACTCTGGACCATCAATCCCAAAGACTACGGTTCTCAACTTCCTGCACAAACGGTCAAGTGCAATAGGAGAACTTGCGAGGGATGGGCTAAGCTTAAGCGGAGTAACGAGATGCTTTTATTGATGAAATTTCTTCCCAAACGGGGGAGGATCTGCTGCTGCTTGGAACTTAAGCTGGTGCTACTGCGGGTGCTACCACCGATCTTTGGCCCAAGTGATGGTGGAAGTGATAGGGAAGGAGATCAGGAGGAAGGAGAGGAAGAAGAGGAGTTTGAAGAAGAAGAAAACTGAACCTGAAGGTTGACAAACCTGAAGGTTGATGTTGCCACTATCATATGGGTGACTGTTTTTGTGGTGGTCCTACAAACAATGTTTTTATTTTGGTGATGGTGGTGGTTCTTTAAACAATTTACTTTTATTTTGTTTATTTTTGCTAAAACACTTTAGTTGGTTTGTTAATAACTTAATCTGCTAGGTTGTTTTTTTGCTAGTTTTTGGATGATATTTGCTACAATGGTTATGGTTTTTAATGGTTACTTAGTTTATTTCGAAAACTTTTTAAAGTTTGAAATAAATTAGTTTATTATGATAAATCATTGTTTAGGATTAGCTCCTTGATTAAGGGGGAGTTAATTTTTTGTGGAGATATTATTCTGTGTTCTATGCTCTGTACATTTGTATATAGACTAATCCTACAGGACAGCAGCACATTGAGTTTGGAAAGAAATATCCAACTAAGGGGGAGATTGTTAGTGTAATCTGCAGGTGATATCGCAGATGATTTTCCAAAAGTCCAGGTGATATCGCAGATGATTTCCTGGACTGAAAATTATATAGTTGTATATTTCTTGTTTGTTATTTAATGGACTAACGTGCTAATATGGTCTGTATAGTCTATGGTTTATGGTTATATTTCAGGGTGCAATAGCATCAAAGAAGGAGCTAGACACGTGTGGAAATTGGAAGAAAAGAATTAATACATTTTATGTATTAATTCGTAACTTTAACAAACAACAACAAATCTTATGGAGACTTTGTCAAAGGTTGTTCTTTGAGTTATAGAAGAAGTACAAGGATGATAAAGCAAAGGAGTACAAGGCGTGGAAGCATGGCTTGAGGATTAAACAACTCGGTTGCTACAAAATAGGAAGTGGGAGCTAGAATTGTGGAAACAAATTAACCCACTCTCCCTATACTTCCTCCACGTGCAAGACCAGCCCCAATGCTGTTATTGGAGTAGCCTTCAAGTAATTGAAGACTATAAATAAGCTTGGAAGGTTTATTTGAAGATATGCCAATTATTTCATCACATTCACACCTTCGAAATGCTTAGAGATAGAGTTCTTTGTTTGGTTCTTTTTAATCCTTTCTCCCTTGTAATTTCGCACTTGATTACCTTGGTGTCAAGGTGTGTGAAGGCTAGGATAGGATTCCGTTCTTTATCTCTTGTTCCATAGAGCTTAAAATAGATATAGCTATAGGGAACTTTCGGCTTTGTAACTTCATTCATAGTGATTATAAAGTCTTGCCTAAGAGGCACTCTCAAGTTATATTTATATAACTTGAGAAAAACAATTTTGGTGTTTTTATTCCGCTGCAAACTCTTTTACAAAATTGTTTTATTTTCGAAGTGTGTGTGTGTGCCATCCCAAGTGCTATCGTTGGTGCTGTTATCACCTTGGATATCACTTGTGATTCAAGCCGTGACAATTTCAGGATGCCTTGTTCAAATCTCTGAAATCAACACAGACTCGTATTTTCCCGTTCGACTTGGCTACCTGTACCGTGTTTGCTAACCATTCCGGATACTCGATCAGTTTGATAAACCCTACATTCAAGAGTTTCATGATTTCTTCTTTTACTTGCATTGACCATTCCGGCTTGATTCTGCGTAGTTTCTGTTTGACTGGCTTGGCATTGGGTAGCAGCGGTATCTTGTGCTCTACAATTGACTGATTCAACCCAGGCATATCTTTGTAGGACCAAGCGAAGACGTCGACATATTCTCTGAGGAGCTGCGTCAAGGTTTCTCTGTCTTCCCCCTTGAAGAAGCTGCCAATCATTGTTTCTCTGGGGTCTTCTGTTGTCCCGAGATTAACCGTTTGCATTTCCTCATCGTCAACGGGGCCATTCTTTCCACAACGACCAACTTGCTTAGCTAATTCTTTTAAAATTTGTTCATTTTCTTGATCTATCTCATCGTATGATTCATTATTAACGTGTTCGTTATATTGATTATTATTAGTTAATTCATCATTTACGATGTTAGCAATCTCAGGGTACTCGGAAAGATCAAAGTTTTCATTAAGGAAGTAAGGGAATACATGTTCGGCCACCGCCTCGATTTCCTCTTGAGTGAGTTCATCAGAGGTGGAGCCTGCTTCTAATGTGAAAGTTACAGGGCCTATCTTCCTGCGGGGATGGGGAGTGCAACCGAGCTCTTTGATCATGAAGTCTTCATCAACAACTGGTCCTCCGGTGACGTGCCAGTTTAGAATTGGCTCATCACATTTCTGTATTAGTCTTGTGTAATCAATAGTTGGAGCGTCCCCCTTGGAGATTGCATGGATCTGGCTGTCTTCTAACCGGCACAGGTCTTCAAACTGTCGCAGCATGTCTTCTCCCAACACAAAGTCCCATTCGCTTGTCATTTCTGCCTTCGTGCCCCACAGACCCTTAGGGATTAGTGAGACGGTCTCTGTTTCATCTGGTGAAGCATCACAGTCGCTGAAGATTTCAAAGCCCGGTTGGCGCTTTCCTTTATCGTCAGTCCATGGTTCTGAAAAGATAAAGTAGGGAATGCTTTCCCCTTCCCGGACGAAGTAGCCATTGAGTGTCTTTCGATATGGCTCGAGGTTACAATCTTTGACTTTTGGGTCATTGTGGCCTTTGTATGTGGTTCCTTCCCACTTGACTTGAGTGAAGTCCCACTCCTCTTCGTCATCCCCATCGTGGATGGAAATGATGTATCCTAGGCCATGCTTTGTGTGAGGTGGGGGAACCGGTGGTGGTTCCGTTATCCCTTGTAAGTGCTTTCCAAGCCCCAAGCCAGGGAAGTATCCTTTTGCTTGCATCATTTTCCAGACAGAGAGGTTTCCAGAAAACCGAAGTGCCTTGGAGTAATCATTTTCGTTGCAAGTTTCTATGACATTCAAGGTGCTTTCTTTCTCGATTTCAAAGCCGCTGAGCAGGAAATCTGAAGTGCTATGTTGTACCTCGAGGATAGGGCTAGCAGTAACCATCTCTCCGTGTATGGTGACTATCATATTGTTGTGTCTGAATTTGATACATTGGTGCAGGGAGGAGGGCACACCCCCTATGTCGTGTAGCCAAGGGCGGCCAAGCAGCAAGTTGAAGGATGTCGGGATGTCGATGACTTGAAATTCGATGCTCATTGTGACTTGCCCCATTTCTACAGGTATCACAACTGATCCCAAAGCGGTTCTAGCAGTACAATCGTACCCCCTTACAGTATGCCCAGATGGCTTAAGATCTTTGTGGGTGAGGCCTAATGATGATAAGGCTTTCTTTGGAAGGACATTGATTGCAGAACCATTGTCGACCAAAATGTGTGGCATTCGGTATCCATTCACCTTAGCAGTTATGTAGAGGGCCTCATGATGATTGTTCCCATAGGACGGGAGGTCCAAGTCAGTAAAAGTGATGACGTTGCCAAATTGTACTTGACCGATCATTTGAGTGAGCTTTTTGGGTGTTGCTTCCGAGGAAATGGTCATTTGAGCCAATGCCTTTTTCAACATCTCAGGGTGCTTGTGAGATGTTCCTATGAGATCCCAAACTGAGATGTTTGCTTGTGTCTTCTTTAACTGAGTTAAGAGAGGGTCTTCCGGTTCGCTTGGCGATGAGGCTTTGGCTTGTTTAGGAGGATTTTCATCCCTTGGATCTTTGTTGGTGATTACACGACCGGATCGTGTGAGGAGATTGACTGTTTTAGACCCTTTTTCCTTTTGTTCTAAGATTTCCTCCCAAGACATCATATAACAGAAAGAAGATTTATTAAATTCAAGAGGGATCTTGTCCACAATTGTGGCTAGCCGAGGAGGATCCTCGAAGCTACTTTCTATTTCTATCAAATTGACCTCATTGTTTGGCAAAGGATTAGTAACAACATTAGGTAACCCTATCTCTTTATCGTCAAACAAATCTTAGATGACGTCTTTCAAGTGGAAACATGAGTTGGTGTCGTGGCCGGTGAAGTTGTGGTACTTGCAGAAGAGATGATGAGCATGGTTGGCAGGAAAATCTTTCTTTGGAGGTCCACCTTCTCTCGGTTTGAATTTTCCATTCTTGACGAGCACCTTGAAGAGTTCTTCTTGAGTGATCCCTTCAAGCTTGTCATAATGTCTATCCCTTTTCTTCTTTTGTGGTGGAGGTACCGCAGAATACTTGCCATTTCCGGGATGATTGAAGACAATAGCATTAACAGAAGTGTCCTTGGGGTTGGAAGAGGAAGAGGAGTTCTTGTTGTAACGGAATCCACTTTCTTTCTTGGCTTCCCTTTTCTGTTTGATGAGGTCATCTAACCGTATGCCCGACTTGTGAAGTTCGGCGAAGCTAGGAAAGTAGTTGCCTGCAAGTTTGTCTTGATACTCCTCCCTAAGACATTGTATGAGGATGTGGATTTGTTCAACTAGGTTGGGCCTATCAACGATTTCAGTCAGTCTGGTTCTCCACCTTTTGACAAAATCTGTGAAGGACTCATTCGGAAGCTGCTTGGTTTGTTCGAGATCCCTTCTAGTGGTGCGGTAAGTGGAGTTGTCCTCATATTGCTTTTGGAAAGTACAACTAGAGAGTGGCCAATCAAGTCTTGTAGATAGTGGGAGAGTCATGTACCAATCCCTAGCGGCACCATCGAGGGTTTGTGGGAAGCATTGAGCTAACAGGTTGTCATCAACACCCATAGGTAGCATGGCCCAAGAGTAGGTCTCCAAATGTGATTTGGGACAGGTGGTGCCATTGAATTTTGCAATGTTGGGTGTTTTGTACTTTCTAGGAAGCTTGGACATGGATTGACGAAGGGTGTCATAATCAATAGAGAGCGAGGCTCCCTTACTCACATCGAGGGATGCAAGTTTCTTTTCTAACATGGCCATGGTAAGGGGTTCGTTCTTGCTTTCCCCTTTGCTTTCCTTCTTGGATGTGTAGCTCTCGTTTTCTGATGAGGAAGATGACGAACTAGACTCGTACTTCTTTTTCTTGCTTTTGCTTTGGCGGCGACCCTTGGCCTTTTTGGTGTATGACTCCTCTTCTCCGGAGGAAGAATCATTTTTCTTCTTCTTTTCTTTGTTGGCTAGTGCTGCCCTAAGCTCTTGGATTTCTTCCACGAGAGTGTGGATTTGGTAAGCTTGCACTTCTAGGCGATCATTGGCTTCTTCCAGAAGTTTGTGGTTGTTTTCGGACAAAGTTTCATTACCCGGAATATTGTCGACGTCGGACATTGTGTTGGGAGTCTTGAAGTTGAGTAGCTTCGAAAAACCGACAGAAGAGATGCAGAGATGATGTCAGGATCAAATCTAGCCCCAACGAGTCGGAAGCAGGCTTAAACGGTTCAGGCTCAATTTCAGCAAACAGAGACATTATCTCGCGCGAGACATGTAGTCCCGCACGAGGCAATCACACGGAAAGTCAATTTTTATTAATCCTAATTTTTGGTCGGAACGGAGAATCCGTTTTTTGAGGGGTTTCTAAGGTCTTTATCAGAACCTAACGACTAAGCAATCAATCCGATTTTTGTAAAACAAAGCCATGTAAGATTGTTTTTTTTGAAGGATATGTATATTATTATATTTTTTTCAAAGGGACATCCGAAAGGGTCATTCCGAAGGGACTTTTTCCGAGGGGACTTTTCCGAGGGACTTTTCCGAGTCCTTCTTTATTGTCAATTTTACATGGCTTTGCTTTGGTCAAAAACAAGAAAAGATTACTAAGTCAAACCGACCGGTCATGGAGTGATCCTAAAAGGACAATCTACATGAAAATGTGGCGATGCAGGGCTGGAAGGCTAGGCTCCCCGCGATATGACAATCTAGGTGGATTGAATACGCGGAGTGGGATGATCCAACTTCGGAGAGACCGGCGACTAGGTGGTTACCGTCATCCGTCCTTAGTGTGGATCCCAGGTTTATAGAGGGTATGCAGTGCAATGACAGATATAGCATGAGTGCGCGTGTGTGATAGTCAATCTAGGTGATAGATAAAACTAGAGATTTTTTTTTTGAAAATCAAAAGGAAAATAAATAGTGGCCGCACCAAGTGGTTGCCTACGTTTCTCCCAAATTAGGGAGACTCAGGCCGTCGTAGTTCCACATAAAGGGAGAGAGAGAAAGAATAACTTAAATTACAACTCCCGAATCCCCAATGGATCAGACTTTAATAAAATAAAAACCCAATCGCACGCAGTTTATAAATAATAATCAATTATTTAACTAAAATACGGATTCGAGTTCGACATCTTAAGGGAGGCCTTAAGATGGGAGAACTCTGCAGATAATGAATTCTGGGATCCCCCTTGCGTGTTCGACTCTCGTCTTGGACTATGAGATGAACAGGAAAAACCAGAAGACAACAGATTGTCGAGGCGATATCTCGCGCGAGATAGGATATCTCGTGCGAGATATGCCTGATCTGGGAACAGAAAATCGAATTTACAACAATTTTTTTTTGAAAACCTCTCTTTTAATTTTGACGCAAGTTTAAGCCTCTTAATTTTATGTCCCCAGCGGAGTCGCCACTGTAAGCGATGCGTGAATTTTTAACATCTCGGAGTCGCCACTTATTATTATTTAGGAAAACAATAAGAAAAACCTTTTTAATTTAAAAGAGATTTGAGGGTTCGGGGCTTAGGTTATGGAATGGGAAGGTCAAGGAGCACCCATTCCACCCAATCCGGAGATCGGTCTTGCTAAAGAAAAGAGAGGTTTTCGAAAAAAGAAAAGGATTTCAAATAAAAATAAATAAAAATCCATTTAACGGGGTTAAACGGAATGTAGGATCGATTGCTTTGAGACCATCCCCATGATTTAGGGAGGCTCTAGGCTGATCCTAGATTCTATGGACTTATACCACTCTAACAATCAATTAGAAAGGGATTTAGGGGTTACCTTGCGTGAGGTGATTTGGGCAGAGTTTCGACTCAAGTTTAGAATCAAATCTTGATGCGGACAGAGCTTCGCCTCAGTCCTTGACTCGGATCTTGATGTTTGTTTATCAACAAGGTTGACAAACAAACTTTGAGGTGATTTTAGGGGTGATTTTACAGGAATCTTTCAAGGAGAGAAACCAGTAAAATGGGTGTGAATTGTGGAATTGTGGAATTGTGGACCCCTGAAATACTGAAAGTCATCCAGTATTTATAGGTGTTGGAGGGGTGTTGAGGATGAGATCAAACACTCCTAGGAAGGTTCCAGACTCCCAAAATCATTGGTTGGCCGGATGGATAAAGTTTTATCCCGAAAAGAATTTGAAATCGACGAGGAAACTGTCATCTGCATGCTGCAGAATGACAATATCTCGCGCGATACACGCCATTCCGCGCGAGATATTGTTGTCTGTGGACAGTTCTGTCCTTTCCCCGTTATCTCGTATGCAGTTTAGTCCCAAACTAACGGTGGTTAGTCAAAACTTAACGAAACATGACGAAATGGTGGATTTCTACTTCTTGACTCAAAGCGAGACTTAGAGTGGTATAAATGTGATCCGATGGGTTCAGAATGGGGTGTCTACAGCCATACCCACGATCTGATTGTCAGACGCCTGGATGGGGTGACTGGTTTTGCCAGGAGGCTTGTTGACTTCTTGCGGTGCAGTTCTCGGAGAAGTACGGTTGTTCATGAGCCGATGCCTTTCAAACCGTCTTTTGCTAGGGACTCATCTACTTCCACGGCTGGTGGGATAGATGTTGGGCAGGGCTTTGATCAGTTCTCTGGCGAGACTTCTGGATTTGGGGCCTGTCACTTCTCGTATTCGGGGTTCGAGCATGGGGAGTCTTCGGGAGCACATACGCGGGGCCATCATTCCTCGTGTTCTGGCTTAGATGACTTCGTGGATTACCTATCTACCACGGATCCTGCTGTGGCGGCGCAGTATGTCGAGTGCTCGGATGACGAGCAAGATTATGAGTAGCCTCTATTGATATCTTTAGGTAGCTGTATGTACTGCCTGTCTTTAGACATTATTTTATATTTGAGAGGCCCTTGTTTTGGGACAAAACTTTGTACATTTGAACATTTATCTTGATTTCTTTTCACTTACTCTTGGCATTTAATTGCACCAGATAAGCAAGTAGGTTGATCAAAAATAAACAATGACCGAACATGCATTGAATAACAAATTTGAATAGGCAAAAATTACTGCTATTATGCATTGTTATTATTATTTGCATTGTTGCACGAGCCTGGGATGGTTTGACACTGTATGAGGGATGGTTCACGGATTTTTGGCTGATATGGATATTGTGAAACAGATTTTGAAGGTGACCCACTCAGAGCGTTCTCCACAAATTCTGGTTCTTTCTTCCTCGGGACCATTTTTCGAATGTGGCTGTTGTGGATTGGACCAAACAGTTTGTCTCCCAAGAAGAGCATCTAGAGCTATTCTTCTATGTCTGGGATCCCTTTGAATGAGTACTCATGCTGAACTGTGGTGGCAACTGGTCCAGGTAGTGCAGTGATGTCGAGGAATGCTCCCCTTATCGGATTGTCCTTGAGTCCTCTGAAACGCTTGAGGTTATGTGTCAGCTTTCCCATCTTTTTTTGTAGTCTCTGTACTGACTTTTCCTGTTCCTTTCTCATCTTCATCGGTTCCACTGTCGGTCCCCTCAGGTTCTGCTATCAGTTCCCTCAGTTCCTTTCTCATCTTCATCAGTTCGCTGTCGGTTCCTTTGAGCGAGGTCGAAGCTGTAAGATTGGAGGTTGGGTGTGCCGTAGGAGGTTCCCTTTTTGTGGGTTGCTGCTTTGGTGCTTGCGCGCCTCATGTCTTCTCGGTTGTCAGCTGGTGTAGGTACATAACCGAGCCCCTGGACTGTATTGTGGTCCTTGACTTCGATGACTTGGTGTTGGCCTTGTAACCTTTTGCCGAGCCCCAGTCCTGGGATGAAGTTCATGAGTTTCATCATCTTCATGGCAGGAGGGATTTTGTCCCAGAATAGTGGAAGGTCCACGCTGCATATTTGGATTTTGGAAGTTTCCAATGTGAATCCAGTTAATGGCATATCGTTATCGTTCTTGATTTCTAACACTGGAATGTCGTTGGTGCAGGTCCCTTCGGTGGTGACGCTATCCCCGTAGACAGTTGTTAGCTCATTGCCTTGTATGAATTGGATACATTAGTGAAGGGTGGATGCCACGCCGTTTATCTGATGCAGCCATGGTCTTCCCAGAATAGCTGTGAAAGTGATAGGAATGTCCAACACTTGAAATTCGGTAGGCATCATCCATTTGCCGAACCATATGTTTAAGGTAGCAACCCCGAGAACTGTGCGGGAAGTAGAATCATAAGCTTTGACATTGTGGACTGAAGGCTTCAAATCAGTGGGCTTGATGTCAAGCAGATCCATCATCTTGGCGGCCAAGACATTCATTCCGCAGCCTCTGTCTACCAGTACGTGGGAAAGGCGGTGCTCATCCAACTGAACAATGATGTAGAGAGGCTCATTATGATCAACCCCAAATTTTGGCAGGTCCAAATCTATGAAGGTGATGATGTTTCCATAGTAGATATTGCCGATTATCTGGATTACTTCTTCTGGAGTTGTGTCCACGGGGACCATTGTTCGGGCTAAACTTTCTTCCAGCTTGAGCTTATGAGGGTATGAAGATGTGAGCAGAGACCAAAGGGAAATGTTCGCCTGGGTATGTTTTAGCTGAGTGAGGATCGGGTCCTCCTTTTCGGAACTTGCTTCTTTGAGTACGGGCTGACCGGGTCACGGCTCTGGCTTTACTGGCTTTTTGTGGGGATGCATTATGAAAGGGATTGTATGTGTGGAAATGTGATGGGGATGTATCCGGATATGTTTTGGTAGCTGTTTGAGCAGGTGGGATGATATCACTGGGTTGTGGAAAAAACTGCCATTGCTGCTACTGCTGCCCAGAGGTGTCATGAGGATTCAAATTCTGATCTTGGATTTAGAATTCGGATCTTGGTCAAAGTTGATCTTTCAGATTCTGTCTTTCGAAGTTGCATCTGAGAAGACCCAATTCTGATTAAAACCTCAATGCTGAAAATATACTCTTGACAAGCCCTAGGAATCGGATATTTCGGCTTTCCCACCCATGTAGGTTCTGAAGCTGTGTTGCTTGAAGACAGGGAAGACTTGCGGGAGAAAAACTGCCCTTGCTGCTACTGCTGCCCAGAGGTGTCATGAGGGTTCAAATTCTGATCTTGGATTTAGACTTCGAATCTCGGTCAAAGTCTTTCTTTCAGATTCTGTCTTTCGAAGTTGCATCTGAGAAGCCCCAATTCTGATTAAAACCTCAATGCTTGAAAATATACTCTTGACAAGCCCCAGGAATCGGAACTCAAAGTAGACTCCCAAGATGAAAAAAGAACTCTCTTCGTGTGGGAAAGCCCCAGTCTGAAGGAATGACTTGGTGAAGCCCCATTTTGGAGGAACCGTCAATTTTCTGTGGAGGTCCTGGAGTGAATCTGATGCAGCCCCAATCTGAGTTGAACCTTATGTGGTCAGACGAGGCAACCGTCCTTGATCTTTTCGATTAGTCAACCAAAATGTAAAAGATATGGCTTGTAATGTACACTTGCAATGACGTATTTTTAGAGAAGTGGGAGCGAATCCCCATTTTATGTGGATGCCTAGTTTCATGCAGGAATCAAAACTCGCTTTGGGTTTGGCTATTTTCAGAGAGTATGAGTGTAGAGAGGTTTGAAAAAAGTGTATGGAAGTCCTTGCTGACAGAAAGACAGTGTTTAGCTCTATTTTTCCTATTATCGTAGAAAAAGAAGACTTGTCGAGACATCTGAAAACTTGTTTTATTCACAATGATCACAAGATTGCTTAAAATCCTTTGTTAATGTTCGGGTTACTCAACCACTAATCCCTATATGAACAAACGTCTTGATTAATCGTGAGGAGAAAGTCAATCGATGTCGCGGATCAAAGTTGGTTGTGTGTGAAAGAAAGGTTTGTGTATAGGGGAGGTCATTGATGAGACCGGGTTTATGGGATTTGTATGTGTTTATGACCGGACTATTTCTGGTTGCCTCGGTTCCCCTCAGTGTAAGGAGCTCAGGTTGCCATAGTTCTGGCTGAACAGTGTTTGGCTTTAAAAAAGGGTATGAATATTTGTGGTCCCTTTGGTGAAAAGGCTGGGATGGGAAGTTTGGATGATGAGTTACGTGACTTAAGATGTTCCTTGACAAGTCATTTTTTACGGCTTCTTCCGTGATTCCATTGTTTCTTGATCGTCGTCTTTCATCGGGGGAGAAAGAATTTGAATATAGCATAAGGGCTTATGATGTGTTTTTGCCTTTGCTTTGACAGCTCCCTTGTCATCGACAACTTTTGTTCTTCGGGCTTTAAATTTGCCCATCTGTCAAGCTTCTGATTGGCGGTGCTGGGTCCTTGGCCTCATTTTTTTGAAGCTCCTGCTTGGGCCTTTTTTTTCTTTTTTTTGAAGCTCCTGCTTGGGCTTTTTTTTTTTTTTGAAGCTCCTGCTTGGGCTTTTTTTTTTTGAAGCACATGAGGGCGAATGTAAGCCCCTGCTTGAACTTTCTTTATGCGCACGAGGGTGAAGGCAAGCCCCTAGGTTTCGATGCTGAGTGACCTTTTGTTGTTCCTTGATGTTGCTGCCGTCGTTGACTTGGTCAAGGTGATGGTGGAGACATGTTTTGGGAAGTGTATGGCTTGATGGGGGCCTTTGTGAGGTAAGGAAAGTGTAAGGGGAGGGCATTAGTTGACTTTCTCACACCGATTAATCAGAATATTAATTATTTCCAGAGATTATCTGTTGAGCAATGCAAGTGATCATATAGGATATAACCATTACATTAGATGTAATGTAGGTGTGCAAATAATGTCTCAAGTCTAGCAAGAAAAGAAAAAGACTCTTTTTTATAGAAAATTTAAGATTAACTACAATGTCCGAGGAGGACTTGATTGAACGAGGAAAGTACTAGAACCTACGAAGGTTGAGTAGAAGACAGTTGACAAATCTTGAGGATAGGTAGCCCCTACTCTAGCTGCTCTTTTGTTGCAGAACTGCCAGGACGCTCAAGCTTTCCGTCTTCTATTAACTTCTGAATTTCATACCGTAGACCGATGCAAATGTCAGTTATGTGCCCATGATACTGGTGGAAGGCGCAGTACTTGCTTCTGTCAATGTTGGTTGTGGGCTTCTTTGGCTTGTAGTTCTCCACAGGTTTGAGCAGGTCTTCTTTGATCAGTTCCTCTAACATTTTGCTTAGAGGCATGTCTAGCTTGATGAAGCGATGGAAAGGGTGCCTCCCGAAAGAGTCGTTGCTTTGCTGGGCTGTGTCCCTATTGTTTGACTGATGTCTCTGCTGGAGGTGGTTGACAATGGTGTCTTTTCCTTTGTCGGGGGATGGTGCAGGGTTTGATGTAGTTGATTCTTTGTATTGGTAAGGTGGCTTTATGCTCGGGGCCTCCTTTTCCTTCAGGTCCTTCTCGAACTGGGAACCCGTATTGACCATGGCTCAGAGATCAAGGCAGAAGCGATGGCTGACTGATGCTCTTACTGATGGCTTCAAACATGACTTGAAGATTCTCATTTGCTCATCCTCAGGCAGTGACTTCATGATTTTGGCAAGCTTCTAGCTCTGTTCCTTGTAAAATTCTCCCATAGTTTCGTTTGCCTTTTGTTCTGCCGGAATAACCACATGCGGGTTGATAGAAACCTCTGGACTGCTGGAACCTATAAACAAAGGTCCACTGATGGAGGGAACCATGATAGGGGGTTGGACAAACAGGCTTTGAGGGAACGGAGCATAATTTAGTGGGTACTGTGGAGATTGAGGGATTTGAGGCCATAAAGCAGCTGGAGCAAATGCAGGTTGTCCGAAGTAATGGGCCAGAAAAGTCATGGGGGTGAAACTCGATGAATTCTGAGTGTATTGATAGAAGGAAGTGAACCTGGAAGGATTTTGAAGGTTATTTGGATCTGTTTGAGAGGGTTCAGGGATGCGCTGGTTATATTGAGTGAAAGGGGTAGAACTGGCTTGGCCATGTATGACAGGGGTGCCTTGAGAAGTGGCAATATGAAGCCTAGGTCGGTTGTTTCCCTGGTTTGAAGGATTCCCATAGTTTGACGGTGGAGGAACCTGGTTGAAGGTTTGGGGAGCTGATCGGAGATGATTGTCGTCCTTGATTAGGACGAAAGTACCATCTGGCTGAGGGATAACTGCTATACCTTGCTCATTCAGAAGTTGTACCACAAATTCTGCTGATCTTCTTTCTGTTTCTTGTGAACCTCACAGGCCCGAATGGATTCTTCCAGTGTCATGTCGTTTACCAGTGGCGGGGTTTCGTTCCCATCATGATTTCTCGGCGAGTCTGACATATTAGAGAATCTGGCTGTAGGGACTGAGGAAACTGAGGAACTGTCTGACGTATTCATAACTGTAATTCTGGCGAGGCGCTGACCCGGGATTCTGAACCTCTGTTTGTTCGCTGCAGGGAACGAGAGGTAGGTTTTAGGTTTCGGAAGGGGTATTTGGGTCAAGGCTTTTAGGCTCGTGCAACATGCATTTACTACTTAAGTCTACTTTAAAACACGTTTTCTCATAATCCTAATTGATTGGAAAAGATTGGACCTTGAAAGGTCGAGATCAAAAATTGGACCGTGAAAGGTCGAGAATAAATATTTGACCATGCAAGGTCGGAATTTAAATATTTGACCCTGAAAGGTCGATATCGAAAATTGGGGATCGTACCGTGAAAGGTCTCGATTGGAGATTTGAGATCTGACCATGAGGGTCTCGATTGGAGATTTGACCACGAGAGGCCGAGATTGACTATTTGACATTGAAAGGTCGTTATCGGAAATTGGAGATCGGACCGTGAGGGTCTCGATTGGATATTTGAGATCGGACCGTGAGGGTCTTGATTGGAGATTTGATATCGGACCGTGAAAGGTCTCGATTGGAGATTTGAGATCGAACCGTGAGGGCCTCGATTGGAGATTTGACCATGAAGGGTCGAGATTGACTACTTGACCATGAAAGGTCGATATCGGAAATTGGAGATCGGACCGTGAGGGTCTCGATTGGAGATCGAGGTCTCGATTGGAGATTTGAGATCGGACCGTGAAAGGTCTCGATTGGAGATTTGAGCTCGGACCGTGAGGGTCTCGATTGGAGATTTGACCATGAAGGGTCGAGATTGACTATTTGACCATGAAAGGTCGATATCGGAAATTGGAGATCGGACCGTGAGGGTCTCAATTGGAGATCGGACCGTGAGGGTCTCAATTGGAGATTTGAGATTGGACCGTGAGGGTCTCAATTGGAGATTTGAGATCGGATCGTGAAAGGTCTCGATTGGAGATTTGAGATCGGACCTTGAGGGTCTCGATTGGAGATTTGACCATGAAGGGCGAGATTGACTATTTGACCATGAAAGGTCGATATCGGAAATTGGAGATCGGACCGTGAGGGTCTCGATTGGAGTTTTGAGATCGGACCGTGAGGGTCTCGATTGGAGATTTGACCATGAAGGGTCGAGATTGACTATTTGACCATGAAAGGTCGATATCCAAAATTGGAGATCGGACCGTGAGGGTCTCGATTGGAGATTTGAGATCGGACCGTGAGGGTCTCGATTGGAGATTTGACCATGAAAGGTTGAGATTGACTATTTGACCATGAAAGGTCGATATCAGAAATTGGAGATCGGACTGTGAGGGTCTCGATTGGAGATCGGACCGTGAGGGTCTCGATTGGAGATTTGAGATCGGACCGTGAGGGTCTCGATTGGAGATTTGAGATCGGACAGTGAAAGGTCTCGATTAGAGATTTGACCGTGAAAGGTCGGGATTGAATATTTGACAATGAGAGGTCGAGATTTGAAAGATTCCCGAAAGGGGACCATGCAATTGTTATTTTATTAAATGTTTAAGTTTACTGAATATATGTCTTTCTCAGAGTCCTAAATGGTTGAAAAAGATTGCTCTTCTTTTTCGCAACTACTCTAGGTCTTAAATCAGTGGATCCCAACACTACGTCTATAGGCCCCTCATTTTTCACCTGTAAATCGTCTTCTCGAGATGAACAATCCCGAGCGAGGGTCCTATAGGGCAAGCGGATTCGACCGACAAAAGGAAAAGTGAACTTAAGGCTAGTCGGTCATGTAAACTTTCAACGCATATGACATACGGGTCACTGTCAAAGTCAACATCCTTAAGCTAAGGCAGAAATCGTGCCGAAATTTCGGCATGACCTCTCTTGACTCGCTCTCGTGAGGGGCTTTAGCTTTTGGCGTTGGCCAAGTCGTTGCTGGTATGGTTCATACGTTGAGGGTTTGATGATAATGCGTCACATTGAACCTTCAGGTATGTTTTTAACACGGTTTTGCGTCAAAGTCAAAGCTCAAAAGCTAAGACTTCGGGTCGAGAAACGACCTTCGATCTCAACTTATAAGTTTGACTTGTGAGGGAGATCGGTGTAAAAGCATACACTCAGGCTTTATGACACGTGCTAAGCCAAAAACCAACCAAGGTCTTGGACGAAGTGTGACACAAAGGGTGCATGGTTACACGGGCTAGGATGGGCTGTTTGGGATGACCCCGTACGCGCTCGAAAGGCATAGGAAGGCCAATCAAACTGCAGCTGAACGGTCACCCCGGGTTAAGGGTTGTAGTGTGCAATGTACCGAGGCAGCAAGTGCGCGTAGTGTGCGGTCACTAAATTCTTTTTCTGAGTAAAATAGAGATTTTCAGAATGAGTTTTAAAGAATTTATGAACAGTTCAAAATATTGCACAAAGAATCAAATATGAACGAATATGCATGAACATGCTATGATTTTGAAAGAGATGAACAACAACATCTTTTTTTTTTAAAAACAGTCCAATGTTTTGAAATCAGAGCTATTTGAAATTTTCTTTTTTGAAAAGAAAAAAGAAGTAACACGCGGTAGCAAGAAAATGCACACGCACACAAAACGAGGAAGGGTAAACGAAAGTTTGACCCACATAATGCTTTTAAAACGAAGGTACTTTTGAAAAAAATGTTAAGTCCCCAGCGGAGTCGCCAACTGAAATTATCCGGATCGCGCGGATGCGGCGAGCGGTTTTTGACTTCACGAAAAAGAGAGTCGCCACGCCGTTTTGTATTATGAGCCTAAACTTTGAAAAAGGCTAGTTTGAAAAGGAGGTCGTTTTGATTGGGAGCCAAAACTTAGGAAAAGGCTGTTTGAACAGAGATTGTTAGGTTCGGAGGTCAGGTTACGTTTCGGGAAGAGTATCTTGAGATCACCCGAAACGCCTCGCATGACGAGTCTTTCTACCTTTCTCAAAAAGCGTGCGTCTGTGTGTGTTCGTGTTACTTTTGAAAGTGAGTTTGAATGACAAACTTGAATCTTAGTTTGAAAAGGAGTTTTGCGTGGTAAACCTTGATTTTGAGCTTGGAAATGATCTGGTAGAATTTTGGCAGAGTTTCCCCTTAATTTGGTGTTTAGAAACCTAGGGATTTGGGTAGCGTTTCGACTTGTGTTGGTTAAGCCTATGTTTTTGAGGATTAGATTCCACCGACGAGTAGCGCGAGGGCCCTCGAAGAGCAGAGAATTCCACCGACGAGTAGAATGAGGGCCCCCGAAGAGTAGAGAAAGACTAGCATTTGTGCTAGGGGTGAAGAGGGAGGTGAATTGGTGAGGAAATGAGGGAGGAGGAGGGGAGTATTTATAGGTGGAGAAGGAGGTTGCCTTGGACTGGTTTGGACTGATTTGGACAGTTTTTAAATGTCGAAACAGTCATGGAATAAGATATATAAAGGGCATTTTGGTCATTTGGAAGAATTGCTTAGGCTGATGATTTATCCTGTAAAACAGGCCGGATGGCCAGACCTTCAATTTGGAGGGCCTTTTGGGTATTTGAGGATTTGCTAAGACTGATTTGTTAAACATGAAGAATAGGGTGTCCGGCCTGTCACTCAATTTGGGGGCGTTTTGGTCTTTTTAGCCTTGAATTTGATTGATGTTGACAAGAGGGAGCTTGCATGTAAGCCGCATGTCCCTACTTAGTCATTAAGCAAGCCCATTTGCTCCGTTAAGTCGTGTTTTGACTTTTTTTCAAATAAATGTTCATAAAAATGTCCAGAATAGTCCCGAAAAGTCCCGAAAATTGCGTATTTTTGGGAAAGTGGTATCTTTCACGTGTCCGAACGTGAGTTGAATGCACTTTGATTTCTCGAATGCTCGGGGCAGTCCGGGAAAGTCTCGTTAACTTGGAAAGTGTGAGTTAATGGATTCTAACGATCCGAATTTGGGTATTTACAGCAGCGGAAAAATTAAAAAAATATTTAATTTATTGAAAATCGGTATCCGTATGTTATGACATAAAATTTGATAAATTCAAGAACGGAGTTCAAGAAATTACCAACTCGCGTAAGCCGATTCGCTTGAGGATTCCACTTGCAATCCCTCTAGACGTATCCACCCGTACAAATCGCTGAGAACGATTGATGCAAAGAAGGTGCTAGCCTCCTTCACCTCTTCACCTTTCTCTCTCTTGTAGCTTCCTTTTGAAAAAGGGAAAAACATTAGAGATTAGGTTTAGGGTTAGATAAGTTGTTTATATATATATATAGGGTAATTTTGACTCACTTGTCAAACTAAGCCCCTTAACTTTCATTATGTAAGTTTTAACCTTAAACTTACACTAATGACATAATGAACCATAACTTATCCATTTACAACTTATAACCCTTTAACTATCCCAGTAACTTGTACTTACGCGTGTGACCCTCTAGGTTTCTAACACGAAGGCAGTATATCCACACAGACTAAGGTAACCGACTAGCATTAGTTGTTAGCCACCCAACGTGATAGAAAAATGGTAGCGAACCATAAACCACTACGAACATTCGTAGTTAAATCTTTTCGTCTTAATATACAAATTATTATTGATACATGAAGCGTCATTATCAATAATAATATTTACTTGGTTCTAGAAATATCTTAAATTGACTCTATGACTAACTTGTCATGCCATGTCCATGGACTTTCAAGTTACTTATATTTCAACCAAGAGGCCGGGATATAATCTTCATAAAGAAGCGACGAATCCTCTCTCGACGTTTCACTATTTCCTCTACACTTCATGTTTCATCCAATCTCTAATTATTGTAGACATATTTCAGCACTACTTTAACAAGAGTTAAAATAAAAACAATTCATGTATGAAATAAATAAATGTCTCAAGTCTAGGGATTTAAAACAACTGGATCAACAATGCTAGGAAACACCCCAAGTTCCTTTATGAAGTTCTTGATCCAAACAGCTTCCTTGGCTGCTTCAGAAGCTGCTATATATTCGGACTCTGCTGTGGAATCTGCTACCGTTTCCTGCTTGGAGCTCTTCCAGCAAACAACTCCTCCATTTAAACAAAATACATAACCTGATTGAGATTTCTGATCATCCTGATCAGTTTGGAAACTAGCATCAGAATATCCTCTGATTACTAGCTCTTCCTCTCCTCCATAGACCATAAACAAATCTTTTTTTTCATCTCAAGTACTTGAGAATGGTCTTTACTGCAATCCAATGGTTCTCTCCAGGATTGGCTTGATATCTACTCGTCATGCTTAAAGCATATGAGACATCTGGCCTCGTGCATAACATAGCATACATAATGGAACCCACAAACTAACGGCGCAGTGGAAGCGAAGCAGCAAACAAAACCCTCGAAACGATCATCAGAAAAATGACCGTACGAGGACGAGATTAGCCGGATAAGCTGCATCTGGCAATTTTGGGCTACCGAACATCAGTCAGGATCGCCACGGGAGAAACCCCATTTGCCCTGACCTATGGGATGGAAGCAGTATTGCCCGTTGAGTTGGAAATCCCATCACTCCGAGTGTTGTTGGAAAAAGAAATCAACGAAGTGTAATGGATCCGAATTCGGCACAACGAATTGGCCCTACTAGATGAACGCCGACTAAAGGCCATGGAACACATTCGAGCCTACCAAAGAAGAATGGCTGGGGCTTTCGACAAGAAAGTCAAATACCGAGACATCAGGGAAGGCGATCAGGTGCTCAAGGAAAAGCCTCCCACCCGAACCAACCCACTTGGAAAATGGGAACCAACATGGATCGGCCCATTCGTGGTCCAAAAGATCTTCTTCGGAAGTGCCATGAAGATAATAGACCTAGACGGAAATCCCTTCATGAATCCAGTCAACGGAAGCAAGCTCCGCCGATACTTCGCCTAAAGAATATCGACTTTGCCATCTCCCCGTCACTCCTAAAAGTGTCAAACTATGGAGACCTGAGCCCCTCAATCCGGGGGGAATGTAGGCAGCCTTTATTGGTTCGGTCTAAAAAATACACAAAAAAAAAACAAAAATCCAAAATTTGGATGCCATCAAGGCTCAGACAAAAAGCAAGCAAGAGATTCTGTGTCTCGACAAAGCTTTAAAAGTAAATAAATCATTGCAAGTTAAAACACTTCTTTATAAGTACAAGCACGGTCTACTCTCAACCTTACAACATGCTAAAAACAACTTAATACATTTAACAAATAATGTGTCTGCAATGGCAATGAATGGATACTTAGGAGGTCATTTCGCGCCACTCGTGCTTGTCTCTTTGCCATTCTTCCCTTTCTTCCCTCGTCCCCGGTGAGTCTACCTTCGCTCCACGTGAGCTCGCTCTGTCTCCCTCATTCCGAGATCAGGAGTCCTCCCTGTCGAGTCAAGCAATCCAGTAGCTCGCAAAGCTTCATTCGCTTGTGCCTAATTTCTCCTTCATCTTCTTCTTCTCCTCCTCATATTCCTGTAAAAGATGTTGAAAAGAGTACAAATAGATTGGGGGGAAATCCCAAAGATGTTTACATACCCTCAAGCCATATGTACAACCGATGCCATTTCCCGGTCGTTTGATGAGACACAAGTTAGAGCAACAAATGTTTAAGTTAATGGACATGTTTTCTAAAGTTAACATTAATCTCTAATTACTGAAAGTTATTAAAATCATTTCTTCTTATACAAAACTTTTCAAGGAAATTAACTTTAAAAAGCATAGGTATAGAAACGATGAAAAATTGATCTTGGGAGAGAGTGATAGTGCCATAGTACGACAAGACCTCCCATCTAAACAAAAGGATCCCGAAAGTTTCATGATTTCTATTAATTTGGGGGATTCTAATAAGGTGAAGGTGATGTTGGACCTTGATGACATCATCAATTTATTGCCATACTCCATGTACTTGAAATTAGGCTTATTGGAGTGGAAACCCACCCAAATGACCCTACAACTTGCCTATCGCTGTAGAGACCATTAATGGAGAAAGAATGTGTAGAGAGTCACCCATTTTGCATGGGCGCCCATTCATGGCCACTACCAATACTATAATAAATGTGGGTAATAGGAAATTGTCCATGAATCCTTTGTCTATCTTGATTTCTTTAGTCCTATATAATTCTTGTTTTCTTAGTTTAATAATCAAACAATCAAATCAAAACTCCTTTCTTTGTTACTCTTACACTGTTTAAATATACTTGTTTACACATAAGTCTCGATGGATTCGACCCGTAAATTTGCATGTTACTACTACGGATCACTAGTGAACTTGCTAGTTAATTATTACAAGAGGAGAAATTCTTCATCAATTATAGTCCTACCCACTCTTCAAAACAAGAAAGTAATGAAAAAGATTGAATAATAAAGGAAATACTTGATTGAAAAAAAAGAAGAAAAAACTCATTTTGTGTCTGAAAATTATATTAGAGAATAAAATAAAAAATAAAGTAAATAATTAATCATGCGAGGCTATGGTTCGAACCTTGATAATGGGCTGAATAATATTTATTCAAATATATAATGAAAATTTTGCAAATACGCACGCCAAAATCTCACAAAAAACTAGTTTTTTGTGAACTAAAAAAAACGTGTTTTTAGAGCACGTTGACTCTTCCGCCTCGCTCGCGGGGCCCAACTCCCATTCATCCCCAAACTTCACAAAATTTCACAGATCCGCATACTATTGTAATTCCACACAGATCGACTGTAATTCCATACAAATCGACTGAATTGTAAATGATTATACAAGCGATTTACGAGTATGGAAGGTAGGGCCACCATTACTGGGAGGTCTGCCATGGTTTTTTCTTGAAAATTGTTTGATGAAGGCCTGCTGGGGTAGATGCCCATTTCCTTCAAAAACAAAACAATAACTTGAAGCAAGATTTTGGTTTATTGAAGGATTTTGGTTTGGTATTATTGAGTGAAGGAGTAGCATTTAAGAGTGCCAGTTTTAGTGTAACAAAGTGCCAGTGTAAAGAGTGCCAGTGCATGTATATTAAGTGCCAGTATTAGTGTAACAAAGTGCCAGTATTAGTGTAACAAAGTGATAGTGTTAGTGTAACAAAATGCCAGTGTAAAGAGTGTCAGTGCATATATATTAAGTGTCAGTGTATGTGTAACAAAGTGCCAGTGTTAGTGTAAAAAAATGCCAGTGTGAAGAGTGCCAATGCATGTATTATTAAGTGTCAGTATAAAGAGTGCCAGTGTAGGGTAAAAATGTGCCAGTGTTAGTATAAAAAAGTGTCAGTGTGAAGAGTGTCAATGCATGTATTATTAAGTGCCAGTGTAAAAATGGTTTTTCCTTAAGATTAAAAAAAACTAGTTTTTTATAAGACCAACTCAATACGCACATATAAAATAATCATATATTTTTTTGATCACTTGCATACCTGTTGATAGGTGAATGAAATTACTTATATTTTGTTAGTGAAAACTGCAGATGATATCGTAGATGATTTCCCAGATTCCAGATGATATCGCAGATGATTTCCTGTGCTGGAATTTATATAGTTGTACATTTCTCATTGATAAATTAATGGACTAATGTGCTAATATAATTTGTATAGACTATGGTGTATGTCCATATTTCAGGTTGCAATATGATCAAAGAAAAAGATAGAAACGTGGGGAATTTGGAAGAAAAACGTTTATGCATAAATGTTATTTTACGCATAAAATTTTTACAAGATTTACTTTAGCAACAACAAAGAAAAACGTGTGGAGACTTGGTCAAAGTGTTGTTGCTGATTTAATAAAGAGTACAAGGCTAAGAATGCTTGAGAGTACAAGGCGTTGAAGCTTGGATTTGATGATCAAACAACATGGTTGCTACAATTGAGGAAGTGGGTGCTAGAAGTGAGGAACAAACTCAACCACTCTCCTTACTCTCCCTCAACGTGCAAGATAGCCCCAAAGCTGTTTATTTGAGTAGCCTTCAAGTAAATTGAAGACTATAAATATGCTTGGAAGGTTTCATTTGAAGACACCAAAAGATACGCCATTTCATACACACCTCAAAGCATTAGAGATAGAGTTCTTTGTTTAGTTCTTTTCATCCATCCTCCCTTGTAATTTCGCACTTGATTACATTGGTATCAAGTTGTGTGAAGGCTAGGATTGGATTTCGTTCTTTATCTCTTGTTCCGTAGAGCTCATATTGTTATAGCCATAAGGGAACATTTCGGCTTTGTAAATTCATTGTTCATAGTGATTATAAAGTCTTGCCTAAGAGGCATCCTCAAGTTATATTTATATAACTTGAGAAAAACAATTTTGGTGTTATTATTCCGCTGCAATCTCTTTTTCAAAATTGTTTTATTTTTGAAGTGTGTGTGCTATCCCAAGTGCTATCGTTGGTGCTGTTATCACCTTGGATATCACTTGTGATTCTGTCCGTGACAATTTCAATTGGTATCAAAGCAGGTCACTTGACGATACTAAGTGCTTGGTCTAGGTGTCATGGCTTATGATCCTGCAAATCCAAACCAAAAACGTCTTCCTGTTTTAGATGGTTCGAATTATGCATATTGGAAGATCCGTCTTCGCTCGCATATCAAATCAATTGATCTTCGAGCTTGGTGATCTATAGTTAATAGGTACTCTCTTTCACTTTTACCTCCAGATGAGGATGGTGACATCCAGGTTAAACCTGCACCAAGTGGACTAATGAAGAGATCACCCTAGCTAACTAAAATGAGAAAGCTCTTAATGCTATTTTTGAGTGAGTTGACATGCACATTTTTAAACTTGTTCAAAATAGTTTCACAGCTAAAGAAGCTTGGGATATTTTATGAAGGTTTTGTGAAGGTGATTCTAGTGTGCGTGAAAACAAACTTAGAGGTATTACTAGCAAATTTGAAAGGTTGAGAATGGGTGAATATGATACCATTTCCTCTTATTTTGAAAAATTGTTTGACATTGCTAATGAGTGTCAACTTTTAGGTGAACCTTTTACAAATAAACAATTGGTTTCAAAGGCTATTAGAACACTCCCTGAGCGTTTTAATATGAAGGTTTCATCTATAGAAGAGGCACACAACCTTTCTACTATGGACATCAATTCCTTAATGAGCATTTTAAAATATTTTGAGTCAAACCTTGCTGAGCAAAGTGAAACTTCTAAAGGCAAGAGTGTTGCTTTAAAAGTTCAATCCTCTAGTTTATCAACTGATGAGGATGACGAAATTTTTGAGGAATTAGGTAAAGATGCTAGTGTTGCCTTGCTTGCTAGGAAATATAATTCTATGTTACGAAAGTTTAACAAAGAAAATGTGCAGGTTAAGGCAAGAGCAACAAACCAAGGTGTACAATTCAATGCCGAAGAGGACATTTCCATCTACTCAGAAAGGTGGTCCCATAAGGAGAGCATCATCAGATCAATCTAGATCTGATTCGAAGTACCTTGAATCTATCCAATGTCACGCATGCTCTGGATGGGGTCATTACTCAAACGAGTGTGCTAACACTCTAAGGAAGATGGGAAAGAACCTATGGGTGTCCCTCAGTGACAATGAAGATGAGTAGACCAATCAAACTGAGGATTCATATCAAACAGCAATGGTGGTCACAAATTGTGACTCGGACTCTGTCAGTGATACCTCATGTGATATCCAAATTGGGATAGCACCTGAGATATCATCCAACAGGTACACAAATTTTAATTTGATAAATGCTGTTTGTTTTGTGGGTTCTGTTAAATTGGATGCAGGTTGTTCACAAGAGGATGAACAAAGTAAGGAGTTCAGCAAGGATGAACTCATTTGCGGTCTTAAGAACCTTTGCAAAGAATTGGTTGACGAATGGAAGAAAGAGAACAAGAAGGTGGTATCTTTGTCCAAAGAGGTTCAAGATCTGACTGATGGCTTGACTAGATTGTAAGTTTAACTCACAAAGAAGGATGTGGAGCTGAACAAAGTCAAGGCCAAGCTTACTCTAGCCGAGACAACATTTAAGAAACTCAACACAAGTTCTTCCAAACTAGATAAAATTCTTGGGTTGAGCAAACCACTCAAGGTAGGTATGGGTTTTCAAGAGTCCTTAAATGCTATTACATCTACTTTGGCTAATAAGGAAGATAAATTAGTTTTAGTTAAAGAAAGAGAAAATGTTGAACTATTATCTTCTGATAAGGCTTCTGACAAAATTAAAATATGTAACTACTGTTACTCTACTGGACATTTGAAAAATGATTGTAAAACTCTTTTAAAGAAACAGTTCAGTTCTACAGTGCTACCTGAAGTGTTGCCTAGCACGTCAGATATCACTGGCAGTCAGAAGAGAAATTATCAAAATAGGAAAGTGTGGAAACCTAAGTCTAATATGAGGTGTGATGTTGTGTACACTTCCTTAAAAACTAATGTTGAAGGTTCATGGTATTTTGATAGTGTTTTTCATGTCACATGACAGAAACAAAAATGTTTTTAAAAGAATATGAACCTATTCAAGGTGGTAGTGTAACATATGGTGGTGGTGGCAAGAGTAATATAGTAGGAAAAGGCATTTTAAATATATACCTAGATTTCCTGCTTTGAAAAATGTTTTGCATGTTGATGGACTTGTAACTAATTTAATTAGTATTAGCCAACTTTGTGATGACAATCTTGAAGTGAAATTCAATAAAAACACTTGTGAAGTTTTTGACTGTACCGATACCTGTGTTATGACTGGTACTAGGTCAAGTAATAATTGTTATCTTGTTAAGGATAAACAAGTGTGTCATTCTGTGAGAGTTGATGATACTACCTTATGGCATCAAAAACTGGGTCATGTCCATTTTCGAAACATTGTGAAACTTATTAAAGCTGAAGCTATAAGTGGTATACCTAGTCTGGACATAAGTAACAAAATCATATGTGAAGATTGTCTCAAAGTTAAATAGACACGTGCTGCCCATAGTGCTACCCAACACAATGAGGAGTATTCTGGGACAACTCACTGTTTCCAACTTATGCATATGAATTTAATGGGTCCAGTTGAGGTAGACAGTTTAGGAGGTAAGAGATATACTTTTGTCATAGTTGATGATTTTTCTAGATTTACTTGAGTATATTTTTTGTCATAGCATGTAAGATCTAAAACTTTTGAAAAGTTTTAGATCTTACATGCTAAAATCAAAAACATGTTTTGTGCTCTTATCATGCGAATAAGGTCTGATCATGGAACAAAGTTTGATAATTCATTGTTTTTCACTTTTTGTGAATTAAAAGGAATTAAACATGAGTTTTTTGCTCCTGAAACACATCAACAAAATGGGGTGGCTGAAAGGAAAAATGAGACCTTACTTGAAATGGCACGTGTAATGTTGTTTTCAAAAAGAATTTCAAAAAGATTTTGGGCTGAGGCCTTAAACACGGCTTGTCACACGGCCAATAGAGTTTTTCTAAGACCCGGTACTATAATGACACCTTATGAAATTTTGAATGGTAGGATACCAAAAGTTCATTATTTTCATACATTTGGGTGTGTGTGTTTTGTTCTAAATGATCGGGATTACTTAGCTAAATTTGACTCTAAAAGTGATAAGGCTATATTCCTTGGGTATGCTCAGGATAGTCGAGCATATAGGGTTTATAACCTTAGGTTAAAAACCATTCAAGAATCAGTTAACATTGTTTTTTATGACTTAGCAAGTGTTACAGGTGATGGAGTGCAGAAATCTCCATTTATATTGCTGGAAGAGCTGGAGGAACAAAATAAAGCAAGTGATACCACGGGTGCTGAACAGTGTGTTGCCACTGAAGGGATAGCATCTCCGGTATCACCTGAGACCAGTCCAGCAACTGAAAATGATGAACAGTTTGATGATGATCATGCACATGAAGATTTAAGAAGGGATCTACCAGCTAGGATCAGAAGAGATCATCCATCTTCTCAGATTATTGGAGAAGCAAATGAAGGGGTACGAACAAGGAACAATGAGCCCTTTAGTAACCATAAAATGGTGACGTATGTGTGCATGTCCACCACATACCATAAGGTAAAATATTCATGTTTTGTTTCCTCTTTAGAACCTAAAAATTTTTCAGAAGCTTTAAAAGATAATTTTTGGTTACATGCCATGCAAGAGGAACTTGAACAATTTGCTCGTATTGAAGTTTGGTGTTTAGTACCACGTCCCATTAACATTAATGTAATTGGTATAAAATGGATTTTCAAAAATAAATCAGACGAGCAAGGAAATATTGTTAGGAACAAAGCTCGTCTTGTAGCTCAAGGTTACACCCAAATTGAAGGTGTTGACTTTGATGAGACCTTTGCTCCCGTTGCTAGAATAGAATCCATAAGACTCCTCTTGGCAATAGCTTGTTATCTAAAAATTACCTTGTTTCAAATGGATGTTAAAGCTGCTTTTTTAAATGGTTATTTAAAAGAAGAAATTTATGTTGAATAACCAAAAGGATTTGATGATCCTCATCTACCAAACCACGTATATAGACTTGATAAAGCCTTATATGGCTTGAAACAAGATCCACGTGCGTGGTATGGTCGCTTAACCTCTTTCTTACTTGAATATTGTTTTACAAGAGGTGAAGCAGATAGGACTTTATTCATTCTAAGGCATGGAAAAGAAATAGTCATTGTTCAAATCTATGTTGATGACATAGTCTATGACTCTACTTCTCAAACTTGTTTAAAAGATTTTGTAGAGGCTATGACATCAACATTTGAAATGAGCATGATTGGTGGGTTAACATTCTTTCTAGGCTTGCAGGTGAAACAATCAAGTGAAGGGATATTTAATTCACAAAGCAAGTATGCAAAAAGCCTAGTGAAATGATTTGGGTTGGGAGGGGGGCAAAAAGTTCGAAAATCCCTATGTGTTCTTCTCTTAAACTTGGTAGAGACCAAGTAGGTGAGGATGTTGATCCTACTCTATATCGTTCTATGATAGGTAGCCTTCTCTATCTCACTTCTAGTCGTCCTGATATCATGTTTAGCGTGTGCGTCTGTGCACATTATTAAGCCAATCCTAAAGTCTCCCACCTTAATTCTGTCAAAAAAATTATTAAATATGTTTCGGGAACAAGTGAATTAGGGATTTGGTTTAGTAAGGATACTAACACCAATTTGGTAGGCTTTAGCGACTCGGATTGGGCGGGGGATATGGATGATAGGAAGAGTACTAGTGGGGGGTGTTTTTACTTGGATAACAATTTAGTTTTATGGTATAGTCGTAAACAAAATTGTGTCTCTCTTTCTAAGGCTGAATCTGAGTATGTTGCAGCTGGTAGTTGTTGCTCACAACTTATTTGGCTAAAACATATGCTAGATGATTATGGCCTAGAGAGTAATTCCTTGACTATGTACTGTGATAACCTAAGTGCTATCAACATTTCAAAAAACCCTGTTCAGCATTCCCGTACTAAGTACATAGAAAAACGTCATCATTTTCTTAGAGATATAGTAGATAAAGGCCTAATTAACATTGATCATATTGATACTAAGTATCAACTGGCTGACATCTTTACCAACGCTTTAGACCATGAGAGATTTTCTAGTTTGAAAAGATCTCTTGGTCTTTGTAATCTCTAAGTCTGTTTGACAGTGATACCCCAGGTGATGTTATCACTCAGGGTAACACTTGTATATTAGTGTATTTTTTTTCTGTTTATTAAAAAAAAGATTTTATATTCTTTTAATCTGGTTAGCTTAGTTCTAACCGTGGCACATGCTGACCTTTTTGTTATGGTAGGTTATTACTTTGGTTAACATGTTTGATATCATTCCCCTTCGTATGCTAAAAGTGACAATGTCACTAATATTTTTTATGATAAATAAAAGACAAAGGCAATTATTCCATACTATTTTCTCGAGCTCGGGGCACGGTGTTCGCTGCAACGATGTACTCTTGCCAATGAGAATGTATGAGGTGATTTGTGCTTAGTATTAAGGACATGGAGTTCGCTACTACAGTGTACCCTACTTGAAAGGCATAAATCACTTTATCTTTAAACTTGAAATATAACTCGAAGCACGGAGCTCGTTACTACGATGCTTTCTTGTTTAAAGAAGTGTATTTATCTTTTATAACAAGCAATGTACTTATAAAAAATATATAGGCTTATAATGCCTAAAGTGCATGAAATTGCTCAGCTTGTTATGCCTTAAGTATCTGAAAATGGCTAAGCTTGTTATGCCTTAAGTGTCTGAAAATGGCTAAAGCTTGTTATGCCTGAAATGCTTGAAAATGAAAATATTTATCAAGGGAATTTATATCACATGTGTTATCCTAGGTGTTACCCTCATTGCCTTAACACATTAGTGTGTGCTATATTAGTTTTTTTTTATTGCTTATTTTCGAAATTTTGTTGATTAAATTCTTAAAATCTGAAAGTCTTTTTAACTAAAGAGTTTACGATTTTGAAAACGTCTTCAACAAGTTTCCTTTATTTTTGGTAAACATTGTTATGTAACTAACCCATATTTGAATTAATTTTGTGCTCATAATTTTCGGATTTACTTACAAATATTTTGTTTACTCATTTTTTTAAATTTTGTTTTACTTAAAAAAAATTAATTTTTTTTTAAAACAGCCGTGTGGTTATTTTGGGTTGTTGGGGTTATTATAATGGGTGGTTAAATTTTATTTAAAATGAGTGGTTAGGGATTAATTAGGAGTTTTTTTTAATGTAAGGATTTTGAGAGGGTTTATAGGGGTTTAGTTAAGATAGGACTTAAGTTGTCAAATCAAATTAATTTGTTTGTTCCCTATCTTAAACCTCTCTCCTATTTTCACTCCATCTCTTCTTATCTCTCTCTCTCTCTCTAACTGTTACTCTCTCTCCCCCTTTAACCCCCTTCAACGTCGTCTCTCTCTCCCAAATTCTAGGTCATACTCGTTCCAAAATTTCCAAAAATTTACCATGGCATCTCCATCCAAAACCAACACCGAACCCTCAAACACCGACCAAATGGACATCTCTCCAAGCCTTGCTCCCTCTGCAGCCTCTCGTGTAGCCATGGAAACTTCACCCATGATTACACCAAGCACTTCTCCTCCAGTAATGGCTATAGTTCCAGCTGCTGCCCCTATATCCTCATTCGAACATGGCATTCCCAAAGTCACCCTCATTCCAGCCGAACCAAAAGAGAAGAGGAAAAGAAAAGCTCCCTCAGCCAAATTGTCTCCTCAAGTTGCAAAGAGGAGGTCCTCCAATCGAATCAGGTCAGTCAGGTCTAAAGGTACATCAAATACTACCTCTGATCCGGTTGAAGTCTCAGAAAGCTCCTTGGAAACATCATCACCTCATGTGAGTAACGAAAATTTTGATGCAACAAAGGAGAATGAACCTTCTGTGGACTCGTTTGAAGCCTGGGTGGATGGTGAAGAGGAGGAAACATTGTCTGATTTTCAGAAGAGAAAAGGCAAGGCCAAAGTTTCTGTGAGTGCTACCAAAGGTGCTACCAAGAAGAGGATATCATCTGAGGTAACACCTGCCCCCTCCTCTGTTCCTACAAAATCTTTTCCTAGTGATAATGAATTATCTGGTGATGAGTTTATTCGAAATGAAGAGGATAAAGCTTTTCCTAAACCATTTCTTACTTTGGAATTTTATAAGAAAGAAAACATGGAGTTTTGGCTTAATAATTCAAGTTAAAAATTGTTAAAAGAAAAGCATATTGATGAGGGCCAGTTAGAAAAGGAAGGGATGGTTCAGTTTTTGAAGGACAAGAATTTTCTTAAGGCAAATAACCATGTCTCAGTTTTTGTTGAAAGTGTTGTGAGAAACTTTTTTGCTAATCTTCATGCTCGTCTGGAAAATGAAGGATCTGAGAAATTTGGGAAAGTTTTTATGAGGGGTAAGGATTATTCATTTACTCCAGCCCTTATTAACAAGGTTCTAGGCCTCTCAAATTTAGATGACGAGAGCATTAGGGTTAATAGGGATGAAATGGTCAAGGTTCTCACACACAACAAACTTCACTCCTGGCCTTTAAAGGAAAAACTTCATTCTTCTAGGCTTACCTCTCTGTACTCTATGCTTCACAAGCTTTGCATCTTCAATTGGATCCCTACTACGAATGAACCTATTGTTACATTGGAGCATGCTAATGTTTTGTACAGATTGGGTAAAAACCTAAGGATTAACTTTGGAAGATTAGTGTTCAAACTCTTAGCCTCGTGGGGTAGAAAGAAAGAAATGAACATTAGCTTTTTCCCCTATCCTTCTTTAATCTTCAAAGTCTTAGTTTTTCAATCCTTGCCTATTGAAGCCTCTGATGTTTTCACCTCTGAACCTGAGTATTATACCATTGATCAACAATTGAAAAAGGGTAACATGTATACAAAAGATCTTCCTTGGAAAAAATATGATGAAACTGCCTCTGTTCTTCCTGGTACTATCTCACATGATATCCCAAGTGCTTTCCCAGGTGTTGCCCCTAATACTTTTACAGGAACTGATGCTGCAAGTATTATGTCCAATATGATAAATCTTCTGGGCAACACTTCTCCATCAATCCCAAAGACAACAGTGCTTAACTTCTTGCACAAACAGTCAAGTGCAATAGGAGAACTCGTTGAGAGATGGGCTAAGCTTAAGCAGGCTACTGATACTTTCATTGATGAAATTTCTTCCCAAACAGGGGGAGGATCTACTGCTGCTGCAACTTCTGGAGCTGGTGTTACTACAGGTGCTACCACCAGTGCTGGCCCAAGTGATGGTGGAGGTGATAGGGAAGGAGATCAGGAGGAAGATGAAGAAGAAAAGGAGTTTGAAGAAGAAGAAAACTGAAACCTGAAGGTTGTTGAACCTGAAGGTTTATGTTGCCACTAACTTGTTGGTGAATTTGGTTTGTGGTGTCCTAAAACAATTTCTTTTTATTTGGTGATTTGGTTCCTAAACAATTTGCTTTTTGTTTATGTTGGTTGCATAACACTTTATTTGATTTGTTTAAAACTTTAATAGTTAGGGTGTTTTGTTTACTTGGATGATATTTTGCTAAAATGGTTTATGATTTTTAGTTTAACTTAGTTTATTTCGAAAACTTTTTAAGTTTGAAATAAATTAGTTTATTTTGATAAAATCATTGTTTAGATTAGCTCCTTGATTAAGGGGAAGTTAATTTTCATGGAGATGTTATACTTTGTTTATGCTCTGTATATTTGTTTATGGACTAACATTGCAGGAGAGCAGCACATTAGGTTTGAGAAGAAATATCCAACTAAGGGGGAGATTGTTAGTGAAAACTGCAGATGATATCGTAGATGATTTCCCAGATTTCAGATGATATCGCAGATGATTTCCTGTGCTGGAATTTACATAGTTGTACATTTCTCATTGATAAATTAATGGACTAATGTGCTAATATAATATGTATAGACTATGGTGTATGTCCATATTTCAGGTTGCAATATGATCAAAGAAAGAGCTAGAAACGTGGGGAATTTGGAAGAAAAAGGTTTATGCATTAATGTTATTTTATGCCTAAAAACTTTACAAGATTTACTTTAGCAACAACAAAGAAAAACGTGTGGAGACTTGGTCAAGGAGTTGTTGCTGATTTAATAAAGAGTACAAGGCTAAGAATTCTTAGGAGTACAAGGCATTGAAGCTTGGATTTGATGATCAAACAACACGGTTGCTACAATTGAGGAAGTGGGTGCTAGAAGTGAGGAACAAACTCAACCACTCTCCCTACTCTCCCTCAACGTGCAAGACAGCCCCAAGGCTGTTTATTTGAGTAGCCTTCAAGTAAATTGAAGACTATAAATATGCCTGGAAGGTTTCATTTGAAGACACACCAAGATACGCCATTTCATACACACCTTCGAAGCATTAGAGATAGAGTTCTTTGTTTAGTTCTGAAATTACCCGGATTTCACGCGCGACGAAAGGCGGTTGTCTTTCGCGGGGTTGGTGTTTGAGACCTCGCTTTCGGGAAGGAGAGGAGTCGCCACGCGGTTTTGTATTTTGAGCCCAAATGTTGAAAAACGGCTTTAGTGAAAATGGTGTCGTTTTTATTGGTAGCAAAAACTTAGGAAAAAGCTTTGAAAAGGGGTGTCATTTTTGTTGGTAGCAAAAATGAGGAAAAGGCTTTTTGAGTACCAGAGATTGTTAGGTTCGGAGGTCACGTTACGTTTTGGGAAGAGTATTTTGAGATCATCTGAAATGCCTCGTATGACGAGTCTTTCTACCTTTCTCGAAAATGTGTGCGTGTGTGTTGTGTGTGTTTGCATTTTGAAAATGGGGGCTTGAATGACAAGCTTAATCTTGGTTTGAATGTCAAACGTTGATTTTGTGATTCTTTTTGGAAAAAGCGAGCGTTTGAATGACAAACGTCGGTTTTGGAGTTTTTTAGGAAAAGTGATACGAGTGATGATTTTTGAACTTTTAACTTAAGTGTCAAATGTTGACTTTTAAGAAAAGAGCGTTTGAATGTCAAACATCGGATTTTGAGTTTGAAGATGATCATTTGGATGCCAAACGTCATTTTACGCATTTTTGAAAGAGAGTTCGAATGTCGAACTCCGGTTTTGAACCGGGCATTTCATTGTTAGCGATTTTACGGGAAAAAAGCATTAAATGAGATTTGAATGTCAAATGTCGAGTTTTGAGTTTGAAGATGATCGTTTGGATGCCAAACGTCATTTCGCGCATTTTTGAAAGAGAGCTCGAATGTCGAACTCCGGTTTTGAACCGGGCATTACATTGTTAGCGATTTTACGGGAAAAAAGCATTAAATAATATGCGATCATCAAATCGTTTTGCGACTCGGACATTGATAAGTAAATACTATCACGAGCCAAACGGCTCGGACTTGTAAATGACAGTATTTAAAGTGCGGTATCGACGGAATCAAATGACCCGGATTTTAAAAGTGCGTTAAGTAAATAGCATTCAATGGATCAAACGATCCGAACCATTAAATGACTATCACGAACCAAACGGTTCGGACTATAAAATTGCGTAAAGTAAATGACGTTCGACGGATCAAACGATCCGGAATTGTAAATGACATTAAAAGTAAAGGAACGGGGCCGGAACGCCATTTTAATCCGAGATTACTTCTCTTACGGGAAGAGAAGAGGATCCGGGACTAAAACGTATTGAACCCCGTTGACGGTGACATCTACATTTTAACAACGTTCGACCGAGACGATTGTAGCGACTGGCGCGTAAACCGAGACGGAACGAGTGTTTAGGGAGAGAGTGTTACCTATGGCTAGGGGTTGACTCTTTTGGCTCGGGAGACGTATACGGGATACAATTTAGTGTTTGGAATGGTGTTTCGAGGTTGTTTGGTGTGTATTTGGTTGAAATACGAAGTTTTCATGCGAATCAAGGCAAAATGGGGCTCGGGAGGGGGAGAAACCAGTTTGGGCCGTGGCTGTGGGTGAAATGTGTTATGTTTTTCTTCTTTTTGAAATGTTGACAGCCCTCTGTATTTATAGGGTAAAATTGCAAAAGAGTCCGGACGGACTTAACCTGAATTCCAGGGGGTTTTGTGGTCTTTTGGAAACTAGAAGGGCTTGTTGGCAATTCTGGTTTTCCTGCAAAACAGTCCAGACGGACTGGGACTCAGTCTCAGGGGTATTTTGGTCTTTTCACTCTGAAATCTGATTGATGTTGACCGGAGGGCTGTGGCATGTGTGCCATGTGTCCCTGTGATTCACCAGGGCATGGATTTTCGTGTCATTATTCCCGGTTTTGTCCGCTTTATAAATAACTGTCCGAAAAATATCCGAAACGCCCCCGGAAAGTGCCGAAAAGTGCGTTTTTCAGGAGAAGCTGTACTTTTACATGCGACGACGTGTGTTAAGTACGCTTCGACATTGGGATGCACGAGGCAGTCCCGGGATGTCTTGTTGGCTTAAGAACGGGGAGTTTAACGGGTTTCGGTTAACCTGGAGCGGGCCAGTTAACGGATTCCGGTTAACTTTTAACGGATTTTGGCTATCCGGATTTGGGTACTTACAGTTAGACCCTCAGCGACGTCATTTTCGAAGGAAGTGGGGTCGTTGAAAAAGATAAGGATCCAAATCGGGGGATGCCTTACTTTGAAAGACCTGGGCGGTCAGCTGGCTGGACCCTTAGCGAAATGATTCCTACATATCCCGAGCAGGAATCAAGCCGATCGTAGTTCGTAGGTGCAAGGAGCCGCGCGTGGGGACCTTGACCTAAGCGAGACTTTTGTGAGGCATCTGAACCTAAGTGAGACCATTGTGAGGCATCTGAACCTAAGTGAGACCATTGTGAGGCATCTGAACCTGAATAGACACTGTTGTGAGGCGTCTAAACCTAAGTGAGACCATTGTGAGGCATCTAAACCTGAATGGAGGCTGTTGTGAGGCGTCTGAACCTAAGTGAGACCATTGTGAGGCATCTGAACCTGAATGGAGACTGTTGTGAGGCGTCTGAACCTAAGTGAGACCATTGTGAGGCATCTAAACCTGAATGGATACTATTGTGAGGCATCTGAACCTAAGTGAGACCATTGTGAGGCATCTGTAACTGAATGGAGACTATTATGAGGCGTCTGAACCTAAGTGAGACCATTGTGAGGCTTCTGAACCTGAATGGAGACTGTTGTGAGGCATCTAAACCTAAGTGAGACCATTGTGAGGCATCTGAACCTGAATGGAGACTGTTGTGAGGCATCTGAACCTAAGATTACTAAAACCTTCAAGGGCGTGTGGCGCCTCAGACCAAGATTGCTGAAACTTACGAGGGCGTGTGGCGCCTCAGACCGAGATTGCTGAAACTTACGAGGGCGAGTGGCGCCTCAGATCGGAGTTACTGAAACTTATGAGGGCGTGTGGCGCCTCAGACCGAAGTTATTGAAACTTATGAGGGCGTGTGCCACCTCAGACATAAGTTACTAAAACATACGAGGGCGTGTGGCACCTCAGACCGGAGTTACTGAAACATACAAGGGCGTGTGGTGCCTCAGACCGAAGTTACTGAAACATATGAGGGCATGTGGTGCCTCAGACTGAGATTGCTGAAACATACGTGGGCGTGTGGCGCCTCAGACCGAGATTGCTGAAACTTAAGAGGGCATGTGGCACCTCAGACCGGAATTACTGAAACTTATGAGGGCGTGTGGCGCCTCAGACCGGAGTTACTGAAACTTACGAGGGCGTGTATCACCACAGACCGGAATTACTGAAACATACGAGGGTGTGTGGCGCCTCAGACCGAGGTTACGAGGATGTGTTGGTCCTGAGATGAAGGCGTTCGTGCCTTGAGATTGATTTTGTAAGGCGTTCGTGCCTTGGGTGCTGGACTTATGATGATGGCCATGTTTTATCTGCTGGGGATAGGGTGGCAATGATGGGAATGGTTGTGTTAAACTGGCGTTCTTAACAACACGGAAGGATTACCGTTCTAACGACGGGGTTAGGAACGGGATGTGGTCTTGGGAGAGACTAACACATTGCTGGGGAAAAATGCCCAGAGTTCTAATAGAACTTGGGGGATTGATTGACGTTTCTTCTTAGACGGATGGTCTTAGGATCCTGCTGGGGAGGAATGTTCGGGCTTACGATGAAGGCCGAAGAGGGATTGTTGTGCGGGCTTACCTTGATGGCCGCTGAAGTGGGATGGTCGGGCTTATGACTGGCGGCCGGGGAAGTGAATGTTCACTTGCTGGAGTGAAAAGGTATTCGGACTTACGAAGATGGCTGAAGAGGGATTGTTGTGCGGGCTTACCTTGATGGCCGCTGAATTGGGATGGTCAGGCTTACGACTGGCAGCCGGGGAGATGAATGTTGGTGAAAACCAATGAGAATTTTGACGTCGGGAGACGGAATTGTGATTTAACGTCCAAAGACGGTTTGAAATTTAACGTCTGGAGATGAAACGTTAGTGAAAACTAACTGAAAATTTAACGTCTGGAGACGAGACTGAGCGTTTGAATGTCAAACGTCGGTTTGGGGCAGAAATGAGCGTTTGAATGTCAAACGCCGATTTGAGATTTAACGTCGGGAGACGAAGCGTTAGTGAAAACTAACTGAAAATTTAACGTCTGGAGACAAAGCGTTAGTGAAAACTAACTGAAAATTTAACGTCTTGAGACGAAGCGTTAGTGAAAACTAACTGAAAATTTAACGTCTGGAGACGAAGCGTTAGTGAAAACTAACTGAAAATTTAACGTCTGGAGACGAAGCGTTAGTGAAAACTAACTGAAAATTTAACGTCTGGAGACGAAGCGTTAGTGAAAACTAACTGAAAATTTAACGTCTGGAGAAGAGGCGTTAGTGAAAACTAACTGAAAATTTAACGTCTGGAGACGAAATTGTGATTTAACGTCCGAAGACGATTTGAAATTTAACGTCTGGGGACGGACGTTAGCGAGAAACTAACGGGACTTAACCTCGGGGGAGGGGTGTTAGAAAGGTCTAACTTGAGGAAATTTTACACTTTTGGGGGCCAAAAGGGGTAAAATTGAAACTGTGAGAAGTTGAGGGGCCAATTGGCAAGGAATCCTTTCAGCTACAAAAGAGTCCAGCCGGACTGAGACTGAATTTGACCAGGTTCAAATCAGCAACAGGACGATGCAAACTGGTACATTTCCACCATACTTTTAGGCGAGAGAGAGAGAAAGGAGAGAAGGAAATCTTCCCCATTTCGCGAGTTTTGTTCAAATTTTCGAGGAAAAATCATCATGGATGCCGATTTGGGACCAATGGCTCGCCATAGGAGGACCGACAACGAAAGAGCGAGGTTGGTGAGGACCATTCGAATTATCGCTCTTCCCACGGATCCAACGGAGTTCTATCCGGCTCGGGACACTCACAAATCCAAGGGAGGGATCGAAAGACAGGTAAACTTCCTCTAAATTCCGTTAATTTTAATAATGTGCATTCTTTAAATTTTAGGATTTTGACTAGAAATGAGTTAGGGTTCTTGGTGCCCAAATTGGGGCTTTTGACTTTGCTATTCGCCTTTTTCGAAATTGACTAGAGTGTAGTTCAAATGACGTTATGGGTAGATGACATAAAAATTTTGGTTGCAAAATTCCATGCCTAGAGGTGTTTTCCGAAATTAAAGTAAGTTTAATTCGGGACGGAGTAACTTTTCGAAATGTTCGAAATGTTTTGAAAGTTCCAATTTCGACGGATTTTTCGAGGTGTTTTGAAAGTTCCGAATTCGATGGAGTTTTCGAAATGTTTCGAAAGTTGCGAATTCGACGGAGTTTTCGAAAGTTCCGAATTCAACGGAGTTTTCGAAATGTTTTGAAAGTTCCGAATTTGACGAAGTTTTCGAAAGATTTTGAAAGTTCCGAATTCGACGGAGTTTTCGAAATGTTTTGAACTTTTTGGGATTTTGGACCGTTAATATTCCAACTGGGATGGACATATTTTAGGAAAAAGGAACTATATCTGTGTTTCATCATCTCGACATGCGCTCGTACACTCTGTTGATGTTGTTTCTGTATTAACATATTCTTGCATTGTTCATCTGCAGGGGCGAGGGACGGTTGACGTTCGCAACTTGAAGAGCAGGGGAGCCTTCGAGGCAGTTAGAGCGCTGTGGGAGATACTCCCAGACGAGGCTCGGGACGGAGAGAGGAGTCCACAGCAGTTTGTGGTTGACTCCGATTTGGCTGGATTTATCAGTGCAGTAGCCGCGGTGGCTTCGACGCAGAGGGCGAGGGTCTTGCACGTTGCCGTGAGCGAGTACTGGTGGGACACGACCCACACTTTTCACTTTAGGTGGGGGAGGCGACTGTGACTCCCACTGACTTTACAGCAATTACGGGGTTGCAATTCTGGGGCAACACACTTGTGTGGGTGGATGGCTACACCCCGGGGCAGTTATCGGAGATGCTGGGTTTTAATATTACCGATGCCAGGGGCTTGGGTATTCGGTACGGGCCGATGGAGGCTCATCTGAGGAGGGGTATTGTTTCTTATTTGGAGGCGTCTCCGAGGATGACCGCAGAGCATCTGGCTCGAGGGTTCTTATGGTTTGCTTTGTCAGCTACCCTGTTTCCTACTTCTGACACATCATGTCACTTCCCTCTTCTTGGCTCGCTGACTGATCTGGATGCCGTGAGAGGGTTCGCATGGGGGGAGGCTGGACTGGCCGAGCTCTACCATGCTTTGGATAGGTTCTCGCGGGGAGAGGAGAACACCTTATGCTTCTTTTCATTTGCTTTGGATGTAAGTTCCCATCTTTTTCTCTTCCTTGTCTCATTTTGTACTCGTATGTATCTGCTCTGTAGCTGACATAACTTTCCATGTGCTTGACAGGTGTGGTTTTTGGAGGTGTTCCACCCGCAGAGGTGGGAGACCAAGGAGGAGTATGAGTCCTTGTTCCCTGCCATGTTGATTTGGCAGAAGGCGGCGAAGAAGCTTGCAACGTCGAGGGAGGGCACTCGACTGACTTACGAGGAGGTGTCTCTGGCCATGAGTCAAGAGTTTTTCGGGCAGATCCAGCTGACTTGGTGGAACCAGATTGATGCTTTTGTGGTCCAGGCTGCTAGGGAGGACACACGTCGACGGAAGCTGCTGGTGGGGCTTCATTGTGATGCGATGTACTTGGGGGAGAGGGTGACCTATCAGCATGGTCTGGGGTCCCTTCCTTTGGTTCCGATGGACCCGCCTCCACACATGCAGCATCCTTCGTTGATATTGATGGAGGATCTGGAGCGGTACAGACAGGGCGTGTTCTATACCGAGTTTATCATAGAGAGTGCCGACTATGAAATCTTCCAGAGGACGAGGCTGAGGAGCCCGCAGGTGCTGCACAGGGAGGGCGAGGGCCCTGCATATCCCCGGGACTACCCGCTCCCTCGCGCTCGGCTGGCGTATAAGGGGCTTAATGGTTCTCACAGGCGATTGGTGATCCCTATTCCGGAGGAGATGAGGCCTCGGTACAGAGTGGACCCCAATGCTTCGGTGAGGGCTTTGATTTTCTGTGCTTGATAGTAGCATTCTGCAAATGTTGCATGTGTGCTGTCTGTTTGTCTTTTGACGGCTTTCCTGATTTGCAGGCGTCTGGTCGTACGTACAACCAGGCCGTGAGACGTTTGGATGGGTGGGCCAACTATGCCAGGAGACTCGTGGAGTTCCTGCGGTGTAATTCCCGGAGGAGTGCGGCTGTGCATGAGCCGATGCCATCTAGGACATCTGCAGTGAGAGATTCGTCTACCTCCACGGCTGGTGGGGCAGACTTTACGCAGGGGTTTGGCCAGTTCTTTGGTGAGACGGCGGGGTTCGAAGCTCGTCACTCTTCATTCTCGGGGCACGAACAGGGAGAGTCCTTGGGGACACATGCGTGGAGGCGGCCTTTCTCGTATTCTTGCCTTGAGGAATTTGGAGATTACATGTCCTCGGTGGATCTGGCTGCTGCGGGGTAGTACTTCGAGTGCTCGGATGACGAGCAGGACTCTGAGTAGTCCTCTTTTGATTTATTTTAGATAAAATGTGTGTATTGTCCAAACAATTTGACTTGTACTTGAAAGGGCCTTTAAGGCGGAACCTTGTATTTTGCACATTTATTTAGTGATTAACTTCTTTTATTTTTGGCAAATAAGCAAGTAGGTTGATCAAAAATAAATAAAAATGAAACATGCACAAAAATTCGACTTGGTCAAAATTTATGTCTATATGAACTGTTATTTAATTAATTGCACTGTTGCACGAGCCCGGGGCGGGAGTGGTGTTAGTAGTGGTTGATTGAAACTATTGATGCACATAGTTTCAATGAGGCTTGAACAGGATATGGTTTGGAAATGTTTCCAAATTGAGGTAGCTGGCTGCAGAGTTGACCCAGTCAACTTGAAAAACAGTCCGGTCGGACTTGGATTCAATTTCCAGATTCTTTTAAATTGTAGTTCAGTTTTTGCAATTGTGAAAATAGCACATTTGCTTCTGATCAATACTGAGTTTCTCTCTTAAATTCTTGAAGGTTTTCCTTGCTCTTTCCGTGGCTCCATTTCCTAGGCTATCGTCTCAGATGCAAGAGCGATACTTGGACAATTTCCAGTCGTGGGTACGGCACCACACGAGGCAAAGCAAGGTTTTTTTTCGAGGGTTGTTACGGGATGAAATCGGTTTGGCCTCTGAAGGAGCTCATGCCGGATTGGGATCTTTTGAGGGCTGCGGCTCGTTTCTGTGACGTACGGAGGCACATGTACAGCTTTTTGTACAACGAGATCACGCCCACGTTTGAAGATTTCCGGGCCATATTAGGAGGACCTGAGACGGAACAGCTAGTTCTTCCCTTGGCGGGTGGCATGGCCACTGTTGAGAAGTTAGTGTCTCTGCTTGGTATCTCAGCTGAAGAAGCATACGGGATGCTAATACTGAACACAGACTATGTTGACATTTCGGGGCTGCCCGATAAATTTGCCGGTGTTGAGGGGAGCATTTTTGCGTGGGACACCTTTGTTCTGTGCGTAATTGCTACTTTGTTCACATTCACGTCCCTGGGTGTGTGCCATCACAGTGTACTGGACCTGGTGAGGCAGTGCCGGAATGGGGGAGACATCGTGCCTTTGATCCTGGGCGAGACGTTCCTGGGCATAGGTCGGATGGCGACCGGCAGCCGATACATGTGGGGAGGGAGTCCCGCTATGCTCACTATGTGGTTGAGGGAGCGATTGCAGATGGTGCCCGAGGTGCCAGTGTCTTGTGACCCTTGGTCCTTTTCTCGACGTCCTCTGGTGATAGGGGGCGATCAGGCTGAACTGGAGCTCTGGATGGCCAGACTCCGCACGCATCACTTGCGATGGTGGGTTCCTCATTGGAAGCTACAAACTTGTCGGACCGCTCAGGAGGGTCTTTTGGTTGTCAGAGTACCGGGGTTGTCCCAGACTGCTTTCTACATTCCATCCCTGGTGCTGCGACAGTACGGGCTGGAGCAGGTGCCATTGACGGGTTTGGGTCATGCTGCTACCTTCGAGGTGGGATCTCTTCCGATGGAAGATCCTTCGACGCTATTGCTTCTCACACGGTTGTGGAAATACACGTCCTTTCCTGCCAGGGTTCTCTTTCAATGGAGAGGGGGCATTGTTCTGTCTACGCAGTATCTGAACTGGTACAAAGAGTGTATGGGGGAGACACAGATGGCCATTTTGTGGAGACGAAAGGAGCTGTTGGGTCTTGATTACCCTGACGGCTCGACTTTGAGGAGAGCCGAAGCGATGGCTAACCCTCAGAATTGTACTGGGGATGACATGGCTGATTATGAGGCCAATGCTAGTCGGACGACCGATCAAAGCATGGTCATGATGACTAGGAGAGAGGCAGCTCAAGATAGAGCTAGGGAAATGGCTGCGTTGGCAGCTGCTGGTTTGACGGAGGCATCGAGAAGGGTCCCTGAGCCAGGTAGAAGGACTACGGGAATATTCCCTGCGAAGGTGAAGAATACTCGCCGCGGAAAAGGGAAGGGAAGAAGGATGAAGGACCAAGTACGGTCGACTAGGTTGACCTTGCTGTCTGGAGTATCCACCTGATGGATGTGGTTTTATGCATCCAAAAGATACGTTCCTAACTTATTTTCTGTTCGAAACCTTGGATATTTAAAGTATATTTGAGTGTTTTGATAAGTACAGGGACTGATGAGCAATTAAGCTGAAAATGGAGGATATAAGCCTATTTTGGAAGTACAGGGACCTAATTGCAAATTTGGAAAATTGAGAGAAAAATTGGTTTTCTAAAATTTCGGGGCAAAGCGAAAATATGGAAAGTTCAAGGACAAGGTGCAAAAGAATTTTTTATAATGACCAAAATGCGACGGTACAATTATGTTGCGAACCGAATCCAAAGGAGTACTAACATTAACTGACACTGGCCGGCCAAAAGAATAAGCCATGGCCGAAGAACAAGGAGACAGGCCGAGGAATGCTGGGCCAAAGTGAAGGCAGTGGCCGGCCAGACTGGGCCGAAGCTGGGCTGTGACCAAAGCAAGGTTGGGCGGTTGCTGAAGGCATCGTGGGCGGCCGCACAAACTGAAATACCAAGGGCCGTGAAGTGTCTGTACTCGTGGGCGGGCACTGGGCCATGCATGGGCGGCCGCCGGCCAGCGGATCAGCAGGCGGATTGGGCCGAGCTTAGGCAAACTGGACTTGGTTTGGGCTGGTTTTGGGCTTATTACACAGCTGTTCCACAATGTAACCTAGGATTTTGATAAATTGCAGACTTTTTTTTGGAGGATTGAGGAAGCCGTGGTACTGATTACTATTACCAGAAAAGAAAGGAAAACATAATTCCTTCGTCCGTCCCATTTCGATTCAGGTTTATGATTTTTATTTTATTTTTGTAATTATTATGAGTAGCTAAATAATTTTATTCGCGGATTGGATGTAACAATTGTCGAATTCTTATGCTAGTAATATTTTAATTCTTCCACACTTTTCTTGTTCTTGTTCAATGGAATTTGCTTAATTTATTTTTAGACTTCAAACAATATTGATTGATATTGTTGGTCTTTAAATTACTAGGGTTTAAATTGCTACACTTGCGTGGGTAGTTTTTACATTTGCCTAAATTCCATTGAATAGATTTAATTGAAGACCTAGCGGAAATCAAACAAATCTAAAATCAATTGTTCCTTGGATTTTAATGCATTACTTGTGTGTTTTGTAGACCAGCGGAACACAACACATAAAAGTAAGAATAGGGTTGCAATCCGGCCATCTAACCATTCCAACTCTTATTAAAGTGAACGATTTCTTGAACAAGATTAGTAAATGTTTTTGTAAATTAACATACGAAGGAGATAGTTGTGAAACCCAATTCGTGAATCCTTGTCATTCTTGAATTCAATCTTTGCTTTATTTTCATTAGTTTAATTCATTTGCTTTTCAATTTAATTTAGTTTAAATCAATCAAAATCAAAACCCCCCTTGGTTATTTTTCTACACTAATTAAATCAACTTGTTATTCACACAAGTCTCTGTGGTTCGACCCTTGCTTGTGCATACTACTACAACGGTAGCTAGTACACTTGCTAGGTATTTTATTACAAGTGAATTTTTATCCATCACCACCCACTGTCATTGCAGACACATTAATTGATTAATGTTTTATTGTGGTTTTGCTAGCGTGTAGCGAGTCAAGAGTTGACCGTGCTTGAACTCATCAAAGATTGTTTTAACCGTAATGAATTTGTAGGTTAATTGAAAAGAGTTTTTCGAAACACAAGCAATTGATGCTTATTTGTTTTTTTTTGTTTTTGAGACCGAACCAATGATGGCTGCCTACGTTCCACAATTGGACTAAGGGGCTCAGGTCACCGTAGTTCGACACTTTAGGTGATTTTTTGAGAAAAAACAAAGACGAAAGAAGTGTGATCCTGTTTTTTACCAGGATCATTATTGGGAATGTATCCAGTCGGGTATTACTCTTTTAGCACTTTAATTTTACTGAGGGGTGGTGTATGGGGAAGGAGAGTTGACTCGTGCTCTTCCTCAAATGAAGTATCTGCGGAGCTTGCTTCCGTTCACGGGGTTAACAAAAGGGTTCCCATCCAAATCTGCTAACTTCATGGCTCCTCCGGAGAAGATTCTTTGTACCACGAACGGACCTATCCAGGTAAGCTCCCACTTTCCGAGGGGATTGGTCTGTGTAGGAGGCTTTTCCTTTAGCACCAAGTTGCCTTCTCTGATGTCTCGGATCTTGACTTTCTTATCAAAGGCTCGGGCCATTCTGCTTTGGTAGGCACGAGTGTGTTCCATGGCTTTCAATCTGCGCTCATCGAGTAGAGCAAGTTCGTCATGACGGCTCTGAAGCCATTCGACTTCATTGATCCCGTTTTCTAAGAGGACTCGGAGGGATGGAATTTCCAATTCCACGGGTAACATTGCTTCCCTTCCGTATGTAAGTGTGAAAGGAGTCTCCCCAGTGGCGGTTCTGACTGATGTTCTGTATCCCCAGAGGGCTAGATGTAGCTTCTCGGGCCAATCCCGACCTCTGACGGTCATCCTTCTGATTATCA
>JAFEMH010003771.1:0-246313 GCA_022495995.1 Adenophora triphylla var. japonica
AAGCATCAATTAAGTTTAACCTTTTTCAAACGTATGAGACACAGAACGATGCAACCAACTGAGTCGAAACTACATCAACCGTTATCTTATCTTGATCTATATTAAGATATAATGATGCACCCAACTGAGTCGAAACTACATCAAAATACCCAAATATTTTACAAGTGTTCTAATCAAGGGGTGGCATAAACTTAAACATTTAGGAAGGTTTTTTCATATAGCAACAAACATCGCATGGTTGTATATGAAACTTATGTGTACATACCATGAACTTGGGATTTCACATAATATCCTACTTTAGGATCATACAAATAATAATGTAACAAATAACAATTATTAATTACATAATTATCCAACTCTCAAAATTTAAGGATTCAAATAATCATTTTAATCAAATTAAATATGAACATCAAATCCTAAACAGACAATTTGTTTCAATTTGAGAATTTACTAATCTAATTAATCAAATTAAATAGATCAATAACCAATGTAGAAGATCAATTACATCAATCAACTATTAATCATAATCATGTTATATCGCATATAATTGTTTCATAAAACAATACAAATAAAATCATCAATCTATATCATATAGCATGTTAAAGCATATAATCCAATTATATCTAGCATACCAATTTAACCTAATCATGATTAAACGCGGCTCTGATACCACTGTTGGTTTTGGGGTTACAAGCGAAAAAGAAGATTTAACATAAACACAAAACCCTAGCCATGAATCCGTCTAATATGAAGAGATTAAAACTATGAATATATATTTACTAACCTTTATTGCGAGTTTGTCTTTCGTACACGAATCGTAATTCAACTTGAGTCGTAGACGAAACTTTGATCTACTTCCTTGTTCTTCCTTGGTGATGAATCAACAATGCTAGGCCTTAAAGCTTTAGGTGACAAAGCAATCACCCTCTATCGATAATTCACACGCGAACGAACCAAGATCGAATCTTGTTGGATTGCTAGATGATCCTCGATTGTTGAAACTCTTTTCAACATCTATGGCTAATATGGAATTGAATCTAGGGTGTTTTGATCTTTGATTCGTAATCAAAATCAAGAAATTTGTGTTTCTCAAACCCTAAAATTCGTATGTCTTGGCTGAGGTAAAAGGGTCTATTTATACTTTATAAATATCCTTAACAGTTAGGGAGAAAAGCCCTAATCCAAAGCCAACATGGAACAGTCAGACGGCAGGGCGCGATCCCCCCTTCCAGGGCACGCGATCGCCCCCTTTGTCCAGAGAAATGGCGCGATCACCCCCTCCAGTACACGCGGTCGCCCCCTTTGACCAGAGAAAAGGCGCGATCGCCCCCTCTATGGGCGCGCAATCGCCCCCTCCCCTTTTCCATATTTGAGCCATTTTTCAATCCGTTCTTTATGTGTGACCCGATAGGAATTATATTTATGTTGGTAGTGAGTCGAAATATCGATCCTCACAAGACATAAGTGGTTTCTAGCAAGCCATTATGTCCACCCAATTAAATATAATATCAAAGCTTGATTCCTTGATAGATCATTGCCACAATCCCTTTGTCACACGATGTCATATTGAACATAAGTCATGCTCCACGTCAACTTATATTGTTCAATGCTTTCTCGACTCCGAATATGTTGATAATCCAAGTTCATTTGATCTCTATCAAATCTCTTGAGTGTGGCCACACAATTCATCGAGGGGCCCAAGCAGACATCTCTCTTTACAAGGGACAAATCCCATCTTGACTTATCATTTCTTCCCTACAAGAATCCAGTCGTGCCAACATAGCCCTTATTGCTATCCTATTAAAGATAGTGTTAGAATACATCAAACACAACTTTCATCATGTGGAAGACGATGACAATCTCAGGTACTAAGGATTCCAATGACACGATTATCATGAGATTTAATCATGACCTATATGACCATAGACAATGTCATAAATCTCATAGATGGGTCAGTCCAGTACCTTGTTTTCTAACAAGTACATATAAGTGTAATGTGCATCCCCATGCATATAATCATCTCTATGATTATCCATTACCAACTTATACTAGTTATTCATAATAACTAGGGACACATAATATTATAATAAACATGTAAAACATATAATACTCAAGATAAATATTCTCTATTATAATGGTAAAGACGATTACATAACGGTATTAGTTATGAGTTAAAATAACTATAAGACTAGGACATAACACCAACACTAATCCCATCAAATAAGACTTTAAGCCTAAAAAGCTTTTCACTATTAAAATCTCTTTTTACAGAATTAAAAATTAAATAAGTGAAAACAAAAAGATTAAAAATATTAAAACAAGTTCTAACCAACTTCTAAACAAAGAACACTCTTCCTTTCTCAAGGAGAACCTAATCTAAACAGAAGTAGAACAAAAGAACTTGTATGAAAACTAGATGTGAGTTCGGATGTAAGACACAACCTTACTCACAACCTAAAAGTGTTTATCGAATCCGTGAAGAACAAAACAGAATTGTCTTTCAAAGAATTCTCTAAAAACCATGTCTCCTCAATGTGCCTTTGTCTTTGTAAGTACCCCAATCTGGATCATTCTCTTCCGAACGCACGGGAAACACCGCAGACTCACACAAACGCAGTCTCGAACACCCATAGCCCTCAAAAACCCAAAAAACCACCAACCAAACCAAGGGGGGCCTTTCTGGGATAAAAAAGCTCAAAAGGACTTTTTGGAAATTTCAGAAAATTTGGAAAAAGCCGGGGATGTCCGTACGGAACTCTTTGCTCCCAGACATAATTATTAAGAAATCCTCTTAAAGTCCACATTACTCCCTCAAATCTGGGAAAACTAAAATTTTAGTTTTCATGGGAGGTCCGTACGGACCTCCTTGCACATTTTCCCCAACTATAAATAGAGGGCTCTCCCCTTATATTTTTCACACCTCCCTCTTCTCCTCTCTCCCCTAGCCTTCAGGCAGCCCTTCTAAGACCCCTCGGGGCACTCCCGATCCCTTTCGATTCCTTCCGGGGCCTTCCGAGCTTCCTCGCGGTGCTCCGAAGCCCTATCGAGCACTATCGAGCGCTCCCGAGACGCTCCCGCGCTGCCCCGAGGCACTCTCGAGGTATTCTGAGGCCCCTCGTGATACTCCGAAGCCTTGCCAGGTCTATCTCAAGGCGTCCCGGCCCTTTTTGAGCCAAACCGACGATCTCGACGCACGCCGAAACTCTGCCCGAACGCAACCGACGATCCCAACGCACAACGAACCTCTGCTCGAATCCAGTCAACGATCCCTGCGATCCCAACGCACGCCAAAACTTTGCCCGAGTGCACACCTGACAATCCCGAGGCACGTCGAAGCTCTGTCCGCAGACAACCGGCACATCCCGAAGCAATCTCGGTCTATCCCGGAACACTATTCCCCAGCGGAAGACAGAAATGAACCAACATTAGTAAGGCTTCCTTCCTACACTATTTCAATACATTTCAATACGTAGTGTATAATGTAGACATCCGATATAGCATGCATTTTTAAAAGCACACACACACACAACATTTAAAGAAAGAAAGGGGTACCAAAAGACTCGTTTTTACGAGGCAACTCGGGTGAGCTCTAATATTCTAATATTCTCTTCCCGAGGAGTAACCTGACCTCCGAACTCAAAAATCTCATCACACAACAACAGTTTTTAAACTGATGCCTTTTCTCAATGTTTTGGGCTAAATCAAAACGGCATGGCGACTCTACAAGCAAAACACAGCGAGACACCTCCATCGACCAACGAACGCAAATGCGAGATGCTGGGGCCCGCGCGCGAGCCGGATCCGGGTAATATCAGTTGGCGACTCCGCTGGGGACGATTTTGTTTTAAAAACTTTTAAACAAAAAACAAAATATTTTTAAAACGATGATGAGGGTCAAACTTTCATTTTACCCCTTTCTTTAACTGTTGTGTGTGTGTGCATGTGCTTTACTTTTTATTTTACAAAACAAAATAAAAATACAAAAAAAATGCATCAATATACATCTGTGTACATACATTTAAAATTCTTCAAAAAATTCTATCATTACTCGGAAAAAGAATTTTAGAGACCGCACACTACTCGCACTGCTGCCTCGGTACACCGCACGCTACGTGCACTTGCTGCCTCGGATACACTGCACACTACAACCCTCAACCCGGGGTGGTCTCAGTTGCAGTCCGTTTGGTCTTCCTAGGCCTCTTGGATGCGCACGGGATCATTCCAAACATCCCATCCTAGCCAGTGTCAACCCTGCACGCTTGAGTCACACTCTGTCCAGACTCGGTTGGTTTTTACCCAGTCCGTGTCATACAGCCTGGATACATATCCCATGCCGGCCATTTTCTGAGTCAAAGCTCGGAACTCAAGATCCCTTGCGCAAGCAAAGCGATGAAAGGTCATGCTAAAATCTTGACCCGATCTTGATTTTCGAAGCTACACCCAGACGATGTTCCGTCCCGGATATACATCCATGCCCACATGACACCATGTCATCAAGCCTTTAATACGTCAACCATGACAATATGACCCAGCCAACGCCAAACGTCACAGATCCCTTACGCAAGCAAGGTAAAGAGAGGTCATGCCGAACTCTCGACCAGATCTTGACTCAGGTGCCGGCTCGGCTCACTATTCACATGGCCGACGCATTAAAACGAACATGACAGGCTCGGTCCTTAGGTTCGATTTTTCTTTTAGGCCGGTAGAAACCGCTTGCCCTATAGGACCCTCGCCCGGGGCTGTCCACCCCGGGATGTCGAAATACAGGTGCAAAACGAGGGGCTTATAGCCGCACAGATGGTCTCCACTGACCCAGGATCTAGCATAGTTGCGAAAAAGAAGAGCAATCTTTTCCAACCTACCTAGGATTCTGAGAAAACACTGTTTTAAGTAAATTAAAACAACAAAAAAATAAACATAAATAAAAAAAAAGCGGAAACTGCATGTCACGTGAGCTTTCCCCCCTTTTATCCAAAAGGCCTTCCCATGTCTAAACCTTACCCGTCACCCCCTCCAGCAAATCGAGAGTGATCGAGAGTACCAGGGAACTATTCTCCCAGTGTCAAAGCCGCAAGGTCCAACATCCTTCCCAGTACAGCCACCAGGGCAGTCCATCAACTCCCCATGGCCAAATCGGCAGATAACAGTGAGGAAAACGAGACCTTACCCCCGAGGAACTTCCCGACAATGGAGGAAGTCTAGCAAGCTGTCATAGCCCTCGAAAAATGCCAAGGTGAACAACAAGCCTGGATCAAAGGTGCCATGCACCACTTCGGAATATTAGCCACCCCCCAACCACCTGGGGCTCTATAAGTACCCAAATCTGGATCGTCAAAATCCGTTGGAAAGTTAACCGGAATCCGTTAACTGGCCCGCTCCAGGTTAACCGGAACCCGTTAAGCTCCCCGTTGCCAAGCCAACGAGACGTCCCGGGACTGCCCCGTGCATCCCGACGTCAAAGCGTACTCAATACACGTCGTCGCACATAAAAATACATCTTTCCCTAAAAAAATGCACTTTCCGGCACTTTTCGGGGGCATTTCGGACATTTTCCGGACTGTTATTTTAAAAACGGACAAAACCGGAAACAATGACACGAACTCCCACGAGGCTGGTGAGTCATGGGACATGTGGCTTGCATGCCACAGCCCTCTAGTCACCTTTCAATCAAATTCAGAGTGAAAAGACAAAAATACCCCTGGTATGCAGTCTCAGTCCGGTCGGACTCATTTGCAGACTTTCAGAAATTGCCAACAAGTCCCTCCAATTTCCAAAATTCACAAAACCCCCTGGATTTCAGGTTCAGTCCGTCCGGACTCATGCTGAATTTTCACCTATAAATACAAGGGCTGTCAAAGCCTTTTAGAAAAACAAAATTTCACTCCATTTTCACCTCACCCCATGGCCTAAATTGGTTCCACTCCCCCCGAGCCCCGGTTTTATCTCGTTTTGCGTGAAAACTTCGTATTTCGATCAAATACGACCCCCACCACCTCAAAACACCGTTCCAAAAACACTTTCGTATCCCGTATATGTCCCCCGAGCCAAAGGAGCCGACCTTAGCCATAGGTAGCTCCCTCTCTCTCTCTAAAACTCTCATTCTGTCTCGGTTTACGTGCCAGTCGCTACAATCGTTTCAGACGACATCGTTGAAATGTAGACGCCTCCGTCTAACGGGTTCCAATACGTTTTAGCCCCTAGATCCTCTTCTCTTCCCGTAAGAGAAGTAATCTCGGGTTAAAACGGCGTTCCGACCCCGTTCCGTTTACTTTTACGTCATTTACAATTCCAGATCGTTTGATCCGTAGATCGTCATTTAAATTCCTGTCATTTACAATTCCGGACCGTTTGATTCGTCGAACGTCATTTACATTTCATGCAACTTTACAACTCCGAGCCGTTTGGCTCGTCGATCGTACTTTACAATTCCGAGTTGTTTGGCTCATCGATCGTACTTTACAATTCCGGATCGTTTGATTCCATTGATACCGCACTTTAAATACTGTCATTTACAAGTCCGACCCATTGGATCGTGATAGTATTTACTTTTCAAAGTCCGAGTCGCAACCTGATTCGTTGATCGCAAAATCATTTAATACGTTTTTCCCGTAAAATCGTTAACAATGTAATGCCCGGTTCAAAACCGGAGTTCGACCTTCGAACTCTCTTTCAAAATGCGCGAAATGACGTTTGGCATCCAAACGCTCATCTTCAAACTTAAAAGCCGCCATTTGACACTCAAAATCATTTAATACGTTTTTTCCGTAAAATCGTTAACAATGACACGCCCGGTTCAAAACCGGAGTTCGACCTTCGAACTCTCTTTCAAAATGAGCGAAATGACGTTTGGCATCCAAACGCTCATCTTCAAACTCAAAATCCGACGTTTGACATTCAAACGCTCTTTTCTTAAAAGTCAACATTTGACACTTAAGATAAACAGTTAAAATCAGCATTCGCGCCACTTTTCCTAAAACTTCCAAAAAGCTGACGTTTGTCATTCAAACGCTCGCCTTTTCAAACAAGTCACCTAATCAACGTTTGACATTCAAACCAAGATTAAGCTTGTCATTCAAGCCCCCATTTCAAAATGCAAACACACACACACACACGATTTCGAGAAAGGTAGAAAGACTCGTCATACGAGGCGTTTCGGGTGATCTCGTAATACTCTTCCCGAAACGTAACGTGACCTCCGAACCTAACAATCTCTGGTACTAAAAAGTTTTTTACTCGTTTTTGCTACCAATAAAAATGACCCCCCCCATTTTCAAAGCCTTTTCCTAAGTTTTTGCTACCAATAAAAACGACACCATTTTCAAACAATAGCCGTTTCTCAACGTTTGGGCTCAAAATACAAAAACCGCGTGGCGACTCCTCTCCTTCCCGAAAAGCGAGGTCTCAGACACCAACCCTCCGCGAAAGACAACCGCTTTCGCTCGCGCGAAATCCGGGTAATTTCAGTTGGCGACTCATTGGGACTTGGATACTTTTTTCAAAACTGCCGATGTTTTCAAAAAAGCCTTCCGTGGGTCAAACTTTTGTTTACCCTTTCTCGTTTTCGTGTGCGTGTGTTACTTTAAACCTCGAACGGTTTTCCAAAGGCATTACATTGTCATCTTTTCAAAATCATACCATGTTTGTGCATTCCCATTCATGTTTGATTTTCATGCTATCTTTTGAACTGCGCATCAAAATTCTTTAAGGCACATTCTGAAAAATCTCTGTTTTACTCAGAAAAAAGAATTTTAGTGACCGCACACTACTAGCACTTGTTGCCTCGATACACCGCACTTCACGTGCACTTGCTTGCCTCGGTACACTTGCACACTACGACCCGTAACCCGGGATGACCGTTCGGTTGCACCTCGGTTGGTGCACGGACACCTTTCGAGGGCGCGCGGGGTCGTCCCAAGCGGCCCATCCTAGCCCGTGTAAGCCATGCACTCTTTGTGTCACACTTCGTCCAAGACCCCGGTTGGTTTTGGCTTAGTTCGTGTCATAAAGCCTAAGTGTATGTTTTTTACGCCGGGTTCGCCACGAGTCAAGCTCGAGAGATTGAGGCCGAAGGTCGTTCCCGACCCGAAGTCTTGAGCTTTTCGGCCTTGACTTTGATGGAGCTCTGCAGAAAAATATACCCGAAGGTTCAATGTGACAGGTGTCACCAAACCCTCACCGTATGCAGGTGCCGGCCACAACTTGGCCAACGCCAAAAGCTAAGGCCCCTCGCGCAAGCGAGTCGGGAGAGGTCATGCCGAAATTTTGGCACGATCCGCCTTAACTTAAGGACGTTGACTTCGGCGTGGCCCGTGCGTCACATTCGTTGGAAGTTTGCGTGATCAGCTAGCCTTAAGTTCACTTTTTCTTTTGTCGGTGGAACTCGCTTGCCTTATAGGACCTCGCTCGGGATTGTCCGTCCCGAGAAAGATGATCTACAAATGGAAACGAGGGACTTATAAGCGTAGTGACGAGATCCGCGATTAGAGCTCTAGGGTTAGTTGCGAAAAAGAAGACACGCTCTTTTCCAACCGATTAGGACTACGAGAAAATGCGTTTTAAGTAAACATTAATCGGTAAGCGCACATTGCACAAGCCGAAACCTTGAGCCAAATACCCTTTTCCGAAGCCTAAACCACTGCCTTTCGTTCCACTGCGGCGAGCGAAAGTGGTTCAGATTTCCGGGTCGGCGCCTCGCGAGAATCACGATTACGGCGGCGTCGAGACGGTTCTTCGGTTCCCTCGGTTCCCTCGGCGAGAATATCCGACATGTCTAGCTCAAGAAATCGTGACGGGGAAGGACCCCCGCCACCGTGAGATATGACTTTGGAAGAAGCCATCCGGGCTTGTGAGGTTCACAAGAGGCGAAAGAAGATCGGCGAGAATTTCGTGGTACGGCTTACGAATGAGCGAGGTATAGCGGCTATCCCCGGTCGAGACGGTACTTTCGTCACAGTCGAGGATGACGATTCCCCCAAAACCGGTTCCTCAAACCTTCAACCGGGTTCCTCCCCCGCAAACTTACGGGATGCCTTCGAACCAAGGAAACGGCCGACCTAGGCTTCACGTTGCCACCTCTCGGGGCAACCACATGTCGTATGGCCGGGCCGGTGCTACTCCCATCACTCCAATACCACCGGCGCACCCATTGGACCATCTCGAACGGATGCCAATATCCTTGATACCCTCCAGGTTCATCCCATTGCCTATACACGAATCCCAAAACAGGGGACAAACCCCGATATAGATTCGAGAAAAAGGCCCCCATATATTCGCATATATCAAGCCTTCCACCTCCAATCACTACCGCTCACGTGGTAGCACCGGCGCCGAGCCTCACAGTCCACCACTGGACCCGACCTTAGCATGGATGGTCGAACGGATGAAAGACACGAAAGCCACCATGAGCGGCTCAAGCGAGGAAACGCTCGAATCCACGAGATCCGGGAATGGTCACGCCTCTCCCTGCCAAGTTCGAATGCCGGAGATGGACCGATTCGACGGAACCGAATGTCCTCAAACGCATGTCGACACCTACGTTCTCGGCATGAGAGCGAAAGGAGCAACCCTCCGGCAAATGGCCGACCACTTCCGGCATACGCTCAAGAGTTCGGCGTTACGATGGTTTCGAGGGTCAAGCTGCGGATCGCCACACAGGATCGGATCGGTAACATCTTCCTAGAGCGGTACCGATCCAACTTAGAGTGGGAAACGAGTCGTGAGGACTTAATCACTGCGAGCGGCGGATGAAAGCGTCGGAGAATTCTACAAGAGGTGGAGTTGGAAACTCTCAGAGATCATGGAGCCACTCTCCGAGGATGAGCAGATGCGGATCTTCAAGTCTGCTTAAGACCGTCCATCGAGAACTCTCATCGGTCATCATTTCTTCCCGAGATCTCGGGCCATGGTCAATGCCGGCTCACGGTTTGAGAAGGATCTCAAGGAAAAGTTGGCTCTTGCCACGGCCATACGAATCCGATCAGCGGTTGCATTCAATCCCGCACCGGCCCCGTGCAAAGGGAAAGATACGTCTGTCGATTACATCCATCGGGGACAGCGGTCGGGCAACGAAACCCGGTCCCACAAAGCAACAATTCCACTCGAAGCGGCTGCCGTACACTTCGACAAGTTGGACATGCCGGCGAGCAAGATCTTTGGAAGGGTTAATCAAGGAAGGTCTCCTTAAACCCGTTGCAAATTACAAACCCAAGAATCCCGTAGTCAATCGACAAGAGCAAATCTTGCGCCTTCCATCGGTATCACGGCCATACCACCAGGCAAGCTGCGTGGGGTTACGATACGAAATCCGAACTTGATAGAGGAAGGAAAATTGGAGCGTCCCCGTGGACCCAATACGATCGGAAATCCTTTCCCGAACAACAACGGTGTGAATGCCATTGAATGGGTGCCCAAGAAGATTGCCGCGAGCCGGTTCCTCCGCCTCTTCCGGCGGGTCCTCATCAAATGTCCACATCGGCTACGATGTTTGTGGCGCTCACTTTGCACAGGTACGAGTCCCAGACATGGTCGGGAGCAATCCTCAGAAAACGAAGAAGAAGTCCTCTCAACGAGCGAGAGAAAGATACGAAGGGAGACACCGGTGTGGGTACACTCGGAGAGCCATCAGGGAGGTTCGACTACTACGTACTCTACTCCGGCCGGTCCTCCCTTCCTCCGAGGCCATGCGGCTTTAGAGCGAGACGGGGTGGGAAAGCCGAAAAGTCCTGGCGACACGAGTTCGGACCTTGGGACAGGAATACCTCGGATCTTGGTAATCTTGCGCCGGTCGAAGCCTAACCCCAGCGGGATCGACGAGTTCAATTTGTCCGGCTTAGAGCACGGACCGGCAAAGGAAGATCAAAGTCGGCTTGGCACTCGCACTCGATCAACGTGCTAACCAAGGCGGCAACCGCCACAAAGCGGCCTCACCAATCCGAGGCTCCGGCGAAGGCTTTACCTCGCAAGAGGAAGACGAAACGGATGGCTTGATGACTCTCCTTCTCAGGATAGAGACCGGATCTACGATTCCCAGGCGTATGGCGGTATGATCACGTTACGTGACGAAGACCTACCGAGAGATGCCTCGGGGCATAATGAAGCTCTGTACATCACTCTCAAGCTCAACACCATATCACTCCGGAGTATTGGTGGACAACGGAGTCGGCCGTTAACGTCCTCCCTCTCGGCATGATGCGAGCCCTACGCATCAGCAACGAAAGCCACTTGATTCCATCAGCCGGACTATCGAGGCCTACGACGGCACGTCTCGTCCCATCACAGGGGACGGTGACTCTGGAGCTACGGTTCGAAACCCGAATGGTGCCGGCAAAATTCCACGTGATGGACATTCCATCCGAATTCACGGCTCTGTTGGGACGCCCTTGGCTACATCACATGAAAGCCATAGCCTCCACTCTCCATCGGTGCGTCAAGTTCATTAACCGGCGGGGAGATCTTGAAGTCATCGAGAGGGACGGTTTCCTCATAGGAAACGAAGGCGAGACGACGGCCAAGCGTGCCGCGGCCGGGCACGGGGCTACCTCCTTCAAATCAACGAGGACTACGGGGCAAATCTCATCAGAATCCCTCGAGTCAGGAGATGCTAACTACGTCAACGTACTCGAGCGGGCGGACCACAGAGCGATCCGATACATCAAGTTCAGCTGTCGTTTCCAACATTTGGAGCGGGCGGAAAGAAACACGAGCATCGCCATGATGCGGGCACATAAACCCCTGTCTCCGATCGGAGATTTGTCGGCATTCTTCAAGCCAACTCTACGGCCCGCCGGGTGAAGAGATTTTCGTGATAAAGGTCAGCAAGCACCGTCATACTCGTCTTGAATGTATGGACGTCGTATGGGATGTCCTCCACGAGGAATTGCCCGTGAACCCCTCTTCTCCGGCGAAGGGCATGATGTTTTCCTAGCGGCTCTGCGGCGCGGCGGGACGCGAGGCGTCCTTACGTTTGGGTTGAGCCGTCGAGACGGCGACGAATCGGGACTCTCGGAGTCGAGGACGCGGCGAGATCCGCGGGCGGATCTCTGCATTCACATGCTCGGTTTCGAGGACGGCACCCGTTCCGATCGGGTCACCTACGACCGGGGCTCCGACACCATGGAAATTGTCAAGCTCAACGTCCGGTACGGGCGGCTATCCAGACAATTGGAAGCAAGCTGGTTGACACGACGAAGAACCCCTCGATCAAGTGGCGACGGCGACTTCGTCAACATCATCTATTCCGGATATCCTGATGATACCAAGGATCCGGTCCTTATTATCGGATTTTGCAACGCCAAAGTTACCCTCGGCTTATTGCTTTGCTCATGGTAAATGAGGCCACTGGCTAATCGAGCTCGAGCTCATCATCACTTCCGACTACCGGCCCGGTGGCAACCGGCCCGTGCCGTCGGTCAAGCTTAAAGCCACAAGCGCCGCCAAGGCCAAGGGCAACGACGGCGAAGGAGACAAAGCTCCTCACCCTGCTACAAATCGAGATCAACCTCGGGAACGCTTAGGCGGCCACCCCAGAAAACATCTGTAAAGGTCTTCCCCATGAGACGAGTCGGCTTAGACGAGGAAATGACCACCTCGGCATCAACATGCTCCGGTTCGATTCTGCTCCCGGTCGTCACGGCCACGGATTCGGACATCCCGCCCAAGCTGCTAGCTACGATAGACTTGGCGATCAGCGAGATCACGAGGCTGTCAACATCGCGAGAATTCAACACCCCGTGGGTTCAATCAAGCAGATATGGGCGAACTTCTTGGTAACCGAGATCAAGGAAGGCCGCATGGAATGTCCCAGCCCGACTTCTTTCGTCAATATAATCCAAGTGTTTCCGCCATTCGGAGATTTGGATGTGATCACAATTATGGACACTAGTCAGACGGCGCGCACCTACGGAGAATGTTTAGCTCTCGCAAGGAAAGCCCTCATGGAACTAGCCGCACAAGAGAATCGTCTCTGGGACGAGAAGCAAGCTCAAAAGACCCACAGGGACCAAGCCCTTAAAGTGTCACAAGCAGCTTCAGACACAAGGCTAGAGGCCACTCTAGACCGGTTCGACCTCGGGGTTTTGCTCACGGCAACTTCCTCGACTACCGTCTGTTCTCATCCAACCCCTACGCGAAGCGAGGGTGGTCAACGGTCCCGATGACCTAGGAGATGGAATGGCACGGCGAACGAATACCGGCGCTTATCTCCCGAGGAAAGCAAGTTCTCTGTGAAAGCGACGACGAAGACGATGAAACCATTCTCTTCCAAGCCGGGCATGAAGTCAACAAAACCGGAATCCCGAGGGTCACGGGAGGATGGGGACGGATCATTTCCGCACTCAAGCGAAAGGCCAAGCGAGAGAGGAAGGTCTATTCAAAAGGAATAGAAAGATAGAAATACATCTCCAACAAGCTGCTCGGGGAGATTCCACGAGGCTGCGGCATTCGTTTACGAAACGATCAAGCTAGGACGGCAACCGGTCACATGGGCGAGATGTTCGGGAAGCCGTGTACTCACCTTCCGACATACCCGCCACTCGAGATAAAGAAGAAGGAAAGCTCTCCCGATGGAGGTTTATCTAGGCGCCGCGCGCGGTTCAAGGAAGCACGGCTATTCTCACATGGGAAGAAACGCGGCGCTAACTCTCGACGCGAGGCTCTGCAGCAAGAAAGTTGATGCGGGCCAAGAGTGGAGGAAAATTAGCAAACCACGAGTATCGCCAAACCCAACTCCGAATGCCACAGTATGCTCGGCAAGAAGGAAAGGAGCGCGGTATACCGTGAAGAGATCAAGGAGGCTGTTCGCTGAACCAAGAACTCTCCAACCTCCCGGAGGGTCGGCAACGCACGGTTCGGTTACGATAACCCTTTGTTGCGCATTGACGTTCGAGCAGTGCGTCAAACCGTAGGCTACCTCCCCGGAGGCACCCAAGCCGGTATCTGGGACGAGAATCCGTAAAGCTGCCGAAGCTCAGGGAACACATCTACGATCAATGAATTGAGGGAAGACATATGGCCCTATGCTACGAGGAATCCTCCTCTAACTATGGCTCAACTTAGAGCGGCTGTTCGAAGGGACCAAGCACGATGTCGGCGTTCTAACCCGATCGGGTCAAATCCATGCATTACCACCTAAGGCCACCAAAAAGCCGACGGAGCAGGCTGACCCGCCGGCCCGAAGACGCAAGTTCCACTGAAAGAGGACCCGATCCTCACTCGGCTCAAGCAAACCCGGGCGAACATTTCCCTTTGGTCCCTGCTCACATCTTCATATCCTCACAAGCTCAAGCTAGAGGAAAGTCGGCCCGTACCATGGTCCCCGTGGGCCTTGACCCCAGACGAAGTCATTCGGATGATCGGCAACATCCACTACGGCAACATTATCACCTTCACAATTTGGACCTTCCAAAATTTGGGGCGATCACAATGAGCCACTCTACATCACAGTCCGGTTGGACGAGCGTCGCCTTCCCCGCGTGTTGGTAGACGGAGGTTCGGAATGAATGTCTTGCCCGCCAAGATGATGGACTGCTTGACATCAAGCCTACGAGATCTGAAGCCTTCGGTCCACCGGTCGAGGCCTATGACTCTACTTCCCGTACGGTTCTCGGGGTTGCTACTCTTAATATCTGGTTCGGCAAGCGGATGATCCCCACCGAATTCCAAGTGTTGGACATTCCAATCACTTTCACGGCCATCTGGGCGTCCACAGGCTGCATCAAATCAATGGCGTGGCATCCACCCTTCACCGGTGCCTCAAGTTCATGCAAGGCAACGAGCTAACCACGATCTACGGCGACGGCGTCACCACCCAGGGGACCGGCACCAACGACATTCCGGTGTTAGAAATCAAGCATAATGACGACATGGCATTAAGCTGGATTCACTCACGGAGACCTCCAAGATCCAAATATGCAACGTGGACCTTCCACTATCTCACGACAAGATTCCTCCGCCATGAAGATGATGAAACTCATGAACTTCATCCCGGGGCTGGGGCTCGGCAAAAGGTTACGGGGCCAACACCAAGTCATCGAAGTCAAGGACCACACCACGGTCCGGGGGCTTGGTTATGTGCCAACACCGGGTGACATCGGGGAAAACAAAAGGCTCGCCGCACCAGCGGCGGCCGCAAGGGGAACCTCAGCGGCACACCCAACCTCAGGCCTTACGGTTTCGACCTCGCTCATTACTTCACCCGAGGCAGAACCGACGGCGGGCGAGGGGCCAGCAGGGAACCGGCAGCGAGCGGGGGAGCAGACGACGGCGGGGGCCAACGGCGGAGCAGCGGGCGGGGACCGACGGTGGGCGATGAAGATGAGAAAGAAGCGGGGATAGTCGGCACGAGACTACGAAAGGATGGAAAAGCTAGCACGGGACCTCAAGCGTTTCGAGAGGACTCAAGGCTAATCCGATAAGGGGAGCGTTCCTCGACATCACGGCTCTACTGGACCAAGCTGCCACCACGAGTCCGGCACGAGTACACATTGAGGAATCCCGAGACTTGGAAGAGCAACTCAAGATACTCTTCACGGGAAACAGGATTGTTCGGATCGGCCGCGAGGCCACATTCGAGACGGTAACTCCAAAGCGAAGGAACCGGGAATTCATAGAAGACGCTCTCGGTGGACCGGCTCTACGAGTCTTTTTGAAGAAGTCATGGAGGTGCCAAACCTGATTGACACAGGCTCCAGAAAATAGCATGATCGCCATGATTGGGACAGCGAAGCCAAGCCTCTCGATCCCCAGAACCCTCATCGAAGCATCCGGCAATGCCCTTTGAAGAAGCTGGGTAACTTTCACCGGACGAGGGCAAGCGAGACGAAATGGAAGACAAGGCGGGCTGCACCCACATCTCCACTAAACCCGGTCTCGAACCCTCTGAGTCGAGTCCTTGTAAAAGTCCGAGTCCTGCGAGTCGTCCAGCGGCCTTACGCCGGAAGACTATGATAATGTAGCCAACCATGTATTTCCGTTCTCGTTTAATGAAAAGTCGACCTTTCGGAGTATCCTCTCATTGCCACTTTAACAAGCGATAAGTTAACAAACAACTTAAAAGACGTTAATAACTCAATTGATAAAGAAGCGAGACACATTAAATGAACAATACATTAAAGAAGTTCTCAAGCGTGTAGTTGACCAAGAGGACAACCGGGCCCAAGCTGCCGAAGAGGTTATGACCAAAGTGAACTGGGGTCGGTGCAAGAGCCTAAAGAGACACAAGTGGGCGGTTTCTTCGCCGATGCGAAAAAGAAGCCACGATAAGCCTCCTCAGGGAGTATGTTGACGTGTTCGCTGGTCATACCGGGACATGCCGGGACTCGATCCCTCGATCGTGGAGCACGAGAATTCCCTGGATCCCGAATCCAAGCACATCAAACGAAGTTGCGCAAGATCAAGCCGAGTGGTCCTTGCAAGTGAAAGAAGAGATTGAGAAAATGCTCAGAGTTGGTTTCATCGAGTGATTGAGTACCCGACTTGGCTCTCCAACATCGTGACGGTCACCAAGGCCGATGGAAAGGTCGAGATCTTTGTGTGGATTTCGGGATCTCAACAAGGCCGGCCCTAAAGATGATTTCCCATTGCCTAACATCGACATGCTAGTCGACACCACGGCAAATTTCGAAGTAAAGTCCTTCGTGGATGGGTTATTTGGATACGACCGAGATCAAAATGTCAGGAAGATCAAGCCAAGGCGCTTTCACCACTCAGTGGGGACATCTTGCTACACGGTCATGCCGTTCGGTCGAAGAAACGCGGGGCTACTTACCGGCGGGCTGCAGCGACCCTCTTCCATGACATGATTCACAAAGAAATCGAAGTATATGTCGACGACATGATCATCCACTCCGGAGGATCGGACATGCGGCACATGACGGATGAGAAAGTTCTTCAACGAGACTCGAAAGCACTCCATGAGATTGAACCTGCGAAGTGCACCTTCGGCGTCAAGCGTGGCAAGGTACTTGGGGTACATGGTTACGAAAGAGGTATCGAAGCCGATCCCAAGAAAATCAAGGCCATCATCGACATGAAGCCGCCTCGGACTTTGACGAAGTGAAAAGCTTTATGGGAAGACTTGATACATCGGTCGCTTCATCAACCGGTTGACATCTCTCTGAGCCAATGTTCAAGCGATGAAGAAGAATGCCGACATCAAATGGGACTCAGAGTGCCAAACGGCTTTCGAGAAAATCAAGACATACTTGGTGAATCCCCCAATTACGTGCCCGCCACATGAAGACAAGCCACTACTCCTGTATCGACGATGAGACACGTCAATCGGAGCAATGCGGCACAAGAACAGAAAGATTCCAAGGTTGAGCATGCAATCTACTTCGTAAGCCGGAAGCTTCAAGGAAGTGAACTCGGCTACTCGGCATTAGAGAAAACTTGTACCGCCTTGGTATGGGTAGTCGGGAAAGCGAAACACTACATGCGGTCACATTCGGTGCTCTGGTCTCCAAAATGGACCCCGTCAGATATCTCTTTGACAAGCCATCCTGTCAATGCGACTAGCCAAGTGGTCATTCTTCTGGTGAGTTCGACATCAAGTACATGGTCGAGAAAATCAACGAAGGGCGAGTAATGGCGGATCGGTGGCGAGACTTCCCAAGCGGTGAACCTAAGGGTCACGATCCGCAATTTCCGGACGACGGAATCTTTTCACTCGACGGCGCAAACCGCGGCAACTCTTCTTCGATGGGGCGGCCAACAAGAAGGGAATGGTATTGGAATGCTCCTTGTCGATCCCAAGGGCGAGCACGCTCCCATAGCCGTCAAGTGAATTTTGAAACAACCAACAATGCGGCGAGAATACGAAGCACTTTGTGCGGCCGGTCTGGAAGCCGCCCTCGGCGCAACATCTCGAAGCTGGAAGTATACGGAGACTCGGCATTGATCATCAATCAAGTGTCCAACAAATGGAAAACGGTAGATTCGGCCTCCGAAGTACCACGCGTACATGGAGGAGCTCATTGCTCGGTTCAAGGACATCTCTTTCCATTATTTGCCAAGAGACGAGGAACCGCCGCGAGATGCCACAGCAACCCTCGCCTCTCTTGTCGAAATTCCCGATGGGAAATCGGTAAAACCCCTCGAGAATAGGCGGACGGGAAACACCCGCCTATTCTTTGTGAGATCGAAATAAAAAATGAAACGATCGACGAACCACAGTACAATCAAATCTACCGGTACCTCCAAAACGGAGAAGCTTCCTTCACAAATGAAGATGGAAAATACAAAGAAGGGATCAAAGCCAAAAACATGATGGCATTAAAATGCACGGCATCCCATTTCGTCATTAAGGGGTATGTTGTACAAGAAGCGCCACCAAGGGCCACTCCTTCGGTGTGTAAACAAAGAAAAAGCCGGCGAGCTAATGAGCGAAGTTCACAACGGAACTGCGGTCCGCACATGAACGCTTGAGCATTGGACACGAGATCATTCTCCGTATGGGATACTATTGGATATCGATGGAAACGGGCGCATCCGGTTCGTCAGAAGGCTGCGACAAATGTCAACGGTTCTCCAACCTCAATCACATCCCTCCTCATGAACTCTATTGCATGACTACGCCATGGCCTTTCGCCACATGGGGAATCGACGTCATCGGCAAGATCACTCCACCGGGGAGCAATGGTCACGAGTTCATTCTAGTCGCGATCGACTACTTCACCAAATGGGTAGAAGCCGGATCGTACAAGGTGCGAATTCTAAGAAGGTGGCCGAGTTCATCAAAGAGAACATCATGTGCCGATACGGAGTGCCCAGCGAGATCATATCAGACAATGGGACCCACTTCGAAGGAGATTGTGACCAGCTGGCGGCCGAATTCGAGTCACACGTCACAAGTCTTCTCCCTACGGACCACAAACCAATGGTGCGGTAGAGGCGGCAAACAAGACTCTCGCCATGATAATCGGAAAGATGACCACCGAGAGGTCGGGAGCGGCCCGAAAAGCTACATCTAGCCCTGCGGGGATACGAGAACATCGGTCGGAACCGCCACGGGGAGACTCCGTTCGCACTTACCTACGGAATGGAAGCAATGTTACCCGTGGAATTGGAAATTCCATCCCTCAGGAGTCCTCTTGGAAAACGGGATCAATGAAGTCGAATGGCTACAGAGCCGTCACACGAACTTGCTCTACTCGACGAGCGCGGATTGAAAAGCATGGAACACACTCGAGCCTACCCAGAGCAGAATGGCCCGAGCATTCGACAAGAAAGTCAAGATCCGAGACATCGAGAGAAGGCGACTTGGTGCTAAAGGAAAAGCCTCCTACGCGAGACTAATCCCCTCGGAAAGTGGGATCCTACCTGGATAGGACCGTTCGTGGTACAAAGAATCTTCTCCGGAGGAGCTATGAAGTTAGCAGATTTGGACGGGAACCCTTTCGTTAACCCTGTGAACGGAAGCAAGCTCCTCAAATACTTCGTTTGAGGAAGAGCACGAGTTAACTCTCCTTCCCCATATACCACCCCTCAGTAAAATTAAAGTGCTAAAAGAGTAATACCCAACTGGATACATTCCCGCTAATGATCCGGGTAAAAAACGAGTCGCACTTCTTTTGTCTTTGTTTTCTCAAATTCACCTATAATGTCGAACTACGGTGACCTGAGCCCCTTAGTCCAATTGTAAAAGGGGAACGTAGGCAGCCATCATTGGTTCGGTCTCAAAAACAAAAAAATAATAAGCATCAATTGCTTGTGTTTCGAAAAACTCTTTTCAATTAACCTACAAATTCATTACGGTTAAAACAATCTTTGATGAGTTCAAGCACGGTCAACTCTTGACTCGCTACACGCTAGCAAAACTACAATAAAACATTAATCAGTTAATGTGTCTGCAATGACAGTGGGTGGATACTCTGGACGGCAAGGTCAACCTAGTTTCCCGTACTTGGTCCTTCATCCTTCTTCCCCTTCCCTTTCCCACGGCGAGTGTTCTTCACCTTCACGGGGAATATTCCGGTAGTCCTTCTACCTGGCTCAGGGACCCTTCCCGACGCCTCCGTCAAACCTGTAGCTGTCAACGCAGCCCTTTCCCTAGCTCTGTCTTGAGCTGCCTCTCTTCGAGCCATCATGACCGTGCTTTGATTGGCCTCCCGATCAGCATTGGCCTCATAGTCAGCCATGTCGTTCCCAGTACGATTCCGAGGGTTAGCCCCCGCTTCGGTCCTCCTCAAGGTCAAGCTGTCAAGGTGATCGGCACCCAGACGGCTCACTCCGTCTCCACGAGATAGCCATACGTGTCTCCCCATACACTCTTCATACCGGTTCGAATCTGCGTAGACGAACAGTGCCCCCTCTCGGTGAAAGAGAACCACAGCGGGAAAGGACGTGTATTGCCACAACCGTGTGAGCACGGCAATAGCGTCGAAGGATCTTCCATCGCGAGAGATCCCACCTCGAAGGTAGCGGCATGAACTAAACCCGTCGGTGGCACTGCTCCGGCCCGTCTTGTCGCGGCACCAACGATGGAATGTAGAAAGACGTGCAGGACGGCCCGGCACTCTAACAACCAAGAGACCCCTGAGCGGTCCGACAAGTCTGTAACTTCCGGTGGGAACCCACCATCGCAAGTGATGCGTGCGGAGTCGGCCATCCGAGCTCCGGCTCGGCTGATTGCCCCCTATCACCAGAGGACGTCGAGAAAAGGACCAAGCGTCACAAGACATTGGCACCTCGGGCATCATCTGCAACCTCTCCCTCAACCACATGGTAAGCATAGCGGGACTCCCTCCCCACATGTATCGGCTGCCGGTCGCCATCCGACCTATGCCCAGGAACGTCTCGCCCAGAACCAAAGGCACGATGTCTCCCCGTTCGGCCTTTGCCTCACCGAGTCCGATTACCTTTGTGATGGCACACACCCAGGGACGTGAATGTGAACAGAGTAGCGATCACGCACAGAGCAAACGCGTCCCATGCGAAGATGCTCCCCTCACTACCAGCAAATCTATCGGGCAGCCCCAAAATGTCGACATAATCAGTGTTCAATATCAGCATCCCGTATGCTTCTCCAGCCGAGATACCAAGCAAAGACACTAGCTTCTCAAAAGTGGCCATGCCACCAGCATACGGAAGAACTAGCTATTCCGTATCAGCTCCTCCCAGAATGGCCCGGAAATCTTCGAACGTAGGAGTGATTTCGTTGTACGAAAAGTTTTACACATTCCTCTGTACATCCCGAAGCGAGCATTGCTCTCAAAAGATCCCAATCTGGCATGAGCTCCTTCAAAGCCCAAACAGATTTCATCCCGTAACAGCCTTCGAAAAACCCCTTGTTTTGCCTCGTGTGGTTCCGTACCCACGACTGAAAATTTTCCAAGTATCGCTCTTGCATCCGAGACGATAGCTTAGGAAAGGGAGCCATGAAAGAAAGTGAAGGAAACCTTAGGAATTTGAAAGGAATTCAGCCAACTGATCAAAGCAAATGCGCAGTTTCTTACGAATTGCAAAGCTGAAACTGCAATTTAAAGAATCTGTAATTTCACCCTCAGTCCGTGGGACTCTCTCTGCGATTGACTTGGTCAACTCTGCGGCCATTTGCTCTTAAATTGGAAACAATTCCAAACCAAGCCCTGTTCATGCCTTTGTGAATCTGCGTGCTCCCATGGTTTCAATTAACCAAAGCCAACACCTCTTCCGCCCCGGGCTCGTGCAACAGTGCAAATAATTAAATATCAGTGCATATAGGCATAAATTTTGACCCGTTCAATTTTTCATGCATGTTTCATTTTATTTATTTTTGATCAACCTACTTGCTTATTTGCCAAAATAAAAGAAGGTAGTCACTAAATAGATATGCAAAGTACGGAGTTCCGCCTCGTGGCGCCTTTTCAAATACGGTTCAAGTCAAATTGTTAGGACAATACATACATTTTGTCTAAAAAGCAATAAAGAAGGACTACTCAGAGTCTGCTCGTTATCAGAGCACTCGATGCCTTGCTCGCGGCGGCCGGATCCGTCGAGAACAAGAAATCTCCGAATCCCTCCAAGCGGGAATACGCGAAAGGCCTCCTCTGCGCCTGCGAACTCGAGGACTCTCCCCTCTCGTGCCCCGAGTGCGAAGGAGGATGAGCTCCAAACCCGGCCGTTCCGCCGCGAGCGGCCAAATCCTGCGCAAAGTCCTCTCCACCGGCCGTGGGAGCGAGACGAACCTCTCGGCCTAGACGGCCTCGGCTCACGAACATCCACGCTCCTCAGGAGGCGCACCTCGGGAACTCCACGAGCCTCCTAGCGTAGTTGGCCCACCCGTCCAAGCTGTCTCATGGCACGATTATACGTACGGCCGGACACTGCGAACCGGGAAAGTCATCAAAAGACAAGCGAAAGTACGGATGCAACATTTGCGAATGCTACTATCAAATGCGAGAAAATCAAAAGGCACTCGCGAAGCGTTGGGGTCCACCTGTGCGAGATCTCGGCTCCTCAGGGATCGGGATCACCGGCCGCTGCGCGAACCGTCCGGCCCTCGTACGCCAACCTAGCGCGTGGGAGCGGGAGATCTCGGGGATATCCGGGGCCCTCGCCCTCCTGTCTTTGCACTGCGGGCTCCTCGGCCTCATCCTCAAGAAAGTGTCATAGTCGGCTCCCGCTATGACATACTCGGTATAGAACACACCACTGTCTATACGCTCCTCTCCTCCATCGGCATCGACGAGAGGATCTTTGCATGTGCGAGGCGGATCCACCGGCACCATCGGAAGGGACCCGGGCCATGCGACGGGTCACCCTCTCCCCCGGATACATCGCATCGCGGTGAAGTCCCACCGGCGGCTTCCGCCGCCGCGTAACCTCGCTAGCTTGCACTGAACTGCGCCAGCATGAATCCGACTCCACCAGGTCAGCTGGATCCGCTCGGAGAACTCTCGGCTCAGGGCCTGAGACACCTCCTCGTACGACAGTCGAGTGCCCTCTCTCGACGACACCGCCTTCTTCGCCTTCTTCTGCCAAGTCAGCATGGCCGGGAACAAGGATCGATACGCCTCCTTAATCTCCCACCCATTGCTTGAACACCTCATAGCACCAGACCTGTCAAGCAAATGGAAAGTTATGTCAGCTACAAAGCAGATACATACAAGTACAAAAATGAGACAAGGAAGAGAAAAAGACGGAACTTACATCCAAAGCAAACGAGAAACAGCTCAAGGAGTTCTCCTCTCCCCGCGAGAACCTATCCAAGGCATGGTAGAGCTCGGCCAGTCCAGCCTCCCCCCATGCAAACCCCCTCACGGCATCCAGATCTGTCAGCGACCCGAGCAGAGGGAAGTGACAAGACGTGTCAGAAGTCGGGAACAGAGTCGCTGACAACGCGAATCATAGGAACCCTCGAACCAGACGCTCAGCGGTCATCCTCGAGGACCCCTCCCCATAATCAGCAATACCCGTCAGCAGATGCCTCTCCATCGGCCTATACCGAATGCCTAAGCCCCTGGCATCAGTAATATCGAAACCCAGCTGCTCAGACAACTGCCTCGGAGTATAGCCGTCCACCCACACCAGCGCGTTGCCCCAGGTAGGCAACCCAGTGATAGCAGCAAAGTCAGAAGGAGTCACCGTCACCTCCCCCCATCTGAAATGAAAAGTGTGGGTCGTATCCCACCAGTACTCGCTCAGAGCTACGTACATGGCCCTCGCCCTCTGCATCACAGCCACCGCGGCTACCGCGCTGATAAATCCCGGCCCAATCGGAGTCAACCGCAGTGCCGTGGACTCCTCTCTCCGTCTCGAGGCTCGTCCAGGAATATCTCCCACAACGCTCGCACTGCCTCGAAGGCTCCCCGACTCTTCTGGTTGTGAACATCAACCGTCCCTCGCCCCTGCAGGTGAACACAGCAAAATACGTTAAGCACAGAAGCGACATCAACAGAGTGCACGAACGCATGTCAAAATGATGCAATGCAGATACAGTTCTCATTCCTTTCCTAAAATATTTCCATCCCGGTTGGAGTATTAACGGTCCAAGATTTCCAAGCATTTCGAAAACTCCGTCGAATCCGGAACTTTCAAAACCCTTCGAAAACTCCGTCGAATCCGGAACTTTCAAAACCCTTCGAAAACTCCGTCGAATCCGGAACTTTCAAAGCATTTCGAAAACTCCGTCGAATCCGGAACTTTCAAAGCATTTCGAAAACTCCGTCGAATCCGGAACTTTCAAAGCATTTCGAAAACTCCGTCGAATCCGGAACTTTCAAAGCCCTTCGAAAACTCCGTCGAATCCGGAACTTTCAAAGCATTTCGAAAACTCCGTCGAATCCGAAACTTTCCAAGCATTTCGAAAACTCCGTCGAATCCGAAACTTTCAAAGCCCTTCGAAAACTCCGTCGAATCCAGAACTTTTAAAGCAATTCGAAAACTCGCATTTCGAAAACTCCGTCGAATCCGGAACTTTCAAAACCCTTCGAAAACTCCGTCGAATTCGGAACTTTCAAATCCTTTCGAACATTTTCGAAAATTTACTCCGTCCCGATTTAAACATGCTTTAAATTCGGAAAACACATCTAGACATGGAATTTTGCAACCAAAATTTTTATGTCATCTACCCATAGTGTCAATTGAACTACATTCTAGTCAATTTCGACAAAGGCGCATAGCAAAGTCAAAAGCCCCAATTCGGGCACCAAAATCCCTAACTCATTCCTAGTCAAATTTCTAACATTTAAAGAATGCACATTCTTAAAATTAATGGAATTTGAAGGAAGTTTACCTGTCTCTCGATCCCTCCTTTGGATTTGTGGTTCTCCCTAGCCGGGTAGAACTCCGCCGGATTCAATGGAAGAGTAATGGTTCGAATGGTCCGAACCAACCGCGTTCTTTCGTCATCGGTCCTTCCATGACGAGCCATTGGTTCCAAATCACCTTCCATGTTGATTTTCCTTCACAAATTTGAGCAAACCTCACAATTTGGGATGAATTCTCTCCTCTCCTTTCTCTCTTTTTTCGCCTAAAAAATGAAGAAAATGGCCAATTTCTCGTCTGCCTCGGCGCTGATAACAACCTGGTCAACTTCAGGTTCAGTCCGGCCGGACTCTTCGCGACGAAAGAGTCCTTGCCAATTCAGCCCCTCAACTTTTTGCAGTTCCAATTTTACCCCTTTTGGCCCCCAAAAGTGTAAAATTTCCCCAAAGTTAGACATTTCTAACACCCCCTCCCCCGAGGATCCATTCTCAGTTAGTTTTTACTAACGCTCGTCTCCAGACGTTAAATTCCCAGTTAGTTATCACTAACGCTCGTCTCCAGACGTTAAATTCCCAGTTAGTTTTCACTAACGCTCGTCTCCAGACGTTAAATTCCCGATTAGTTTTCACTAACGCTCGTCTCCAGACGTTAAATTCCCGATTAGTTTTCACTAACGCTCGTCTCAGACGTTAAATTCCCAACGTTAAATTCTCAATCACGCGACGTTTGACATTCAAGCGCTCACTTCCATCTCAAGTTGACGTTTGACATTCAAACGCTCAATCCTGTCTCCGGACATTCCTGTTACAATTTCGTCTCCCGACGTTAAAATTTCTATTGGTTTTCACCATCGTTCACTTCCCCGGCCGCCAGTCGTAAGCCCGATCGTCCCACCTCAGCGGCCATCAAGGTAAGCCCGCATAACAATCCCTCTTCGGCCATCAAGTTAAGCCCGAACACTCATCCCCAGCAGGATTCTAAAGAAGAAACATCAATCCTTTCAAGTTGTTAATAACGCCAGTTTAACACAACAATTCCCATCATTGCCACCCTATCCCCAGCAGGATAAACCTAGCAGTCATCGTAAGCCCAGCATCCAAGGCACGAACGCCTTCGTCTCAGGATAAACGTATCCAACAACTCCGGTTTGAGGCGCCACACGCCCTCGTATGATCCAGCAACTCCAGTTTGAGACGCCACACGCCCTCGTATGTTCCAGTAACTCCGATTTGAGGCGCCACACGCCCTCGTATGTTCCAGTAACTCCGGTTTGAGGCGCCACACGCCCTCGTATGTTCAGCAACTCCGGTCTGAGGCGCCACACGCCCTCGAAGGTTTCAGAAGTCCCAGGTTCAGACGCCTCACAATAGTCTCCATTCAGGTTCAGATGCCTCGCGATGGTCTTACCCAGGTCCAGACGCCTCACAATAGTCTCCATTCAGGTTCAGGCACCTCGCAATGGTCTCATTCAGGTTTAGATGCCTCCTAACAGTCTCGCTCCGGTCAAGGTCCCCACGCGCGGCTCCTTGCACCTACGAACTACGATCGGCTTGATTCCCGCTCGGGATACGTAGGAATCCTTTCGCTAAGGGTCCAGCCAGCTGACCGCCCAGGTCTTTCAAAGTAAGGCATCCCGATTTGGATCCTTATCTTTTTCAACGACCCCACCTCCTTCGGAAGTGACGTCGCTGAGGGGCTAACTGTAAGTACCCAAATCCGGATTGTCAAAATCAGTTAGAAGTTAACCGGAATTCGTTAACTGGCCCGCTCCAGGTTAACCGGAACCCGTTAAGCTCCCCGTTGCCAAGCCAACGAGACGTCCCGGGACTGCCCCGTGCATCCCGACGTCAAAGCGTACTCAACACACGTCGTCGCACGTAAAAGTACGGCTTTCCCTGAAAAATGCACTTTCCGGCACTTTCCGGGGGCGTTTCGGACATTTTCCGGATTGTTATTTTAAAAACAGACAAAATCGGGAACAATGGCACAAACTCCCACGAGGTTGGTGAGTCATGGGACACGTGGCTTGCATGCCACAGCCCTCTAGTCACCTTTCAATCAAATTCATAGTGAAAAGACAAAAATACCCCTGGTATGCAGTCTCAGTCCGACCGGACTCATTTGCAGACTTTCAGAAATTGCCAACAAGTCCCTACAATTTCCAAAATTCACAAAACCCTGGATTTCAGGCTCAGTCCGTCCAGACTCATGCTGAATTTTCACCTATAAATACAAGGGCTGTCAAAGCCATTTGGAAAAACAAAATTTCACTCCATTTTCACCTCACCCCACGGCCTAAACTGGTTCCACTCCCCCCGAGCCCCGGTTTTACCTCATTTTGCATGAAAACTTTATATTTCGATCAAATACGACCCCCGCCACCTCAAAACACCATTCCAAAAATAATTTCGTATCACGTATACATCCCCCGAGCCAAAGGAGCCGACCCTAGCCATAGGTAGCTCCCTCTCTCTCTAAAACTCTCATTCCGTCTCGGTTTACGCGTCAGTCGCTACAACCGTTTTGGACGACATCGTTGAAATGTAGACGCCTCCGTCTAACGGGGTCCGATACGTTTTAGCCCCTAGATCCTCTTCTCTTCCCGTAAGAGAAGTAATCTCGGGTTAAAACGGCGTTCCGACTCCGTTCCGTTTACTTTTATGTCATTTACAATTCCGGATCTTTTGATCTGTCGATCGTCATTTAAATTCCTGTCATTTACAATTCCGGACCATTTGATCCGTCGAACGTCATTTACATTTCATGCAACTTTACAACTCCGAGCCGTTTGGCTCGTCGATCGTACTTTACAATTCCGAGCTGTTTGGCTCGTCGATCGTACTTTACAATTCCGGATCGTTTGATTCCGTTGATACCGCACTTTAAATACTGTCATTTACAAGTCCGACCCGTTTGGATCGTGATAGTATTTACCTTTCAAAGTCCGAGTCGCAACCCGATTCATTGATCGCAAAATCATTTAATACGTTTTCCCGTAAAATCGTTAACAATGTAATGCCCGGTTTAAAACCGGAGTTCGACCTTCGAACTCTCTTTCAAAATGCGCGAAATGACGTTTGGCATCCAAATGCTCATCTTCAAACTTAGAAGCCGCCTTTTGACACTCAAAATCATTTAATACGTTTTTTCCTTAAAATCGTTAACAATGACACGCCCGGTTCAAAATCGGAGTTCGACCTTCGAACTCTCTTTCAAAACGCGCGAAATGACGTTTGGCATCCAAACGCTCATCTTCAAACTCAAAATCCGACATTTGACATTCAAACGCTCTTTTCTTAAAAGTCAACATTTGACACTTAAGATAAACAGATAAAATCAGCATTCGCACCACTTTTCCTAAAACTTCCAAAAAATCGACGTTTCTCATTCAAACGCTCGCCTTTTCAAACAGGTCACCTAATCAACGTTTGACATTCAAACCAAGATTAAGCTTGTCATTCAAGCCCCCATTTCAAAATGCTAACACACACACACACACACGATTTCGAGAAAGGTAGAAAGACTCGTCATACGAGGCATTTCGGGTGATCTCGTAATACTCTTCCCGAAACGTAACGTGACCTCCGAACCTAACAATCTCTGGTACTAAAAAGCTTTTTACTCGTTTTTGCTACCAATAAAAATGACCCCCTGTTTTCAAAGCCTTTTCCTAAGTTTTTGCTACCAATAAAAACGACACCATTTTCAAACAATAGTCGTTTCTCAACGTTTGGGCTCAAAATACAAAAACCGCGTGGCGACTCCTCTCCTTCCCGAAAAGCGAGGTCTCAGACACCAACCCTCCGCGAAAGACAACCGCTTTCGCTTGTGCGAAATCCGGGTAATTTCAGGCTCCCAAAGACATACCCGCTCCCGCAGCTCCTAACGTCTCTTATTGTCTCCCAGAAGTCAATCTGTTGCCCTCGTACGAGCCCTGCAGCTACGACATAAAGCTACAAGACCCCCCGGGGGAAGAAGTGCCCGGTCAACATCTCGAGGTCCCAATACCGCCGCAGAACAATGAACAAATCTGATGGGACGTCTGCGATTGCACCGCTTGTCTGGAAATGGATTTCCAAGATGAAATAAACGAGGATCGCCCTCGAAGAAAGAAGAAACCCTCTTCTCAACAAAAACTGAAGAAGAAATACAAAGCCGGCGACCCCACAGTCGGAACCCTCGGAGAACCATCAGGAAAGTTTGACTACTACATCATCTACTCCAGCAAATCTCCTCAGCCTAGCTCTGCACAAGACCACGGCAACGTCTGCTCCATGATCAGCTGGGACGAGCTCCGCACCATCACCAACGGCCCGAGGGTCCAGATACCCCAACCCCTGTCTTGGGAAGACCTCAAAACCACTGTTGACGCTTCAACAAAAGCAATAACAGTGAACGAACTGAAATGCGAAGCATGGCCCTACGCCAACCAAGGCCCTCCCATTACAGAAAGAGGAGAGACAAGCAAAGCAAAAAAACCAGAGGTGAACGTACTGACACGTTCCAGTCAAATCCCGATGAATCCTCCAAAGGCAGACAGAAGGTCAGCCATGCCTGAGCCTCGAACTGAAAAAGGGCCTTAAGCCAAAGAAGCCGAAACTCTTGACCCGAAGGCTGAAGATCATATCTTAACCCAGCTCAAGCGTACTCAGGCTAACATCTCTTTATGGTCCTTACTCACTTCCTCTTACCCGCACAAACTCAAGCTGGAGGAAAGCCTGGCCCAGACCATGGTACCCATCACCGTGATACCAGATGAAGCGGTTCAAATGATCTGCAACGTTCATTACAGCAACATCATCACTTTCACGGAGCTCGACCTCCCAAAATTTGGGGCTGACCACAACGAGCCTCTCTACATAACAGTTCAACTTGACGAGCGCTGCCTCCCTCGGGTCTTGGTAGATGGAGGATCAGCCATGAACGTCCTTCCATCCAAAATGATGGATTTGCTAGGGATCAAGCCAACTGATCTGAAGCCCTCAACTCAAACAATCAAAGCATACGACTCGACGTCTCGCTCAGTCCTGGGAATAGCCTCTCTGAACCTGTGGTTCGGAAAGCAGATGATCCCGATCGACTTCCAAGTCATCGACATACCAATCACATTCACTGCCATCTTGGGACGCCCTTGGCTACACCAGATCAATGGGGTGGCATCCACCCTCCACCAGTGCGTAAAGTTCATCCAAGGAACGGATCTCACCATCATCAATGGTGACAGCATAGCCACCGAGGGGACCGACACAAATGGTGTCCCGGTCCTGGAAATCAAACACGACAATGACGGCATGATGCTGACAGGGTTTACAGTCGAAAGCCCAAAAGCCCAGGTATGCCACATAGACCTGCCTTTGACTTGGGAACAGATCCCTCCCACAATGAAGATGATGAAGCTCATGAACTACATCCCGGGGCTCCGTTTGGGAAAACGCCACCAAGGTACCCAACAAATCATCGAGGTCAAGGAACAAAATACCCTCCATAGTCTGGGATACATTCCCACTCCCGAGGACACTGTGGAAAACAGAAAAGATGCACGGAAACGCTCCGCTACTAAAAAGAGAGGCTTGCACGCAATCTCCGACCTCCGCCCTTACAGCTTCGACATGACCAGGTACTTCACAAAGAAAGCTGGCAGTCTTGTGAATGTGGTGCCCAAGATAGCGGCTCTCTTTTTTGTTTACTTTTATTTTTTGGAACCACTTTCTCATGTAAGGGGGATCACCGCCTCACATCAGTTTGGAAACGTCCGGTTTAAATTGAAAAACGAAGTCGCCACGCCATTTTGATTTCCTCAACACTTTGAAAAAAAGGATTTGGATCCGGAGGTTAAGTTACCCTTTGGGAAGAACGGATCGTCGTTCACCTAAAGAGCCTTGCCGAAGCAAGTCTTTCAAGATCCGCATTTCATACTTGCCTTAGTGCTTTCGTGTGTGGGATGTGTATTTTGAAAAGGAGGGAATGTACCAAGTGGTCTTCTGGACGTATAAACCATGAGATGGTTATTGCTCGGGATTCCTTGGATTTTTATGTATTATGGACTTTGGTCCCATTCTCATCTTGGACTTATGATCATCATGATGAGACCTTGGGTCACATGTGATCAAGATAGGGACACCGTTTTCATAGTCCAAGGATGAGACTCTTTAGAAAGGAATGACCTTTGCCTATCAATCCTACATCTTGAGACGATTTGAACTCTTTCGGGACATTTATGCTCGTCTCAAGTGATGATCGGAGATATGTGGCTAGGGCTCATCCTTTTCTAAAGGATAATTCGTCTATGGCATCTTTAGGTGGAAGAAATGATGTAAAGATAGGACCTTTACACCATCTTGCTCCAAGAGATGCTCCAAGTACCAAGGGGGACTAGGGAAGGGGTATAAAGATTGGATCTTTATACTCATCCTATGTCTTTTTGTGCCTTATGAAGGTCACTAGGCAATCCTAGGAGAGAGATCCAACCATGAGGGACATGGGGGATGCATGTCTAAGCTAAAGATGACATTTTTAATGAAAAAGATGACATTTTAGGTGCAAAGGATGCTACTTTATGCATAAAGATGATATTTTTAATGCAAAGGATGCTACTTTATGTGCAAAGATGACATTTTTAATGCAAATGATGCTATTTTGATGCAAAGGATGCTACTTTGATGCAAAGGATGCTACTTTATATATAAAGATGTCATTTTAAGAGTAAAGGATGCTACTTTTCACATCACCATGTAAGAGATCCACCCTAGAACAAGCCTTTTGAGGTCTCATTGTTCATCCTTGGGTTGGATCTTCCATGGATCCTATATGATAGGGGAAAGGGGGGTAATATGATTTACATGCCTAAAGATGGGATCTTTAATGACAATATATCAAGTACCAAGCAAGTATATAGTAATATGTAAAGCAAGGAGAAATATATCACATAAATACAAGTATATTTTCAAGAAAAAGGGGAGGAGAGGTTACCAATGGTGGTGTTCCTCTATCTCCTTGAAGTTTGCCTAGGGAAGGACCAACTTTGGAAGGTTTTGAAGAGGAGGGAGGTGGTTTTTGACACTCTCAGCTCTCTGGAATTTCGTGGTGGTATTTTGGCAGAGTAACACTACTGAAAATCCCCCCCTAAAATGAATAGAGGTGGCCTCTATTTATAGGCAGTCTGGGAATGGCTAATGAAGCCGTGCGGCTGTAACCCCAGGGCAAATGAGGCCGTGCGGTCTTATCCTGAGATGACATAGCTTATTTTTAGAACCAGGCAAGGTGGCCTTCTAGAAGGGCTTTTCCAGCAAAGGACTACATGAAATTTTAATTCCTAGCAAGTCCTTCGCCCCTCAGAAGGTTTGGAAAAGTTTCCAAATTGCCCCTGAACTTTAGGAAAGTCCGGGGAATTGTCGGGAAACTTAACCGGAAGGCATGAGCTAGATTTGAGTACTTACAGAAGCCTCTTGGCAACGTCACTTGCAGGGCGAGTGGGGTTGTCGATAGAAAAGGATCCGATCTGGCGAATGCCGAGACGGATTGGGTGACCAAGGTGGTCGAGTGGCTGAACCTTTGGAAGGCTACCTACGTATCCCGAGTGGGAATCAAGCCATATCGTAGTTCGGAATCTACTGGGGAAAGGGGTGTCATATGTGACGAGTTGGCTGAACCTAAGGTAGGCTACCTACGTTCCCGGAGGAATCAAGCCAGGTCGTAGTTCGGAAAAGATCCGCTGGGGAATGGCGAAGAGAAAATGGTCTCTTGCTGGAGAAATAGAAGGGAAAGTGACCTAGGAGGTCAAGTGACTGATCCTACTGGGGATATGCTAGATGAAGGAAGTGACCGATGTGGTCGGATATCTAGACCTTTATGAGGGGCTACTTCACCACTGAGGAGTGATGAAGTAAAAGGGTGACCACTGCGGTCGGATGGCTGGACCTTTATGAAAGGCTACCTACGTATCCCGGAGGAATCAAGCCTTGGTCGTAGTTCAAGTCTCACTAGATAGTTAGGAATGGTGTCTAGGATCCTTGAGATTTTGACAATTAATAGAGGAGTCACCTAATTTGACAATTAATGGAGGTTGTCACCTGATTGAAAACTAATGGAGGTTGTCACCTTATTTGACAATTAATGGAGGTTGTCACCTAATTTGACAATTAATGGAGGTTGTCACCTGATTTGACAATTAATGGAGGTTGTCACCTGATTTGACAATTAATGGAGGTTGTCACCTGATTGACAATTAATGGAGGTTGTCACCTGATTGACAATTAATGGAGGTTGTCACCTGATTGAACTAAAGCTTACGTCACTATCGAGGAGATAGAGGTAGCTAAAGTTTGGAGAACTTGAGCGTACTTCACCATCTGTGAGATAGAGGTAGCTAAAGTTTGGAGAACTTGAGCGTACTTCACCATCTGTGAGATAGAGGTAGCTTAAGTTTGAAAAACTTGAACGTACTTCACTATCTGTGATAGAGGTAGCTAAAGTTTAAAGAACTTGAGCGTACTTCACCATCTGTGAGATAGAGGTAGCTAAAGTTTGACGAACTTGAGCGTACTTCACTATCTGTGATAGAGGTATCTAAAGTTTGAAGAACTTGAGCGTACTTCACCATCTGTGAGATAGAGGTAGCTTAAGTTTGAAGAACTTGAGCGTACTTCACTATCTGTGAGATAGAGGTAGCTAAAGTTTGAAGAACTTGAGCGTACTTCACCATCTGTGAGATAGAGGTAGCTAAAGTTTGAAGAACTTGAGCGTACTTCACTATCTGTGAGATAGAGGTAGCTAAAGTTTGAAGAACTTGAGCGTACTTCACCATCTGTGAGATAGAGGTAGCTAAAGTTTGAAGAACTTGAGCGTACTTCACTATCTGTGATAGAGGTAGCTAAAGTTTGAAGAACTTGTGCGTACTTCACTATCTGTGAGATAGAGGTAGCTAAAGTTTGAAGAACTTGAGCGTACTTCACTATCTGTGATAGAGGTAGCTAAAGTTTGAAGAACTTGAGCGTACTTCACTATCTGTGATAGAGGTAGCTAAAGTTTGAAGAACTTGAGCGTACTTCACCATCTGTGAGATAGAGGTAGCTTAAGTTTGAAGAACTTGAGCGTACTTCACTATCTGTGATAGAGGTAGCTAAAGTTTATGTTTTGACAATTCGGAGGTTGTCACCTAGCGTTATTCCGTCATAACGGAAGTAACGGAGGCGACTCGGGAGGAAAGTCTATTTGCTTAGAGATAACGGATATCTTTTGGGAAAACATCGCTACTCTAGTTAAAGGATAACAGGAATTATATGCCTAAGTGGAAAGTCCAGGGGCATAAGTGTAATTTTCTGCTCAGAGCAAAAAAGGCCGCCCGGCATGAGATGAGGGCAAAAGAGGCCGTCCGGCTAGAAGTTTAATTTCACCAGATTATTTAAAACTGAATTTGAACGGGCAAACAGCATTATTTTGCTTGTTTCTGCCGAGGAAGAAAAAGAGAGGAGAGAGAAAAATTTGAATTTCTTCAATTCTCTTACTTTCTTGGCTCAAGATGGATCCGAAAGGGAACCCAATGCCTAGGCAAGCACGGAGGAACATATCCGAAGCTGCTAGAAGGAGGAGGAGGGAGCTCGTTCGCACGGAGAGGAAGTATGACTTCAACACGCCTCCATCGGAGCTTTATCCCGGTAGGGGAGAACACAAATCAACGAAACCTCAATCAGTTGGGGTAAGTGTTCTTGATTTGCTTGATTCCGTCAATTTTGGTTGAATTTTGATTGATTTAGGGCTTGACCCGAATTTTAGGAATTTTTCGAATTTTCCTAGGATTTTTGTTGATGATTTTGGAATTTTGATGATTAACCTATGAGGCTAAGGAGATAAATGAACATGCATGTGTGATTTATTTGAAGAATAATGAGAATGACCCATTTTTCCAAAAATAAAGTAAGAAAAATAATGTCTAAAATGTGACGGAGTCCTTGCATGTGCTAGAACTAGGTCAATTTCTGATCATAAATGAGAAAACGGACTTTTGGACGATGAAAAGGATTCATGCATGCCATTTTGAAAGACTTAATTCTTATGTGCAAAGAATTTTGTGAATTTGAATTTTTGTGTTTTTGAGAGCAACATGCTCAACATGACGTGTTTCAAGTGATGAAAGATACGTTTTCTAGGCAAAAGATGCTAGAAATCTTTTATAAATGCTTTTCTTTGAAAATATGCACGCTTTTGAATATATGCATGCTTTTGAAATGCGATGAAGGACTGACACATTTTTTTTGTTGTGTTTTCCTACAGGAGAATAAGTCTAGGGGACCTTCTGAGGTTGCTGTGAAGCTATGGGAGAGGATGCTCAATTTTGAGAAAGATGGGGTGAACCCCAAGCAGCTGGTAATGGCTACCGGCCTTGATTTGTTCATTGATGCCATTGGCAGAGGTATCCACGTGACCTCTAAGAGTAAGGGGCTAGTTCAGGCCCTTTCAGAGTTCTGGTGGGACACCACCCACAACTTTCACCTTGGCTGGGGGGAGATTATGGTGACACCAGCCGACTTTACTGCCATTACAGGCTTGCAGTTCACTGGGAGGCCTGTGACTTGGAGAGACCATATTACTGCAGAGGAGTTTAGGGCTCTGGTTGGGTTTGATCTCCGTCCTAAGGGACTGGGGATGGAGACGAGGAATGTGGAGGTGGCGGTCCAGGAGTGTATGCAGGGGTTTGCCGCCAATGAGGTGACTGCCCACCAGCTCGCGAGAGCTTTCTTGTGGTTGATGCTGTCAGTCACCATTTTTGCGAACTCTGGGACGCTGGCTATGGTTTGTTTGCTTGATTCTTTGGAGAATCTGGATGAGGTTGGGGTGGTCTCTTGGGGTGAGGCCGGATTGGCGGAGCTTTATTTCTCCTTGGATATGTACAGCCGTAACAAGGCTGCCTCTATGGACTGCTTCTCTTTTGCGCTTGAGGTAGTCTCACTTTCTTTTCTCTCTTTTACTTTCTGTCTTGAGACTTTTTTTTATGAGAGAAATGACCTCTTTTGTTTTGAACATGCAGATCTGGTTTTGCGAGGTGATTGAGTTCTTTCCCTGGAACCAGCAGAGTGATCCGGGGATCTTCCCGGCCATGATTCGTTGGAGGGGAGATGCTAGAGACAAGTTTACCGGGAAGACCTGGATCACTTTTGACTACAAGATGGTTAGACCAATCATTAACAGAGATGGGCATGATGGCGTTGACTTCTATCCTTAGGGGAGGTACCCGGAGGTTCTGCTAGGGGATGCCGTGGAGGCAACTAGGCAAAGGAGGTGGTTGACGGGCTTGACATGTGATGTCATTTACCTGGGGGACCGCTTCTCTAGGCAGCATGGCCTTGTCCCTTCCTTGGATGCCATTTCTCCTCATGATCCTCCAGCACGGATGCTGCAGCCCAGGGACTGGTCAGAGGATGAGATTGCTAGGTATCAGGCTGGCGTGGCGGCCGAGGAGTATTTTGACTTGGTTACCCTGTATGCCACCTTCGTGGAGCAGCGGTTGAGGACGCCGCAGAAGCTAGTGAAGCTGGCTGTCACTCAGGGGTACGAGGAAGCTGAGCCTACTGACCCACCTATGCCTCCTGCTCATCTCTCCTATGTGGTCAACGGGGTACCGAGGAGATTCAAGATACCTGTTCCTGACACGAGGGAGCCCCGGTATACTTTGCCGCCTGACAGCATTGTAAGTACTTCTAAGGTCTTTTCCCTTTTCGAATTTATTTGCTTTTCTGCAATTCTGAGATCTTCCTGAGATTTTCTGAGTTTTCTTCTCTTTTCTCTCAGGTTCCTGCTCGCTCATACGATGGATTGGTACGGCAGAACAGGGGCTGGAAGGATGTGTGCCGGTCCCTTCTGAGGAAGTTGGCATGCGCTTCCAGGGCTGGGGCTAATATGCAGGAGCCTGTGCGCAAAAGAAGGCACGTCGGAAGCACAACATCCACCTCATCAGCCTCAGAGTATTCTTCTAGCGCCATGCCTCGGGGACAGGGACCCAACACCGGCATCCTGGAGCAGCTAGCAGAGTACGAGCACGTAAATGTCAACCTATCGGACGTGAGTGATACTGAGGACTTGATGAGGGATCCTAGCTTCTATGAGATAAGCAGCGACGAGGAGTCGGAGGCTTAGGATTCCTTAGAATTGATCTAGGAGGAAGAAAACAAACAATGAACAGTTTTATGCACATTTTATTTGTTTTTCATTTTATTTGGGCGCCGATGGGGCGAAAACAATGTATTACTCTTTTATTTGCTTTTCTAATTTATGCTTTATGAATTTGCATATTACTTGAACCTTGGGGCAGTTTTTTGCTTGAAAATGGGGCTGAAACTGGGCCAAAATGATTTGTGATGGCATATAACTGCATGTATGGCATTTGGATATGTTTTTGTACATGTTTCATTGAGAAAGTGGGGTGAGAAATCCACTTGGGCAGCAGCAAGAACTGCTGCAGATTTTTTTTTGCAGAAGGCAAAAGAGGTCGTTCGGCCTGGACCTGGGGAAAATGAAGCCGTGCGGCTGAAAGTTCTATCTGAACTGGTTTTTTTCAAAATAAAATCAAGGCTTGGCCTTTTCATTTCAATTTCACCCTAGACTTGTCCCAACTGATTCCAGAGCATATTCTTGACCAAAAGACATCAACTTTGATCACCTTGCCATGGAGAAACCCGTTAGATTGCAAAAGGGGAAAAGAGACCGTTTTCTATCCGATCTTCAATCTTGGATGAGGTATAACTTTCAATCCAACAAGAGGCTGTTTGATACCACCTTCAAGATCAAGTCTTTATGGCATTTGAAGGATCTCCCGCCCGATTGGGACCTTTTGAGGGTCGCGGCGAGGTTTTGGGACGTCCGGAGACATGTTTACTGCTTTTCTTACAACGAGCTCGTCCCAACTTATGAAGACTTCCGAGCATTGATTGGGGGTCCAGAGATTGAGGCTGTGTCGATTCCTCTGATCGAAAATGTGCCAGTGATAATAAAGTTGGCATCTTTTCTGCAAATCTCTCTGGGAGAGGCTGAGGGGATGATGTTAGCCCCTGATCGGATTGACCTTTCTGACTCCCAAGCAGGTTTGGGTTTTCGGATACGGCGACGACCACTGTGGCTATGGATGCCTTTATCCTCTGTGTGTTCTCGTCTCTGTTCACGGCTGAGTCTGTGGGGATTTGTCATGGTGGCCTCTTGGACATGGTCAGGGATTGCAGGGCTGGAAAAGACATTGTCCCATTGGTTTTGGGTGAGACTGATGGAGAAAAATTCCTCTAGTAATAAAAACCGAGCAAGTGTACTCACTACCGGTGTAGCAGTATGCACGAGCAGGGGTCGAACCACAGAGACTCGTTGGTAAACAAGTAAAAGAAAAGCAATGAATAAAGTAACCATAGATTTTTGATTTAAAGCAGTAATTTAATTCTAAAACAGAAGCAAACAATTAAAACTAAGGAACGCAATTTAAATGTAACGAATTAACTCAGATCAACAACGGAGATTCACGGATTGGATTCACAATTACTTTCACTTTATGCTATATTTATTGCTAAAAACATTAATCTCAATCTAAGATTCATTCACAAAAGTAAGGATTGGGACGGTGTGGTGCCCGGATTGCAACCCTTTAAATTATTATCAAGCTGCGTTTTCTATTACGGTCACACAACAATCAAACAATTATTCAGCCCTTTAGAATATTGAATCTAAACCCTTTTGATTTCTATTACGGCCTCAATTAGATCTAATCCACAAAGCAATGTTCAATTGTATCAATCCCCAAATTAATGGCGGAATTAATACCCAAATAATTAAAAGGCCAAAGTCATCTTAACATGAAATTGCAACCTTAAAACTGTTAAAGATAAATACTTTGAAGAACTAGAAAGAGATCAATTTGGAATAATGAAATCTATAGCATAAAGATCCAGTAATTGCTACAACCAATCCGCAAATCTAAAAGATTTAGCTACTCAATGACATAACGAAAATAACAATACTCATAAAATAAAAGAACATCAAAACCTGAGAAAATCCGGAATTGATGAACGAAGAAATCTCTAGAAAGCTCAAAAAACTAAGAACTCAAAACAATGTTCAAGATGTTCTATTAAAATCTGCTGCTTAAGTATTTATACTAGGGCAAAATACACAGGTCAAAACGTGCTAAAAGTCAAGTATGCCCTTCATAAGTTGCTGCAAACTGATGCTGAATACGGGACGAGCGCGGCCGCTCTGCAGGTGAGCGCGGTCGCTCTGCTTGACAGGGATTTTGATCTTCGAAAACTTCACTTGAGCGCGGCCGCGGTTAGGATGAGCGCGGTCGCTCTACTGGACAGGGATTTTTGGCTTGCCTTTCTTCAATGGAGCGCGGCCGCTCTTGGGTTGAGCGCGGCCGCTCTGGAGGCCAGCAACTGGAGCTCGAATCTGCTTCATTATTTTCCTGCTCCGCTCCGCTCCAACTTGATTTCCTTGCCCTTTTCTTGACAAAACTCAACACAAAATCATACTTTTGCCCTGTACTCATCAAACACTCAACAACCACATTAAAACAACATAAAACCCGGGATTTTGAGCCTAAAATAAGTTCGTAAACATGTAAAATGGGTGTGTAAAAACACATCCATCAAACACCCACAAACTAACCTTTTGCTCGTCCCGAGTAAAACAAAACAAAAACTAAACTAACCAACATAAAATAAAACTACACTTCGAAAACAAAGCAAAATATTTTTGGGATGTTCTCTTCAAAATGGGAATTTTGCCGGCCAGACAGTCTCAGATCCTCACACAAAATAATCACAAGCATACTATCATGAATCATCAATTAACATTACATTAATGCAAAAACCCACAATTTTCCACCGCGGCCTGAATAATGAAGTGAAGTATGGTAGACCATTGTCACATTCTAAGATTGTTTATGGATTCACTAAGTGATGCTCTAACATAATGTGTATCAAATACAACCACAAAGGACACTCATATGCATGTTTCCACAATTGTCAACCCGGCTATTTGATATTGAAAACGAAGATATGGCTCTAAGTGTTATAGTGCGAAAGATCGCATGGCTCGGTTCACGGTTACAAAAGAAGGTAAGGACATACGAACTTGGAAAGTGAGACTAAGAAGTCTTCGTTTTATTTGTCCCTCCTCACTATGATAATTCACTCCACTCACCCTTTTATTCCCAATGTGCCAACCCACAAACTAAAACTTTTGATACATACACAACATTGGGTTGGACACATTCCCTTATTTCTGGAGCCTCTTCTAATTTCTAGCTTGTGACACAATGGAGGGGCAAGATTGATTTTCTCTTTTTTTTTTTTTCTTTCTCATTTGACATAATGTATATACAAAGCATACTTCTCTTTTTTTTTTCATCATTTTTTTTTTCATTTGCCCCTCTTCATTGTATATCACACCCCTTTTCTGTTTTCGCGCTTTGACCCCAATTTATACATTTAATTTCCACTCACCCAAATTCAACCCAAATTCCCATTCATTCCCTAGTTCACTTTCCAAAAGGTAAGGTATCCTAGCACTAGGTGAAAAAGGGTAGGGAAAAAGGCATCAAATGAAGACGAATGGCAGTCTAAGTTTCCCATTCTTTTCTATTAAGGCTCAACAGGGGATCTAGCGGAATAAATTATTTACTAGGGTAGAAAGTTGAAGGCACACAAAAGGGATGAAAGAATAAGCCATATGTATCAAAATAGCCTAATGACGTGATATTGACAATCATGCAAACCATGTTCTAGGGACCCCGAGAATGCACAAGTGATCCCATAAATGGCACTTAGAATGACAACAATGATCAATGATAAATGGAAGTGAGAGGTGGTGCAATCATGGTTTATTGTCTCAATGTAACCCTAATTCTCAAATCCAAGATAGCATAATGATTAACAAAATAACACTCAATCATCACAGACGCAGGCCAACAGTTCCCAAAATAAAGAGAACAAAAAAATTTTAAATTTTTACTAAAAACAAAGAACAACCTAAACTAACATGGTGATAAGCAGAATAAAACACAGATACCCCCCACCCACAAACTAAAAGATTGCATTGTCCCCAATGCAATTAACTATAAAACTCAGGGTAGGGATACCTCAACCGATCACGGTGGCGGATACCCCCATTGGCTAGAAGAGCCTCCAGGGAACTCCTGTTGCTGCTGCCACTGATCTTCTTGTCCGGATGTGCCACTGGGAAATTGCTGCTACTGCTGGTACTGCGGCGGGAACTGTGGCCATGTGTAACCAGTAGGGGGCAACCGACTAAAGAGTTGGTCCCACCTACTATCCTGCTGGGCCCGCCATGCTTGGGTCGTCTCTATCTCCGCCCTTACTCTATCATCCACCGCGTGTACCCTATCATCCATAGCAGTCTGCCTCTGCTCCAGGGTCGTAAAGCGCTGATCAAATCTCATCTCCATCGCCTCCAACTGCTGCGATAGATAGTAAATGCCCTCAGCAGGGTCCGCTCTCCAGTGTCTGACAACATCCTCCTGTTCTTCTTCTTCCTCCTCTTCTTCCTGTTCTTCCTCCTCCTGTGGCTCAATCACATTCACCCCCTTGGGGTGGCTCTTATCCCTAATCTTTCTTTCAGTAATGGTGGGCTCCAACCCTATGTCCCTAGGGATATTAGCAAAATCAACTCCATTGAGCCCCATCAACCCCGTAATCATCAGAGGGTAGTTGTAACTGTTCTTTCCCATCTGCTGATAAGTCCTATTAATCTCATGGGCAATGATTGAGCCAGTGTCTATGTTTTGCCCCGTCAAGATGACGTGCATCAAAGCGGCTCTACGCCACCCAACCTCATGTGGCCTAGAAGAGGGGAGAACTCTCTCACATATAACCCTATGAAGATACTTCATCCGTGGGGGAAGAAGTTTAGAAGCAATCAATACTCCTTTTGGCAATGTTGGGTCAATAGGCAAACCCCCGAACGTGTCGGCAATCAGATGGAGGTTACCCTTGGGGTTGTACATCATTTGTTTCTCGAGGTGCAAGAAAGAACAAGTGTTGGCGTGCACGTGCGTGGGGAGGTTGTAATAAGATATAATTCTCTCCCGGGAGTACTCCACCTCAATACCCCGCACAAAAGATATGTCATGTTCCCCTTTCCTAGAGAACGCATTTGCGTAAAATTCCCGGACTAAAACACTACTCCCTCCAACTGCCGGGGCAATCAATAAATTCATCCACCCATACCTTGCTACAATTTCATCCAATCCCATATTCGTAATATCAATGCCCTTTTCCACATTGAAACTTCGGGCAGTATAAGCATTAAAAAAAATTTCTGCCTCAACACTCACAAATTTGCTAGCATCATACAAAGGTTGAGGTGCAACCGTGGGGTTTTTGTTTCCCCTTCTACGCTTGGGATTAGATGTAGACATATTATCCAACAAATAAGCAAGAAACGGATTCTAGAGTTCAAGGTTCTTACCCTTTTCAATGCTTGCCGGAAAATTCGCCGGAGCTGCCGGAAAATTTCGCCGGAGTTTGGGAAGAAGACCGGAAAAACCCACAAACTCGGACCTTGCACAGCAAATACCCACAAACCACCTTCAACTCGAGATTAACCCACTTGATTCACAAGATTGCATTCACAAAGACCCCTCTTCTTCAATTTCCGAAATTGCTAAGATTCGCCGGAATTAATGGCTTTTGGTTGAGGAAATCGTCTTTGGCTTGGTAAATATATGGTGGGTAGGGTGATTTTGGGTTGGAAGGGAAGGTATTTGGGATTTGGGTGAGGGATTTTTAGAGAGAGGGAGAAGGGAACTCGTAATATTAGGAAGAAGAGAAGGGGGGCGACGGTTGATGTTATGAAGAGGGGCCAGCATCTGATTAGGGTTATTCAAATTTTGCCCGTAATTTTTGCTCGAGCGCGGCCGCCCTCCCTTCAAGCGCGTCCACGCTATATGACAGAACTTGATTCCCCTTTTTCAATTGATTAAGCGCGGCCGCCCTGTGTCTGAGTGCGCCCGCGCACCTTGGCAGTGGGTTATTTCTGTTTTTCCCATGATCAAGCGCGGCCGCCCTGTGTTTGAGCGCGCCCGCGCAACCTGGCAGCGAGTCTTCGTCAGTTTTTCGCTCCTTTTTACTGCCTTAAAGTTCCCTGCTTCAATTTTGATCAGTTGCGTGCTATCCTGCACATCACCACAAACACACACACAAGCATAATATCTATTGACAAAAAATAAACGAAAATATTTTTTGGAGGGTGACAACTATTTACACTCCCCTATAAATCCACAAACTCGGAGAGACCCATAAAGGGTGACACAAAACTTTTGTTCGACAAAAATATGTCAAACATTTGACCGCACTTTCGTTGCCTACGTCCCCATTAATGTGAGCGGACTACCCACATTAATAGGCTCAGGTCACCGTAGTTCGACACGTTCTATACTAACGACTCGAAAACGGTAAATAATTTTTTTTTTATGAATACCCCCACCCACAAACTAAGAATTTGCGATGTCCTCATTGCATATACAAATTCCAACGCGAATTCAAAGCTAACGAGTAGTGATAAACTGAAAATAAAGACAGAAAGCAGTAAAAGTTACCTAAGGTTGGGTTGCCTCCCAACAAGCGCCTTTGTTTTAAGTCTTTGGCTCGACATGATGCTAATGATTTATCAGTTGATTTTCGGTGCATCCACCAACACCACCACATCAATTTCTTCCAAGATAGACACCCCTTCGTAATAGGGCTTGACTCGATGCCCATTCACCTTGAAAGTACTTCCGGATTTCAAATCTTTGAGCTCGACCGCTCCATGTGGGAATACTTTCACCAACTCATAAGGACCCGACCATTTGGAACACAGCTTACCAGGAAAAAGTCTCAATCGAGAATTGAACAATAGAACCTTCTTACCCGGCATTAAGATTTTCGGCCTTAAGTACTGATCATGGTACCTCTTGGTTCTTTCCTTGTACAGCTTGGCACTCTTGTAGCTGTCTTGCCTCAACTCATCGATCTCATCCAAGTCAAGCATTTGTTTCTCACCCGCCTTCTTCAAATCCATGTTGAGTTCCTTCACAGCCCAATATGCTTTGTGTTCCATCTCAACCGGAAGGTGACACTCTTTGCCATACACAATTCTGTACGGACTCATCCCAATGGGAGTTTTGTAAGCAGTCCGATATGCCCATAATGCATCATTGAGCTTCAAAGCCCAATCTTTTCTGTTTGGCCGAACTGTCTTCTCAAGAACCCCCTTGATTTGGCGGTTGCTAACTTCCACTTGCCCCGATGTTTGGGGATGGTAAGCAGTGGCTAGCTTGTGAACAACCCCATATTTCTTTAGGACTTGGTTGAAAAGCCTATTTGTGAAGTGAGTTCCTTGATCACTAATGATAGCCCTAGGCACCCCGTACCTGCAAAAAATATTCTCACACACAAACTTTGAAACAACATTAGCATCATTAGTCCGGGTGGCAATAGCTTCCACCCATTTAGAAACATAGTCCACAGCTACTAATATATACACAAAACCATGGGATGAGGGGAAGGGGCCCATAAAATCAATGCCCCACACATCAAATATGTCAACAACAAGATTATAATTTTGGGGCATCTCATCTTTCTTACCTATCCCTCCAGTTCTTTGGCATTAATTATCACACTTTTTGCAAAAATCTTGCGCATCTTTAAATATGGTGGGCCAATATAGGCCACATTGAAGGATTTTCCTAGCAGTCTTTTGACCACTGAAATGCCCACCACATTGTAAGTCATGACAAAAGCGCAAGACACTCAATTGTTCATATTCCGGAATACACCTTCTCACAATCTTATCCGGACAAATTTTCCACAAGTAAGGGTCATCCCAAATGTAGTTCCTCACATCAGATTTAAATTTCCTCTTTTGATCATAAGTAAAGTGAGGAGGAATCATGTCACATGCAAGATAATTAACAAGATCCGCATACTAAGGCTCTTGAACATGTAAAGCAAGTAGTTGTTCATCCGGGAAATTTTCATTCACCGAAATCACCCCTTCTTTGCTATTCTGAAACGAGAAATCCTCAAGCCTTGATAAGTGATCCGCCACTACATTCTCGGACCCCTTTTTGTCCCTTATTTCCAAATCAAATTCTTGCAACAAAGCATCCACCTAAGCAGTCTAGGTTTTGCATCCTTTTTATTCAACAAATATTTTAAAGCTGCATGATCAGAATAGATTATTACCTTCGACCCAAGCAAATATGAACGGAACTTCTCAAGTGCAAACACAACGGCTAAAAATTCTTTCTCAGTGGTGGTATAATTAAGTTGTGCATCATTAAGAGTTCTACTTGCATAATGGATTACATGCGGTAATTTATCTATCTTTTGGCCTAAAACAGCCCCAATAGCAAAATCAGATGCATCACACATGATCTCAAAAGGGTGAGACCAATCAGGGCTAGAAAGAATGGGAGTGCAAGTAAGTTTTTCTTTTAATAAAGTGAAAGCATCTAGACAGTCTTGGTCAAAGATGAACTCGGTATCTTTAGCTAGCAAGTTACTTAACGGCTTACAAATTTGTGAAAAATCCTTAATAAATCGCCGATAAAAACCCGCATGGCCTAAGAAACTTCGAACACCCTTAACTGAGATCGGGGGAGGTAGCTTAGAAATCACATCTATCTTAGCTTTATCCACCTCAATCCCCCTACTAGACACTATGTGACCCAAGACAATCCCCTGCCTAACAAGAAAGTGACACTTCTCCCAACTAAGTGTCAAATTGGTCTCGCAACATCTCCTCAAGACCATAGTCAAATTATCAAGACACCCCTCAAAGCTATCTCCAACCACAGAAAAATCATCCATAAACACCTCTACACACTTCTCTATCATGTCCGAGAAGATGGAGGTCATGCACCTTTGAAAAGTAGCGGGTGCATTGCAAAGCCCAAAGGGCATCCTCCTATAAGCAAAAGTACCAAAGGGACATGTGAAAGTGGTCTTTGATTGGTCCTCGGGTGCAATTGTGATTTGATTATATCCCGAGAACCCATCAAGAAAGCAGTAATAAGCATGACCCGCCAACCTCTCTAGGATTTGGTCAATGAAAGGCAAAGGAAAGTGATCCTTTTTGGTGGCGGCATTCAGCTTTCTCAAATCTATACACATCCTATACCCGGTCACCTCTCTAGTGGGCACATCCTCATTTTTATCATTTTTCACAACAGTAATGCCCGACCTCTTGGGAACCACTTGAACCGGGCTCACCCACTCACTGTCCGCAATTGGGAATATAATTCCCGCATCTAATAATTTCAGGACCTCTTTCCTCACTGCTTCCTCCATGTGAGGATTCAATCTCCTTTGTCTCTCCCTCGAAGGTTTAGCCCCCTCTACAAGATTAATTTTATGCATACACATTGAGGGGCTAATACCTTTAATATCCGCCAAAGTCCACCCTATGGCCGATTTGTGCTCACAAAGCACAGCAATTAATTTGGCCTCTTGTTCTAGGGTCAAGTCTGAGGCAACTATCACAGGTAAAGTCTCGCCCTCCCCTATAAAAGCATATTTTAAATTAGAGGGGAGGGGTTTTAGCTCAAGAACCGGTGGAACCACAACTGATGGCGCATACTTCTCATTGAAGTAGCCTAGGGAGTGAGACGGGCCATTAACAGAATAATGTTCCTCGGCCTTATTTTCAATGGCCATTACTTCGGAACCCGCATTATCCCTAGTTTTCCCACTGCCATTCAACAACATCTCAAGTTCATCACATGCTCTATCATGCCACAAATATTCATGCACACAATCATCTACTCTCCACAAAGTTACAAGAATTCCCATTGTCCATTGGATTTTGCATAATATCATGCACAGAAATTTCAATAGTTTCGTTGGCCACAGTCATGGAAAGAGTTCCATTGCCAACATTAATAATAGTGTTTGTTGTCGCCATGAATGGACGCCCAAGTAAAATTGGGGAATCACGACGACTACACTCACTATTAGGCATCTCAAGCACAACAAAATCCACAGGTATGATCAATGAGTCCACCTGAACCAAAACATCTTCCACAATCCCCAACGGTCTTTTAATAGATCGATCCGCTAGTTGGAGAGCCATGGATGTAGGTTTCAATTCAGGCAAACCCATATCAAGATACATATAATGGGGTAACAAATTAATACTAGCGCCTAGGTCCAACATCGCCTTCACCTTACTCGAGTTCCCCATATTGATAGAAATTATAAAACTTCCGGGGTCCTTTTGTTTGGGTGGGAGGAGTTGTTGTGCCACTGCACTAGCATTCTCTCCCAGAAAAGTCTTCTCATCCTTGCCATACTTTGGTTTCTTGGAATTAATTTCTTTGAAAAACTTGGCATAAGCCGAAATATTTTTTATCACATTCAACAAAGGGAGATTGATGTTCACTTTAGAGAACATGTCCATCAACTCCGACATTTGTTGATCCATTTTATTTCTCATAAATCTTCCAGGAAACGGTACAGCTGGTACATATGGATTGGGGGTTGGAGAGTCAACTTTAGATTTCTCCACCAATTCATTAGTACCTTCTTCCTCATTAACAATTTCAACAACAGGAGGTGGAACAAAAGATGAAGAAGAAGTTACCTCGCTACCTACCTGTTTACCATTCCGGAGTGTGGTAATGGATTTTGCTTGGTGACCTTGACTCGAGAAGGTCCCTGACTTGTGCCCCTGCAAGGCTTGAACAGCTTCAGCCATCTGCCCTATTTGGGTCTCCAATTTTTTCATAGCAGCTTCATGATTCTTTCTTTGCCTCTTTGTTCGGCTCTCATACGCTCCTCTTGCTTCCTCCCAAGGCTCCTTCCTTCTTTCAAATGGCCCTTGTGGAGGTGGAGGATGGAGAGGTTTATTTTGTGGATTCTGATTACCTCCCCACGAGAAATTAGGATGATTCCTCCACCCTGGATTATAAGTGTTGCCGTAGGGCATGTTCTGTGGATGCCTTGGGGGATGTCCATACATAGCATTTACCTGTTCAGGATCACAACCAAACTGCACACCACTTGGACACATATTAGTAGCATGAGAATTTAAACCACATTAAGAACATAAATCATTTAACACATTGGCACTAGAAGAGGTGCCTTGAGCAGTCAACTTGTCAAACTTACTATTTAAAACAGCAATTTGCTTGGATAAATTATCAATAGCAGTCAAATCCAATACCCCCTTGTTTTCCCCCTAGAACTCTTTTGTTGAGAATTAGCACTCAACATCTCAAATAAGGCCTTAGTCTCCTCAGGGGTCTTGACTCCTATAAAGCCTCTGTGCATTGTCCACCACAGACTGAGTGGAATCATTCAAGCCATCATAGAAAGCTTGATTCAAAGAGGGTAAAGAAAAATTATGCTGAGGACATTGAATGAGCATCATATTAAATCTCTCCCAAGCTTCATGGAGAGGTTCCCCCACATCTTGTGTGAAAGTCATCAATTTCTGCCTAAAAGTAGACTGCAGATGATGTGGGTAATACCTCCTGAGAAAAATATCTTGCATCTCAGTCCATGTGCTGATGCTTTGGGATGGAAGCATCATTAACCAAGTTTTCGCTGCCCCTTTTAGAGTGTAAGGGAAGCACTTAAGTCTAATCTGAACTTCAGTCACTCCCTCTCTTAATAAAAACTGGGCTACCGTCATAATGTATTCTTTCAAGAAAGTCAAGGCATCCTCGCCTGGTAGCCCCTGAAAACTAGGTAACATAGCAAAATATTGACCTTTGACCTCTAAATTCTTTCTTTGCTTGGACAGCACTATGCATGAGATAGAAGTGTCTACCCTAGATCTCAGGTAATCATTCATTGTTTGAGCCGGTGGTTCTGCCATCTCGGCTTTTTCTTCCTCTACCTCGGTGGTGGAGGGTTCAGACTCGATGTCCGAATCTGAAAAGAGAGGATTAAAGAGGGGATCACCCTCAAATGTTTCCTCAAGTCTATTGATGTTATCGTCCAATGGAACCAATGTAGGCTTCAAAGAACGACGACCTTGCATTCACTACTTAACCTACTTGTTTACTTGCAACAAGTCCCCGGCAACGGCGCCAAAAACTTGATGAAGAAAAATTCCTCTAGTAATAAAAACCGAGCAAGTGTACTCACTACCGGTGTAGCAGTATGCACGAGCAGGGGTCGAACCACAGAGACTCGTTGGTAAACAAGTAAAAGAAAAGCAATGAATAAAGTAACCAGAGATTTTTGATTTAAAGCAGTAATTTAATTCTAAAACAAAAGCAAACAATTAAAACTAAGGAACGCAATTTAAATGTAACGAATTAACTCAGATCAACAACGGAGATTCACGGATTGGATTCACAATTACTTTCACTTTATGCTATATTTATTGCTAAAAACATTAATCTCAATCTAAGATTCATTCACAAAAGTAAGGATTGAAACGGTATGGTGCCCGGATTGCAACCCTTTAAATTATTATCAAGCTGCGTTTTCTATTACGGTCACACAACAATCAAACAATTATTCAGCCCTTTAGAATATTGAATCTAAACCCTTTTGATTTCTATTACGGCCTCAATTAGATCTAATCCACAAAGCAATGTTCAATTGTATCAATCCCCAAATTAATGGCGGAATTAATACCCAAATAATTAAAAGGCCAAAGTCATCTTAACATGAAATTGCAACCTTAAAACTGTTAAAGATAAATACTTTGAAGAACTAGAAAGAGATCAATTTGGAATAATGAAATCTATAGCATAAAGATCCAGTAATTGCTACAACCAATCCGCAAATCTAAAAGATTTAGCTACTCAATGACATAACGAAAATAACAATACTCATAAAATAAAAGAACATCAAAACCTGAGAAAATCCGGAATTGATGAACGAAGAAATCTCTAGAAAGCTCAAAAAACTAAGAACTCAAAACAATGTTCAAGATGTTCTATTAAAATCTCGCCGCTTAAGTATTTATACTAGGGCAAAATACACAGGTCAAAACGTGCTAAAAGTCAAGTATGCCCTTCATAAGTTCTTTATGGCCCGATCTTTGAATACGGGACGAGCGCGGCCGCTCTGCAGTGAGCGCGGTCGCTGCTGGCAGGATTTTGATCTTCGAAAACTTCACTTGAGCGCGACCGCGGTTAGGATGAGCGCGGTCGCTCTACTGGACAGGGATTTTTGGCTTGCCTTTCTTCAATGGAGCGCGGCCGCTCTTGGGTTGAGCGCGGCCGCTCTGGAGGCCAGCAACTGGAGCTCGAATCTGCTTCATTATTTTCCTGCTCCGCTCCGCTCCAACTTGATTTCCTTGCCCTTTTCTTGACAAAACTCAACACAAAATCATACTTTTGCCCTGTACTCATCAAACACTCAACAACCACATTAAAACAACATAAAACCCGGGATTTTGAGCCTAAAATAAGTTCGTAAACATGTAAAATGGGTGTGTAAAAACACATCCATCAGAGACCCTGCATGACATTGATAGGATGGCTAGGGGAGACCATTTCATGAGGTCTGGGAGCCCGGCTGTGTTGACTCTGTGGCTGCAAGAGAGGCTTGGGGCTTTGCCAGGGGCTTCGCCTACTCAGTGCCCTTGGGTGATTTCCCAGAGGGGTGTACCTAGGCAGCAGGACCAGGGTGACTGGGAGCTGACGATGGCTAGGTTATCCACTTCGGATATTCACTGGTGGGTGCCTCATTGGAGGTTGCAGACCCGAAGGACATTTCAGGAGTCCTATGTAGTGAGGGTTCCAGGGCTTTCTTGGTCATCCTTCTACATACCCTGCTTGGTATTCAGACAATTCGGGGCATTACAGGAGCCGTTGGGCGATTGGGAGGACATCCGTACCATGGAGGTGGTGCCTTTAGGCATGAGGGATCCAGCCAGCTTCTCATTCTTCTCGAGGGCTTGGACATATACTGTTTTCCCACTCAGGGCTATTCTCAAGAGCAGGAAGAGTACTATCTTGACCACGGCTTACTTGGATTGGTACGAGAGGGAGATGGGAGCGACTCAGGTCGTCTTGGGAGAGAGGCGTCAGGCTTTATTGGGGGCTGACTGCGACTTGAGTAGGACTCTGAGGGAAGCTGAAGCTAAGGCGAGTCGCTACAACCAGTCGGGTGACCTTATCAGAGACATGGAGGCTCGATACGAGAGGCTTTCTGAAGTCGCTCCCTTGACTGAGGCTCAGAGGGAGGAACTGCGGACTCGTGCCCGGATTGAGAGGGCACTTATTGACATGGGTTTGATGGAGGCTCCAGTGAGGATACCTGAGGTTAGGATGAGGGAGACCGACATCATTGAGAAGAAGAGGAAGAACACTCGACGAGGTCGAGGTAAAGGGAAGAAGACTAAAGAAGACTCAGTGAATGACAACTGATAGATCTTTTCTTAGGATTCCCTTATTGCCATTTGCAAACACAGTAGTTTATTAGGCATTTTATTATATTTTAGATCTTTGTAGCAGGTTAGCAGAGTCAAGAGTAGACCGTGCTTGAACTCATCAAGAAATTTTTAACTTGTAATGAACAAGAGATATTATCTTAGAATTTATAAGACACATATTTCATGGAAACTTTATTGTCTTATTTATTGTTTAGACCGAACCATTGCTGGCTGCCTACGTTCCCCTTTTACAAGAAAGACTAAGGGGCTCAGGTCTTCGTAGTTCATTCTGGTGAACTATCGGGATTTTTGTTCTTTTGACCTTTTTTATGTGCAACCCTGTTTTTTGCCTAGACCGCCCTTTTTGAATTTTCAGCCTAGCTGGGCATTACTCTTTTTGCACTAAAAATTTTCTCTTTTTTTTATTTTTTTATGTGCAACCCTGTTTTTGCCTAGACCGCCCCTTTTGGGTTTTTCAGCCTAGCTGGGTATTACTCTTTTTGCACTGAAAATTTTCTTTTTTTTATGTGCAGCCCTGTCTTTTGCCTAGACCGCCATTTTTGAGTTTTTCAGCCTAGCTGGGCATTACTCTTTTTTGCACTAAAGTTTTTTTTATTATTTTTATTATTTTTTTTTATTTATTTTTATTTTTCTTTTATTTTTCTTTTTCTTTTATTTTTCTTTTTTATATTTTTCTTTATTTTTTTTCTTTTAGACATAATACCTGCGGAGCTTATCACCGTTGACTGGGTGGACAAAGGAATTGCCATCCAGGTCTGCAAGCTTCATTGCTCCTCCCGATAGTATCTTCTGCACCACATACGGGCCGATCCAAACGGGTTCCCACTTTCCCAGGGGGTTGTCTCTGGTAGGGGGCTTCACCTTCAACACTAAGTCACCCTCTTTGATGTCCCTGGTCTTGACCTTTTTGTCGAATGCCCTGGCCATTCGCCTTTGGTAGGCTCGGGTGTGCTCCATGGCTTTTAGCCTTCTTTCGTCGAGCAGGGCCAATTCATCGTGCCGGCTGCGTAGCCACTCTACTTCGTTGACACTGTTTTCCAGGAGGACCCTTAGTGATGGGATTTCCAACTCCACTGGCAACACTGCTTCCATCCCGTAGGTTAGGGCAAAGGGAGTTTCTCCCGTAGCTGTTCTGACAGACGTTCTGTAGCCCCAAAGTGCCAGGTGTAGCTTCTCAGGCCAGTCACGACCACGGGTGGCCATTTTCCGGATGATCCGCTCGAGCGTCTTATTGGCAGCTTCCACGGCTCCGTTAGTCTGAGGTCTGTATGGGGACGACTTGTGGCGAGTGATTCTGAATTCTGACAGCAATCTATCGCAGTCCCCTTCAAAGTGCGACCCGTTATCTGAAATGACCTCATTGGGCACCCCATATCTGCACATAATGTTTTCTTTGATGAATTGGGCCACTTTTCAGGAAGTGAGGACCTTGTAGGACTTGGCCTCTACCCACTTAGTGAAGTAGTCGACTGCCACTAACACGAATTCATGCCCATTGCTTCCTGCCGGGGCTATCTTCCCTATCACGTCGATACCCCAAGTTGCAAACGGCCAAGGAGTCGTCATGCAGTACAGGTCATGAGGCGGGAGATGGCTGAGGTTGGCAAACCATTGGCATTTGTCACAGGCTCGGACATGCTGGACACAGTCTGTTTCTATGGAGATCCAGTAATAACCCATTCTGAGGATCACTTGCATCAATACTCTGGCATTCATATGAGGACCGCAGGGACCATTATGAACTTCGGTCATCAACTCTCTGGCCCTTTATTGGGTGACACACAGGAGGAGTGGTCCCTGGTACCGTTTCTTGTACAGGTCGCCCCCTAGAATGACATAATGAGAGGCCAACCTTTTCAGGGCTTGTAAGCTCTTGGCTTTGATGCCTTCTTTTGGTCTATCTTCTTCATCTCTGAAAGCGGACTCTCCATCTTTGAGGAACTGGTAAATCTGACCGTACCAGGGTTCCTTGACAGGCTCGGGTCCCAAGTCTACTTCACAACAGAAAGCCGGGGCTTCTCTTCTACCCACTCTGAAGGGTTTTATTGCCTTTTCCTCGGGGATCTCTACCAGTGAGGCTAGAGTAGCTAGGGCATCTGCAAATCTGTTCTTTTCCCTTGGCAGGTAATGGAAGGTCACTTCTCTGAACTGCTCAGTCAACTCCTCCATGTAGGCATGATACCTCTGAAGATTATGGTCTATAGTCTTCTACTTGTTGGAGACTTGATTGATGATCAGGGCTGAGTCTCCATAGACCTCGAGCTCCTTGACATTCCTTTCTAAGGCAGCTTCCAAACCAGCAATGCAAGCTTCATACTCGGCGACATTGTTCGTGGCAGGGAAGTTCAACTTGAGGGCTATGGGCGTGTGCTCATCTTTCGGATCGACCAGTAGCATCCCTACGCCGTTTCCTCTCTTGTTGGCAGCTCCGTCAAAGAATAGCTGCCATCGGTTCTCAGGCTCAACTACGAAGATCCCTTCATCTGGGAATTGGGGTTCAGGCCCGCGGTCCTCATTGCTAGGGAAGTTTGCCAGATGGTCTGACAACGCTTGACCCTTGATAGCCTTTCTCGTCACATAGTTGATGTCATACTCAGCTAAGAAGAATGACCACTTTGCTAGACGCATCGAGAGGGAAGGCTTGTCGAAGATGTACTTGATGGGGTCCATTTTCGAGACCAAGTTCACAGAGTGGGCTTGCATGTAGTGCTTCAGCTTACCGACTACCCAGACCAGTCCTGCACAAGTCTTTTCGCATGCTGAGTAATTGAGCTCACTTCCCTGCAGCTTCCGGCTGACAAAGTAAATGGCATTCTCTACCCGAGAGTCTTTCTTCTCCTGAGCAAGCATAGCCCCAACTGCCATATCAGTGACAGTGAGATAGAGCAGAAGAGGTTTCTGTCTATGTGGGGGGCATAGCACCGGAGGATGTACTAAGTACGCCTTGATTTGGTCAAAGGCATCCTGGCATTCCTCGGTCCATTCTGTGTCTACATTCTTCTTCATGAGCTTGAAGATGGGCTCGCACATGGTAGTCAACTGGTTGACAAAGCGGCTGATGTACTGTAGTTTTCCCATAAAGCTTTTGACCTCTGTCTGGGTTCGAGGTGGCCTCATGTCCATAATGGCCTTGATCTTTCGGGGATCGACTTTGATACCTCGTTTCGTGACCATATACCCAAGCACTTTTCCCCTTGTCACTCCGAAGGTGCATTTGGCAGGGTTCAGTCTCATGGAATGCTGTCTCAGCCTCTCAAAGAACTTTCATAGGTCAACAAAGTGTTGTCCATCCTCGCCTTTGGAGTGGATTATCATGTCGTCGACGTAGACCTCAATCTCCTTGTGGATCATGTCTTGAAAGAGTGCGGTCGCTGCCCTCTGATAAGTGGCCCCGACATTCTTAAGCCCAAATGGCATCACTGTATAGCAGTACGTTCCCCATGGTGTGGTGAAGGCTGTCCTTTCTTGGTCCTCCTCGTCCATCTTGATCTGGTTGTAGCCAGCAAAGCCATCAACGAAGGATTTGACTTCGTAGTTAGCAGTGGCGTCCACCAGAATGTCTATGTTTGGCAAGGGATAATAGTCTTTGGGGCTGGCTTTGTTCAGATCCCAGAAATCTACACAGCAGCGCACCTTCCCATTGGCCTTAGTTACAGTCACAATTTTGGATAACCATGTCGGATATTCGATGACTCTGATGAATCCTATCGGCAGTAGCTTCTCAATCTCTTCTTTGACCTGTAGAGACCACTCTGGTTTGATCTTTCTCGCTCGCTTTACTGGCTTAGCATCTGGTGCTAGAGGGATTCTGTGCTCCACAATCGAACTGTCTAGCCCCGGCATATCCCTGTATGACCATGCGAAAACGTCCATGTATTCTCTGAGCAGATTTACCAGTCTGTCCCGTTCAACCCCCTGGAAGAAGTTTCCAATCTGTGTCTCTTTAGGTTCCTCGACAGTACCCAAGTTAACACTTGTCAAAACCTCCTCGGCAGCTTGGGCCCAATTTTCCTCTTTGTCTGTAACCTGCTTAAAGATTTCTTGGATGTATTGTTCGTTTAGTGTGTTTGCATCTTGTTCAAATGATTCATTATTAACTGTTATTAAGTTTTGAGTTAATTTATCATTTGTTAAGTTGGCAATAAGGGGATACTCAGAAAGATCTGTCATTTCATTCAAAGCAAGAGGAAAGATGACATTGGTTACATATTCATAATCCCCAGGCGTGAGGCCTTCGGATGACTCGGAGGACTGGAATTCAAAGATTCCTGACTCAACATGACTCTTGACCCTAACGACTCTGGACCCTACACTACTTATTGACTCGAAGTGTTTGACGCGGGTTGGACTGGGGTTTACTCTTTCCTGCAGTTGCCCTGGGGAGTAGCAGTCTTGTCAGCGTTCTTCAGAAAGTTGGAAACTTCGAACTGATCGAAAACTTGTCGAAAATCATTGGTAGGCCGGTACCTTGGAAAGACTGTGAGGGGAGATAGGGAAGCCTGATGCAATTTCTCGGCGAGCTCGTCTGTGACAACCAGACTCATTGACTGGAGGGTCTGGCTCATCTTGTCAATACACTGCTGGTAAGTCATTTTCTCTTTACCGATCTTTGATGTCACAACCTTGTCGGTGTAGCCAACAGGAGGGTTGGCCTGGATAATGCTGATGAAGACTTCTTCAGGAGAGACTTTGATCCTTCCTTGATTGACCATGTATTCTATAGGCTTTTTGTATTCTGCTTCCAAATCTGCTAGCTTTTCGTTGAACTTCACAATGGCAACGAACTCAGAACACTCTGCCTCAAGAGGGTCAATGACGACAGGAGTATCAGGATGGACTGTGTTTTGGATGACCAGTTCTTTGGTAGGCTCCTTGGCATAACTGACGTAATAGTCAAATTTGCCTGAAGGCTCTCCTAAAGTTCCCACGCTCTTGTCCCCAGCTTCGTACCTTTCCTTTAATTTCTGTTGCATGGACTTCCTCTTCTTCTTCTTTCTTGAAGGAGCATCCTCGTTAATCCAATCTTGATATGCATCTTCCAAACAATCCTCACAATCACACACATCATACCAGATGTGGGGCTTGGGTTGAACTGGGACGGCTCCTCCAACTACTTGGTCATTACCATTGTTGATTACCACATTGGCCATTTTGAAACTGGGAAGTTGAGGCTTGAAGATTTTGATGGGTTATTTGAGACCTCTGTGCCGACAAACTGCTGTCCCGGTGTTCTCACCCGATTCTTTCTCACAATGGTGGGAAAGGGATAGGAGAGGTTTAGAATCGGGGTAGGTGTTTAGGCTGAAGGCTCAAGCAATATGCAAATTAAGAATCTTCCAGTTTACTTAAAACGGTGTCTTTTATTAATTTCTATTTGGTTGGAAAAGAGGTTTTGCCCTTCTTTTTCGCAACTACTCTAGATCCTGGATCAGTGGGCTCCGTCACTACGTCTATAAGCCCCTCGTATTCCACCTGTATTTCGACCTCCCAGGGTGGACAACCCCGGGCGAGGGTCCTATAGGGCACGCGAATCCCACCGACTGAGAAAGAAGAACGCTCCTAACGGGTCTAGCGGGTCATAAGAACTTTTAACGCGCGAGCGATGCGGATTATAGTCAAGGCAATGCCGGGAAAGTCCATGGAATTGCCGGGAAACTTAACCGGAAGGCATAAGCCAGATTTGGGTACTTACAAGTCTGAACGAAGACACAGAAAAGGGGATAGAGCTGATCAACGCCAAACAAAACTGGTCGACAGACATGGACAAGCTCCAACAGAACCTTGCAAGATTCAGAGGCCTCGAGACAAACCCAGTTAGAAGAGCATTTCTTGACGCACCAACTCTGCCGGGACCCACCACAACCACTATTCACAATGAATTCTGGTTCGGGAAAACCCCCTCTTTGGTGACCTCGAAAAACTCTATGTCGATATCCCTGCCACCAACAAGCAGGACGAGTCTGCATTCGAACTAGCAATGCCCAAGACAAGAGCGAAAGACTCCGCAGACGATGCCTGGAATGAGCCATTGCTCCACCAGCTCTTCAGTGAAGAAATCGAGGTGCCAGACCTAATCGATTTTGTTTTTGATAACTCCATGGTAGCCATGATCGGGAACGGCAGCGCGAAGCCTTTCGACCCCCACCTCCTGTGAAGCTCATCAACATTGCCACTCAAAAACTGGGCCACCTTCTCCGGACCTGCTGCCAGCAAGGAGGACATGATCGGACAACTTGGTCTAACCCCTCGCATCCTAGAGTCCAGTGTCAAAGCCCATCCTGAGTCCATTATCTTTGAATTCGAGTCTCTCGAGTCATCTGATGGCCTCACGCCAGAAGATTACGAACTCATTGCCAATAATGTATTCCCATATGCTCTTAATGAAAGTTTCGACCTTTCCGAGTATCCTCTCATTGCATCTTTAACAACTGATAAATTAACTAACACACAAACAGTTAATAACGATTCACTTGATAAAGAGACATACACATTAAACGAACAATACATTAAACACATCTTTAAGCATGTTGTCAAACGAGAGAAAAACCGGGCCCAAGCTGCCGAGGAGGTTTTAACCAAAGTGAATTTGGGAACTGCTGAAGAGCCAAAAGAGACGCAAATCGGGAGTTTCTTCACCGGCACTGAGCAAAATGCATTGACTGCACTGCTCAAAGAATTCGTGGACGTGTTCGCTTGGTCTTACCGAGACATGCCCGGGTTAGATCCAAACATAGTGGAACATCGGATTCCCTTGAATCCCGAGGCTAAGCCCATCAAGCAAAAGCTACGCCGGATCAAGCCAGAATGGTCTTTACAAGTCAAGGAAGAGATCGAAAAGATGCTCCGTGTCGGCTTCATAAGGGTGATCGAATACCCGACATGGCTTTCCAACATAGTCACAGTCACCAATGCCAATGGAAAAGTACGCTGCTGCGTGGACTTCCGAGATCTTAACAAAGCAAGTCCCAAGGACGACTTCCCACTCCCAAACATCGACATGTTGGTAGACACTTCAGCCAATTTTGAGGTTAAGTCCTTCGTGGACGGGTTTGCCGGCTACAATCAAATCAAGATGGCCGAAGAAGATCAAGAAAAAACAGCCTTCACAACCCCCTAGGGAACCTACTGCTACACAGTGATGCCGTTCGGACTAAAGAACGCTGGGGCTACCTACCAACTGGCAGCAACCGCCCTCTTCCACGACATGATCCACAAAGAGATCGAGGTGTACGTCGATGACATGATCATCCACTCAAAGGGGTCAGATGGACAACACCTCACTGACCTGAGAAAGTTCTTCAACCGCCTCCGAAAACACTCAATGAGGTTAAACCCTGCCAAATGCACATTGGAGTCAGCCAAGGCAAAGTCTTAAGGTACATGGTCACCGAGCGAGGCATCGAGGTTGATCCTCAAAAGATCAAATCCATCATCGAAATGAGACCACCGCAAACCCAAACAAAGGTAAAAAGCTTCATTGGCCGCCTGCAATATATCAGCCGCTTCGTCAACCTGTTGACCTCCATGTGCGAGCCAATCTTCAAACTAATGAAGAAAAATGCAGACATCGAATGGAACTCGGAATGCCAAGATGCCTTTGAATAAATAAAGGCGTACCTTGTAAGTCCTCTGATCCTCTGTCCTCCCCACGAGGAGAAGCCGGTTTTGCTATACCTAACTGTGACGACATCGCAGTCGGAGCCATGCTCTGTCAAGAAAAGAGACAGTCGCGAGTCGAGAACGCCATCTACTTCGTCAGTCGAAAGTTTCAAGGCAGCGAACTCAACTACTCAGCCCACAATAAAACCTGCGCAACTCTAGTTTGGGTTATTGGAAAGCTACGGCACTACATGCAGTCGCACACAGTGCACTTGGTCTCCAAAATGGACCCAGTCAAATACCTCTTCGACAAACCATCTCTGTCAATGAGGCTCGCCAAATGGTCTTTCTTCCTAGCAGAATTTGACATCAAGTACGTGAACCAGAAGTCAATCAAAGGACGGGTAATGGCCGAACAACTGGCTGATTTCCCGACCGATGAGGCTCAAGGTCCCGAGCCACAATTTCCAGACGAAGGAATCTTCGCACTTGAAAGCAAAAACCGATGGCAAGGACGAGCACACCCCAATCGCCATAAAACTAAATTTCGAGGTAACCAACAATGCCGCCGAATACGAAGCCTGCGCCATCGGACTAGAGGTCGCACTCGAAAGGAACGTCCAGAAACTCGAGGTCTACGGGGACTCAGCCCTGATCATCAATCAAGTTTCCAACAGGTGAAAAACAATAGACCCAGGCTTGTAAAAATACCACGTCTGCATGGAGGACCTCATCACACAATTCAAAGAGGTCACCTTCCACTACTTGCCAAGAGACCGGAACCAGTTTGTAGATGCCCTAGCCACCTTGGCTTCACTCGTGGAAATCCCCGAGGGAAAGGCAATCAAGCCATTCAAAGTCGGGCAAAAGGAAATTCCCGCCTACTGCTGCGAGATCGAACCAGAGCCCAAGCACATCAATGAGCCATGGTACAACCAGATCTTCCAATACCTCAAAAACGGGAAAATCGCCTTCATGAACGAGAAAGGTCAGCGCAAAGAAGGAGTCAAAGCTAGCCCTGAAACGCCTCGCCTCTCACTTTGTCATCCTTGGAGACACGCTATACAAAAAGCGCTACCAGGGACCGCTCCTACGCTGCATCAGCCAGGAAAAAGCAAGCGAGCTCATGAACGAAGTCCACAATGGGGCTTGCGACCCCCACATGAACGCTAGAGCCCTAATGCAAATCATTCTTCGAATGGGCTACTACTGGATCTCCATGGAGGTAGACTGCATCCACTTTGCCCGAAGCTGCGACAAGTGTCAACGGTTCTCCAACCTCAATCATCTACCTCCTCACGATCTCTACTGCATGACTACGCCCTGGCCCTTCGCCACATGGAGAATTGACGTCATCGGGAAAATCGCTCCGCCAGGCAGCAACGGCCACGAATTCGTCTTGGTAGCCATCGACTACTTCACAAAATGGGTCGAAGCCAAGTCCTACAAGGTGCTCACTTCCAAGAAAGTCGCACACTTCCTCAAAGAAAACATCATCTGCCGATACAGCATCCCTAACGAGGTCATATCAGACAACGACTCCCACTTTGAAGGAGAATGCGACAGACTGCTGGCCGAATTCAAGATCACACGCCACAAGTCTTCTCCCTACCGGCCACAAATAAATGGCACTGTGGAAGCAGCAAACAAGACCCTCGAACGAATCATCCGAAAAATGACCACCCGAGGACGTGATTGGCCCGAGAAGCTGCACCTTGCACTTTGGGGCTACCGAACATCAGTAAGAACAGCCACGGGAGAAACTCCATTCGCCCTGATATACAGGATGGAAGCAGTACTGCCCGTTGAATTGGAAATTCCCTCACTCTGAGTGCTGCTGGAAAACGAGATCAACGAAGTTGAATGGCTCCAAAGCCGACACGACGAACTGGCTCTGCTAGACGAGCGACGACTAAAGGCCATGGAACACATCCGAGTCTACCAGAGCAGAATGGCTAGAGCTTTCAACAAAAAAGTCAAGTCTCGAGACATCAGGGAAGGCGATATGGTACTCAAAGAAAAGCCTCCCATTCGAACCAACCCACTAGGAAAATAGGAATCAACATGGATCGGCCCTTTCGTGGTTCAAAAGATCTTCTTCTGAGGTGCCATGAAGCTGACAGACCTAGACGACAATCCCTTCATGAATCCAGTCAACGGAAGCAAACTTCCCAGATACTTCGCCTAAAAGAAGACCAACTGTGCATCTCTTGGCACTCCTTGTAGTGTCGAACTACGCAGACCTGAGCCCTCTAGTCCGGGAGAACGTAAGCAACCTTAATTGGTCCGGTCTAAAAACACACAAAAAAGTCAAAAGTTTGAATGTCAATCAAGACCTCCATCAAGATATACACTTTCCAAAAGCATGCCCCCACCATCACCTTGACCAAGTCAAATGACGGCAGCAACATCAAAGGACATCCGAAGGTCACTCAGCGTCAAAAGACTGACCCATGTCAACTCCAAGCTAGGGGCTTGCCTTCGCCCTCATGCGCTTAAAAAAAAGAGCTCAAGCGGAAGATTTTAAAAAAATAAATAATAATAAGCTCAAGAAGAAGCTACAAAAAAGAGGTCAAGAGCCCGACGCCGACAAACAAGAGGCAAGGAAGCCACGGAAAAGACTGTCAAAATGACTTGTCAAGGGATCATCCAACCTCCCATCCAAACACAAAATCCAAGCGAAAAAGGGATTGCCGTCAGGGTCCAGACTGCCTCAGTCCACAAATATAAAGAAGAAGGTCCAAAAGTTGGACGCCGCCAGGGCTCACAAAAGAAACAAAAGGCGAACAAGAGATCTTGCGTCTCGACAAAGCTTTAAAAGTAAATCACAAATCACTAACGATTACAACATTTCTTGATGAGTGCAAGCACGGTCTACTCTCAAGATTCACAACATGCTAAAAGACAGCTTAATACATTTAACAAATAATGTGTCTGCAAAGCAATGAATGGATACTTAGGAGGTTATTCTGCGCCATCTGCGCTTGTCCCCTCGCCATTCTTCCCTTTCTTCCCTCGTCCCCGGCGAGTCTTCTTTCGCTCCACACGAGCCAACTCTGTCTCTCTCAATCCAAGATTAGGGGTCCTCCCCGTAGAGTCAAACAATCCAGCAGCTCGCAGGGCTTCATTCTCCCGTGCTTCAGCTCGGATCTCCTCCCTGCGAGTCTGCAAAAGCGGACCTCTCTCCGTCAGTCGGTCAACTCTGGTCTCGTAGTCAAACAAAGCGTCTCCCGTAACATCCTGAGGGTCAGACCAGGCTTCGGCACTCCTAAGGCAATAGCTGCGACGGCAACCTTGCCCCAGAATCGCTTCGCGCCTGCTCCCTAAAATCACTTGGGACTGCCCGACACGCTGCTCGTACCAATCCAGATACTCGGTGGTCAATACAACACTCTCCCGATGTCGAAGGAGCACCACATGAGGGAAAGCGGAATACTTCCATACCCTCATAAAATATATAAGAGCACCTGGAGCTGCCATACAAAGAGAAGCTACCTCTACAGTGGCAAGGTCATCCCAGCCCAGCAAAGGCTCCTGCCTCATCCCGAACTGCCGGGAAACAAGCGACGAAATGTAGAAGGAGGACCAAGACAAGCCAGGAACTCTGACAACATAAAACACTTTCTGAAAGGCCCTCATAGTCTCAATCCCCCAATGCGGAACCCACCAACGGATCTGATGCGTGCCAAGCTGTGCCATCCATCTCTCCCAATCGGACTGATCCATATCCAATACAAGAGGACGCTGAGCAAATGTCCACGGGCTAAACGACGCCGGAGCCTCGGGCATAGCCTGAAGTCTCTCTCACAACCACAAAGTGAGCAAAGCGGGGCTTCCCCCTCTCATAAACCTATCTCCAGTCGCCAGACGATCAATGCCGCGAAGGGTCTCCCCCAACACCAACGGAACAATATCCTCCCCGGCTCTACAGTGCCCTACCACATCCAGCAAAGCGCCGTCGCATACCCCAAGGGAGCTGACCATGAAAAGCGTCGCTATCAAGCATAAGGCAAATGCATCCCATGAGACGTCACTCTCATCGTCGCTCATAAACCGCTCCGGCAGCGCAGAAATGTCAACATGACCGGAATCAAGAGTCATACCCTGCACTTCTTCCAACGAAGTCTGAAGAAAGCATGCAAGCTTCATGCTTACGGCAGCACCGCCAATCAAAGGAAGCGAGATGACCTCCACCTCCGGCCCTCCCATCAAAGTCTGAAAATCCTCAAAAGTGGGCGTCACTTCATTGTAGGAGAAGCTATACACATGCCTCCTAACATCCCAGAAATTCGCGGCAGCCCGCAACAATTCCCAATCAGGAACCAACTCCTTAAGGGACCAAACCGAGCAGAGTCGAAACCTCACCTCGAAAGCCCGCCCATGGTGCATCATACGGTGTCGCATCCACATTTTCAGCCGCTCAAGAAAGTATGCTTGCCGCTCCTTCGAAAGCCTCGGCAAAACTCTTGGAACGTACGAAGAATTCATGACAAAAATGGAGGTTCCTAGAGAAAATGGGGAAGAAAGCTCGAAATGACTACAAATGAAAAGTGAGAAAAGTTCAGACATCCTGAAAATACTTATTTCTTCCCCAAAAGCAAAGATAATTCGTACGGACCTCTTTGCATGCTAGGTCTGTCCGTACGGACCTTCTTGCAACTTGGTCCCACACTTTCAGCAAACTGCAAAACAACCACTGTTCCCAGCAGGACCTTGCTCCAAACTGCCCAAATTCTGGCCAAAACCATTTCCGACAACCATACACTAACCACAAACGCACTCCCAGCTCACGTGGCATGCACAAATAATAAACTAGTAACAATTCCTAGGACAATCTCCGGGAATCACAAAATACGACAATCTCAAATAAAATACTTTGTTGCCCATATACAAAATGTTTTATTATAGGTACCGAAATGTCTGTTGCTAAACAAAAAAAATATAAAAAAAAATGGAAAGAGGGAAAGCACATGAGCCCTACTCCGACTCATCGTCATCAACCTCAGCAAACGAGAAGTCAGGCATCTCGGCAAACTCGCCAGCCACACCCTCGTTATCAGAATACTGGACCCCCTCCTGAGGAGAGTACTCGAAGTACTCCGAATGATCAAACCCGGTGAAAGGATCAAAGAAGGAATGCGCCGACGAACCCTCTCCCTGTGCCTCATGCGAGGGCAAGAATTGGTGAAGAATCGGCGACCTCTGGGCCCCCGCAGATGTCCCTGCATCTAGACTATGCCGCCCCCGAACGGGTCCCTCCTGCTGTGGCCCTGGCTCAGCCCTCGACGAAGGAGTGTCCACAGAATGCCTCGAAGGCATCGGCTCGAACGCTGGCACACGTCGCGAAGACCTGCAAGACAGCTTCCCCGCGAGCTTCTTCGCAAAGGACCGTATCCCCACATACCGGCGGGTCAACGTATCGAAGGATCTCCCTGAGACCTGCGCAAGCAAACAGCCAAAGAAACGCTCAGCAAAAGAGATACAATCATACTCGAAAAAAAAGAGAAAAATACAGAAAAGATGCCAAGATGGAAAAGAGTAAGTACACTCATCGGAGCATCCGGGTCAACCCGATAGGCAGCAGGAGCCTGCTCAGGGACGGGCACCGACACCCTCCGCCTCGATGAGTCCCCGCGGACATATGTGAAGTCCGGCCCAGGCACCGGAACATCTGGGGGACGCGGTGGGCCATCCTGCCTCTCCCTCGCAAACACCTATGACGTCCTCAGCTTCCTCCTGACGAAGGCCCCGTACTCCTCGCCATACAAAATAAAATCCTCGGCACTCACGCCGCCCAGGTACCTATCGTACTCCAGCACGTCCATGTCACGAGGATGCATCATCCCAAAGGGCGGATCCCTCGGAGCCATAGGGGGCACACCTGGGCCATGCTGCCAGAAGACCCTCTCCCCCAAATACATGACATCACAAGTCAAGCCCGCAACATCTTCCTCTGCTGCGTCACCACGGGACCGCCCTCGAGCTCGTCGCCACCATACCGAATCCAGGGGTACAGCTCAAACCCCGCTGGGCTATCTCTCTCCAGGAACTCCTGCACATCCCGATATGTAACAGTGAGCTTCCCCCTGATCGTCCTCCTCCTCCTCAAAGGACGGGCCCAGCTCAGCATAGCAGGATAGGCCCCCATGGCCTCAGCATCCCGATCCCACTAGAAACACCGAAAGATCTCATAAAACCACACCTGCAACAAAAGCAGATAAAGCTCAGGGCAAAAGAAGACGGAGAACTGACAAACTGCTAAACCACAAACAGCAATAAACTCATACCTCCAATGTAAAATCGAAGCATCCCAGGGAACTGGCCACGCCTCGGCTAAACTTGTCCAAGAAAAAATAGAGCTCGGCCAAGCCTGCCTCACCCCAAGCAATCTCACCAACTCTCCCCAAGTCCACCAAACTCTCCAGTAGAGGGAAAGGAGCAGGGGAAGAGTGATTCGAGAACAAAGTCTCGGAAAGAGCAAACCACAAGAAAGAGCGCGCAAGCTGCTCAGCCTTAACCAATCCAGTGCCCCGACGGTAGGCCCCGATGTTGGCCATAATCTGCGCCTCTACATCGCCATACAGCATATCCAGGCCCCTACGAGGAGAAGGCGCAAAGCCCAACAGCTCCGCCAGCGTCACATCGGACATCCTGTCCCGCCATCTCACTGGCCCTCCTTTGAAGGAAAGCCCAGTAATCGCCGCAAAGTCGGTAGGAGTCACCGTCACCTCTCCCCAGCTCAGATGGAAGGTATGCGTGGTGTCCCATCAATACTCAGACAGAGCCAAGAAGATGCCCTTGTTCTTCTTCGTCTCTGCAATCCCGACAAGATTCTCAACGAACGCGCCCAAACCAGAATTAAAGACCAGCCTCTTAGGACTCGATCTACCTTCCCCGGAGATATCCGACAAATGGTGCAATATAAACAAAGTGTCTGATCTATTATGACACTAATAAACACATTTAAATCGATTGTAATGTTAAATAATGTGGTGATATTGTTGAAAAATAGTGCCTATTGTAGTGTTAAAAAGTGTCTGTTGTAGTATTGAAAAGTGCCTCTTGTAGTATTGAAAAATGCTTGTTGTAATATTGAAAAGTGTCAAGTGAATTAAAAAATACATGCCTATTGTAGTGTCAAAAAGTGCCTTTTGTAGTATTGAAAACTGTCTTATACAGTATCAAAAAGTGCCTCTTGTAGTATTGAAAAATGTCAGTTGTAATATTGAAAAATGTCAAATTAAATTAAAAAACACATGCCTGTTGTAGTGTTAAAATATGCCTCTTGTAGTATTCAGAAATGCCTTCTACAGTATTAAAAAATGTCAGTTGAGTTTCAATTATTTACAATGTTAAAATGTGTCTGTTGTTGTGTAGAAAACTGCCTCTTATAAGTTTCAAATATATACAAAAATGCCATCGAACATTTTAAGAAGTTTTATTTATTTACTCTCTCCGTTCCGGCCGACTTAGGATTTTTTGAAATGACACGGGGATTAAGGAAAAGGTAAATGTTGTGAGTGTAATTTAAAAACAGGAGAGAGAATGAGTGGAGGGAATAGTAAATTATAATGGTGTTGTGAGTATTAAAATAATGTATGCGAGAGAATGAGTGGAGAGAATAGTGATTTAAGGTTTCCATTTTGGGCCGTCCTAAGTCGGGTGAAACGCCCAAACTAGCAAAAAAATCCTAAGTTAACCGGGACGAAAAGAATATAAAAATACCATCACGCTTATTTAAAAACACGTCGCGTAGAACACGTTTTACTTTACGAGAGATTTTCACTTTCAGAAAAGAATAGAGTAAGGAAGTAAGGACGAAAATGGATTTGGGTTAGCATTTAACGGACGGAACGAAATTGCACCAAATTGACGGGGAACAATCCGAATTACAAAAGACAAACCAAAAATATTCAACTTCTTTTCGTCGTCCCAAACCTATCTTAACGAAACAAACAACGGTCTAACTCGAAGTTGAAGCGCTTCTGCGGACGTCTTCGTATCTATCTCCGGCGCTCGATAACCACCGCCGGCCACTATCTTTTACCATCGGCGGTAAGTCTTTTTCCTAAATATAGCTTTTCAATTCTTTCCCGATCTTCTTTAACTCAACCATAGAGACGTCGAAAGCTTCTGATCTCAGTATCGCCACATTTGTTAGGTTTGCTTATTTTTGTTTTTTTCCCTTTCAATTGATCACAGCGTTTTGGTTTTCGTTTTCCATTTCCAGAGGGGGTTTCTAGGGCTTAGATATTTAATGATTTTACAGTGAGATCTGCTGAGTAGAACTCGCACACACACTGATCATTGAAGGAGAGATAAAATTAGGGTTAGGTTTTGATGCGTTGCTGCGGTTTTCAAATAAGGGGCTGTGGGTCGGACTCTCCGCGCAATGGCCAATCCTGGTGGAGTTGGGGCCAAGTTTGTGTCTGTTAATTTGAATAAATCATATGGGCAGTCTTCTCATCATAATTATCAACATTATAATAGTGGCTCTTATGGCCCGTCTGGAAACCGTGCTCGACCGGGTAGTCACACCAGTGCAGGAGGCGGGGGTGGAGGTGGAATGGTGGTTCTTTCGCGAAACCGTCCTTTGCAGAAAGTTGCGCCGAAGCTATCTGTTCCACCCCCCTTGAATTTGCCTTCACGGAGGAAAGAACATGAGAAACAAGATCCGTCTGGCGGTGCTGGAGGGGCTGCAGGGGGTTCTGGTGCAGGGAGTGGGCCTAGGCCGTCTTCTGCTGGTATGAGCTGGACAAAACCTGGGAATGTTGCTTTGCAGGAGAAAGAAGACAGTGATGTTTCTGTTGTACCTGAGATTGTGAATGATACAAATGGTGTTCATAAAGGTGGTAGCACTTATATGCCGCCTGCGGCTAGGTTTGTCGGTGGTGGACTTGTACACGCTGATGCAGCTTCAGCTTATTCTTATCCACCAAGAGTAGAGAAAGCAATGGTACTGAGGGGGGAGGATTTTCCTTCTTTGAGGGCCGCTTTGCCTACCTCATCCGGGTCTTCACAGAAACAAAAAGATGCCCCATCTCAAAAGCAGAAGCAATTATTGATTGAGGAGTCATCTGTCAAGCAGAGAGACAGCTCACCTGTTCCTATGCGTCCGCAGGGACAATCTTCTCATTCTATTACAAATGCATCGAGCGGAAAAGGTGGGCAGAGCCACCGATATGATGGTGGTGCACAAGCAGGTTATCAATCTCAGAAGCAGGAGATACCATTGCCGCTTGTCAGATTGAACCCAAGGTCTGATTGGGCTGATGATGAGCGAGATACAGGTCACGTGTTTGTAGACCGGAGCAAAGATCACGGGTTTCCAAGAACTGAAGCTTATTGGGAGAGAGACTTTGACATGCCAAGAAGCAGCATTTTGCCACACAAGCCCCCTAAAAGTACATTTGAAAGGTGGAGTCAGCGCAGTGATGAAGACTGTAGGAGTTCTTCAAATGAGGTCCCTAAACTAGATCCTTATCACAGAGATGCGAGTACACCTAACAGGGAAGAGAGAGAAGGGAACACTTGGAGAAATTCTTCTCTTCATAAAGATGGATTTAGTGTTCAAGAAGTTGTGAATGACAGAATTGATATTGGCAGGCAAGCTGGTCTAAGTAGAGGTGCTGTAAAGGATAATAAGTACACATCCACATCTTTTGGAGACAATGCTCGGCATGGTGATGCCTCTGGAAATCGTGACTCTTCATTTGGAAGAAAGGATACTGGAAATGGGCAGCATGTGGGGAAGCACTGGAATCAGCCAGTTGAATCAATAAGTCAAGGGGCTGAAAGACATATGCGAGATCGATATGGCGTTGAACTATCCAGCAGATACAGGGATGAGGCTTCTCTAAACTCCACAGCATCCAAGTCCTCTTTTTCTTCTGGTGGTAACGGACTTCCCATGAATGACCCCCTACTGAATTTTGGCAGGGAGAAGCGTGCATTTTCGAAGAATGAAAGACCTTATGTAGAGGATCCTTATTCAAAGGACTTCGGCTCTAGTGGGTATGATGAAAGGGATCCTTTTTCTGCAAGTCTTGTTGGACTAGTTAAGCGGAAGAAAGATGTGGTTAAACCGGCTGATTTCCATGACCCAGTTAGGGAATCCTTTGAGGCTGAACTTGAGAGAGTGCAGAAAATGCAAGAGATGGAGAGGCAGAGGGTTATTGAGGAACAAGAAAGAGCTTTAGAGCAAGCCCGTAGAGAAGAGGAAGATAGAAGGAGGTTGATTAGAGAGGAAGAGGAACGGCGGATAAGGCTTGAAGACGAAGCTCGGGAGGCTGCTTGGAGGGCAGAGCAAGAAAGGTTGGATGCCATTCGAAAAGCTGAAGAACAAAGGATTGCTCGAGAAGAGGAGAAGAGAAGGATTTATTATGAGGAAGAGAGAAGGAAACAAGCTGCTAGACAAAAGCTTCTAGAATTGGAGGCTAAGATTGCACAGCGTAAGACTGAAGTGACTAAGAGTGAGCCTTTTGCTAATACTGCTGCAGATGATGAAATACCTGCCAACCGGATGGATAAAGATATGGCCACGGCTGTGGATCTTGATAACTGGGAAGATAGTGAGAAAATGGTGGAAAGGATAACAACTTCAGCTTCTTCTGATTTGCCCACTCTGAACTACTCTAGCTTTGTGGACAGAGGGAAACCTGGTAATCCGTGGAGAAGGGATGCATTTGAAAATGGAAGTAACTCATCTTTCCTTATACACGAGCCGGAGAATGGGCATATTAGTCTCAGACGAGATGCATTTGATGCGAGGGTATTTCAAAGGAGAGAATTTTATGGAGAAGTCGGATACATGCCTTCTAGTACTGATTTTAAAGGTGGCATGCAAGAATCCCAGCCTGATCGATTTGCTCATCATCTAAGGGAGCACAGGTGGAACCAATCTGGGGATGGAGATCATTACAACAAAACCAGAGGAGTTGAGATGGAGTTCTATGAGAATATTGGTGAGAAGTATGACGACTTTGGATGGGGACAGGGCCATTCTCGTGGCAATACTCGTCCTCCTTACGCGGACCGTCTATATTCTGAGTCAGATGACATTTATTCTTATGGCAGGTCCAGATATTCCATGAGACAGCCTTATGTCCTTCCTCCACCGTCACTAACGCCTGTGCATAAAACTTCATTTAGAGGTGAGAATGAACACTCTGCACCTTCAACTTCCCTACAAAATGATGGGCCTTACAATTATCATGGTGCAAGAGCTGGCCCTACATTTCGGACAGGGTATCATGGAGATCATAAGGATGATCTTGAACCACCTGAGCCTGTTGATGTTAGGCAAGGTATTGAAACACAGAGGCTGGACAACAATGCCACACCAAGGTGTGACTCACAGTCATCTCTTTCTGTTTCAAGCCCCCCTAGCTCCCCAACTCATCTCTCCCATGATGAGCTTGATGATTCCGCTGGTTCCCCAGTTGTATCTGCTGCTGTGGAACTTTCTGGCAATAATTCTGATGTTCTGGATGATAAACATGGAAATGAGACAATGATGAAAGCAACAAACTCTATCTCAGCTGATGATGATGATGTGTGGAGTCTTGAGAACAATGAAGAGATGCAAGAGCAAGAAGAGTATGATGAGGATGATGATGGTTATCAGGAAGGAGATGAAGTGCATGAAAGAGACGAGGAGAATATAGACCTGACACAGGAATTCCAGCATATGCACCTAGAGGGGAAAAGCTCCTCTGATGTGACGGATAATTTGGTCTTGGGCTTTAATGAAGGGGTTGAAGTCGGAATGCTAGGGGATGAGTTTGAGAGGAATTCAAAGAGCGAACAAATTAAATATGAGATTCCTGAAATTTCTGTCGGTATTATGGAAGAAGAAAAGGAATCTTTTGAGGGGGTACAAGGTGATGAATGCCTTCAGCAGGTATTGCATGAATCCGAAAAGGAAATTGAAGAATCAAATACCCAGCGTTTGGATGCTTCTCATACGTCAACATCATCTGATCTTTTGGAGAGTACTGATGCTTCCTGTGGTTCTGGCATATCTGTTCAGTGCACCGTCCCATGTTCAGTTGATATGGCATCACAGTCTTCAGGTCAAACTATCATGTCAGCTGTATCTTCTGCACCCACCCAAGCTGATTTACCTGTCAAACTTCAGTTTGGGTTGTTTTCTGGCCCTTCTCTTATACCTTCGCCTGTTCCAGCCATACAAATTGGTTCCATACAGATGCCTCTCCACCTGCACCCGCAGGTTGGTCCATCCATTAGCCATATACATCAATCTCAACTTCCCCTCTTCCAGTTTGGTCAGTTCAGGTATACATCTCCGGTTTCCCAGGGAATTCTCCCAATGGCTCCTCAATCAATGTCTTTTGCCCAGCCGAACATTCATGCCCATTACAATTTGAATCAAAATTGTGGAGGTACTGTACCTAGTCAACCTGCTCCAGACACTTCTACTATCAACATGAAGAAAGATGTGCCATCCTTTTCGGTGAGTAACCAACCTGCGATTATTTCAACTGTTCCTGACCCATCTGGTGTGAACTGGTCCAGGGGCTTACGTTCCTTTCCTGTGAGAGGAAGTGCAGAGAGTAATCATCTGACACCTAGCGGTCAAACACAGGTCTCCAATGCCGCCAATAACAGGGATATGTTGAAACCTGGGTTGCAAGCTGAACCAAAAGGGCACCATGAGTCAGCTGTTAAAACCTACATTCCACCATCTGAGAACAAAGGTTCTGAAGGTCGGTTGCAGAATGCACCTGTAACATCTCAGTCTGGTCATGGTGAAAAAGATTTTACATCATCAAAGGCTCCTGGCCCATTACCAGGTAGCACGGGGAGGAGAACTGCCTATCCAGCCCGAAATTCTGGCATGAGACCATCTTTTCCAGCTTCAGAGGCTTCTCGCACGGATCCTAGTGGTGGATACCAGAGGAGACCTCGACGTGCCATCCAACGAACTGAGTTTCGGGTTCGAGAGAATGTTGATAGGAGGCAAACATCTGCCTTTGACTCTCCTAACCGCTTGGGGCCAGATGACAAGTTAAATTCAAATGATAAAGGTGTGGGGACATTTGCACGAGGCGGATTTAGGCGAGGTGCCTTACTCACTAAATCATCGAAGCAGATATTTGAATCAGAAAGCATAATCACTGGTACAAACAGTTCTCAGGAGATATCTGAAAGCAGAGCAGGAAGGGGAACTGCAAGACAATCTATTTCAAGGAGTCTAGGTATCTCTAGCTCTGGGGAGGGTAACCTGAAAAGGAATATTCCTGAAGAGGATGTTGACGCTCCTTTGCAAAGTGGAATTGTACGTGTTTTTAATCAACCTGGCATAGAAGCCCCAAGTGATGAAGATGACTTTATCGAGGTCAGGTCGAAAAGGCAAATGCTGAATGATCGGCGTGAACGAAGAGATAAGGAAATCAAGGCGAAGTCACGAGTTACAAAGGTTTCATTCCTTTAATGTTAACTCTTTCATTTACTGGCTAAATAGAATTTGATGAAGTATTATATATTTATATTTTTTTCCAGCTACCGCGGAACACTTGTTCTTCTGTTCAAAGCACTGTGGTGTCAACTGGTTCAAATAAAATCTCTACGTCAATGGGTAGCCAAACATCAAACAACGTTCACTCTGATATTTCAAGCTTTGAGGGGCGGCGAGGCATAGTGAATAAGGAAACATCTGCTGGTTTTCCCTCAATGGGTTCGCAACAATTGTCTCCAATTGGCACTCCGTCTGTGAATACAGATGCTCAGGCTGATATAAGAAGTCATACAATCAAGTAGGCATTTTAATAGACGCTGAAAATTGCAAATTTTCATGTACTAATCATGTTCTATTCTACAGGTCTCTCCAAACAGTTCCTGTAGCTGTCATATCTGAAAGCGGAAAGGATTTTGGGCCAAGTCTTAGATTTGAGTCTAAAACAAAGGTTTTGGATAACGCTCAATCATCTGTGGGTGCTTGGGACAGTGCACAGATTGATCACCAGGTGAGCCAAATTGTTATTTTATGTGGTGTTTACTATTGGCCTACTCCTGTTGATATATGCCTCTCTCTCTTAATTACATTTATAAAGTAATATGATTTGGGACATTATGGCCAGAGACAAAAGGATGTTTTAGAAAGTGAGTGGTTAGAATTCTGGGTAGTTGCTTTCCTTACTTTCAAGTAGCTGAAAATATGATGGTGTAGCATAGTTAAGATACGTATATTATATAGTATGTTTTATACTCCCTCAGTTTCAAAATAAGTGTCCCCTAGAAAAAGCTCATAATTTTTTAAGCTCATATGTACTCATGCAATAAAGTATTGAACCGTTCAGTAATCAATGCAATAGAGTTATCTTATTAAAGCAAAATTTTTGATAATTAACTATTATACAGAGTATCAAAGATCCAAAAGCACCTGGACTTGTAGACCCATGTACATTTGGGTATGCAAACAGAATCAAAACGAAGAGTCCCCGAGTGTGACAACTACGATTTATTCATGACTTGGAATTGAGTTTCCAAACACAGCCTTCTCTCTTATGGAATCTGAAGGTACTTGATCATGCAGGTAGGCCTTATAAGCCCAAAAGTCCTGCATTAGAAAACAAACCTTAGATTTTCAATTCCAACAAAATATGCTCTCTTTCTCTCTATACATGTTCTACATCAAGAAGGGGAGGGGTTAAACCCCCAAGTCTACTCTGCCTGTTAATCATGCACCCATAGTCTAGGAAGAAAAGAGAGCAAACACTCTCCTGGATGTTACCCAGATGATGTTCAAAAGAGAAAGCACTACAAACTATGAACTCCTGGCCATGTTGCGTCCTCCAATTCAGCCATGCATGACTCCAAATCCTTATAGACACTATCAGCAGACATTCTCCTTAATCTCCTCAATCAGCTTTTGTTTCGGATGGCCGAGTTGCATCCTTCATCTTTGTCAAAAAAAAGTACATAACCTTTAACAGGTACATCTTTTCATTTTAGAACGGAGATATTACTGTTTAACCTCTTTGTCAGCCACATTATCCCCCTCTAAGGGTCTACCCCTCTCCTAGGAGCAGGCAGAAGAAAATGGAACTCCATCAAGGTGTTGAGAAAAAATCACTGTTCATGAGTCACATACCTAATTTGATCCGAAAAGAGAAATACAGCATCAGGCACACACCCCTCTCAGCATGAAATTAGTCAAAGTCTGCAAAATGTGGTAATAATGGAATATTTCGTTGGTCTGTTGATTCGGAAATGAGTTCCTGGCATTTTCAACCACCATTCTTCTCTAAGTTTGATAGTTTACTCTTCAATTGGGACAGGAGTATTTCATGTCATACTCTAAAATTCAAGCTGATTTACTTTATCCAATAGGTCATGTCATTAACTCAGACCCAACTTGATGAGGCAATGAAGCCTGCACGATTTGATACACATTTTACGTCTATTGGAGATCATACTACCTCGGTTAGTGAACCCATATTGGAAAAATCAAACTCATCCTCTGCAAGTCCAATCAACTCCCTACTTGCTGGGGAGAAAATCCAATTTGGTAAGTTCATGAGCCTACAAAGAAGCTTACCAAAATTTACCCAAGTTTCAGATGTCAAATTCTAATTGTTACTATCTCCTATCTCCTTATTTAGGTGCAGTTACATCACCAACTGTTCTTCCTCCTAGCAGTCGCATTGTTTCACATGAGATTGGAGCTCCAGGTTCATTCCGATCTGACAAAAAAATCTCTCAAAGTCTTCCAAAAGCTGAGAATGACTGCACACTTTTCTTTGAAAAAGACGAGCACCCCAATGAATCCTGTGCTCTGTTAAAAGATTGTGAGGCCAAAGCTGCTGCTTCAGCTGTTGCTGCCATTAGTACTGATGAAATTGTTGGTAACGGTCTGGGCTCATCTGTTTCAGATGCCAAAGGCTCTAGAGATGTGGATGTTGATAATATCACAACAGGTGGTGTCTTTTTCCTTATTATTTACGCCATCAACAAGTGAACCTAACTCTAGATTCTTTCGGTTGGCTAGCTAATCTTGTTTTTTTCGAGCAATTTTAATTTATTTATTTTTTGCTTCACATGTCTTGCAGGGTTAGCCGTGGATCAGCAATCAGGAAGTCAATCGAGGACTGATGAATCTCTAAGTGTCTCTCTTCCTGCCGATCTCTCTGTTGAAAATCCACCAATATCTTTATGGCCACCTTTACCAAGTCCTCAGAACTTGTCAGCCCCAATGCTTTCTCATTTCCCTGGACCTCCTCCTTCTCACTTTCCTTTCTACGAGATGAATCATCCAATGATGGGGGGCCCAATATTTGCTATTGGTTCACATGAAGAATCTGGTGGCACCAAATCACAGTCCCAAAATAGCACGGTGACAGGGTCAGGGTATATTGGGCCTTGGCAACACCACTCTTCTGTTGACTCATTCTATGGTCCCCCAGCAGGATTTTCTGGTCCTTTCATTAGTCCTCCTGGGGGTATTCCGGGAGTTCAGGCCGCTCCACACATGGTAGTGTACAATCATTACGCACCGGTTGGGCAGTTTGGGCAGGTTGGCTTGAGTTTTATGGGTGCCACTTATATCCCATCTGGAAAGCAGCCTGATTGGAAGCACAATCCCCCAACTTCTGGGATGGGTATCAGTAAGGGAGACATGAATGCTATGAATATGGTTTCTGCGCAGCGAAATCCCCCCAACATGCCTCCACCCCTTCAACATCTTGCTCCTGGGTCCCCCCTCCTGCCAATGGCTTCTCCTTTAGCCATGTTTGACGTGTCTCCCTTCCAGGTAAGACAATATCTGCTTTAATTTGTGTATTCCTTATTTTCTCTCCACCCCTCTTTTCTTTTCCGTTCCCTTCTTAGCTCACCCATCTTGATATGGGAGCTCTCTATTGTTTTTACTGTTGCTTTCAAATATATACTCCCTCCGTCCCGGTAGAAGCGTCACCCTTTTAGGGGTGGCGTGCAAATTAAGGAAAAGTGTGGGAAGAAAAAATGTTGTGAGTGTAATTTAAAAATAGGAGAGAGAATTAGTGGAGGAAATAGTGAATTTTAAAAGTGTTGTGAGTGTAGAGGAGAGAGAATTAGTGGAGGGAATAGTGGATGGGATAATAAAATATTAATAAAAGTTTCCTTTTTAGGAAAGGGTGACGCTATAAACGGGACGCCATTTTGGGTAAAAAGTGACGCTTCGGCCGGGACGGAGGGAGTACTTCTTATTTTAGGATGGAAAATTGGGGAACCTGTTATAGCTATCAATTGGATCATAATTTCTGGTGCCATTGTCTCTCCTACCGCTAATTCTTGAACACTTCCCTTAGTGGTAGCAATGTCCAATTTGTAGGATACTTTTAGACTTTTTTAAAGAATCATGCTTTACTTGCTTGTACCGTGTTCAAATTCCACTACATTCATTTTTGGATAGGACTCTTTTTGTAGAGCAAAGCAAAAAGGAAAGTGAGACTATCCCCTCCCCCCTTGGCGCATAGATGGAGAATTAGACTTATTCAATTACTTTGTCAAAGTGGGATGCAGAAAAAAAACTCTGTTTTTGGTTTGGGGTAGTGAGGAGGAATTGTGGGATTTTTTTTTTAAAAAACTTCTTACCTATGGCCATGAAACTAATTGCAATTATATTATATTCAGAATGCACCGGAGATATCAGTCCAAGCTAGATGGCCCCATCTACCTGCATCATCTCTTCACTCCGTCCCAATTTCATTGCCACCGCAGCAACATACAGAAGGTGCAATGCCTTCTCAATTCGGCATCCATGGACATCCTGTAGATCAATCCTTAACACCAAATAGATTCTCTGAATCTCGTACCTCTTCTCCCTCTGACAACAACCGGGGTTTTCCTGTTGTAAGAGATAAAACTGTAGCCCAGATTGCCGATGAACTTGGGTTGGTCAAATCATCAAGCTCCACAATTTCTGGTACATCCACAGAGCTTGCTATCAGTCAGGGATCTTCTGGATACATAGTTGTCAATCCCGGAAAGGCTGATGGTATCCCGAAAGACCAAGCTGCTAATGCTTTCAAGCCTCAGCATCCCCACCCTAAGAATTCGTCAGCCCAGCAATATAATCAATCGGGTGGAGGCTACGGATATCAAAGAGGGACATCTCAGAAGAACAATTCAGGTGGCGAGTGGTCCCACCGCAGAATGGGTTTCCATGGAAGGAACCAATCTGTGGGTGCTGATAGAAATTTGCCGTCTTTGAAAATGAAGCAAATCTATGTGGTCAAACAGACTTCAAGCGGGCCGTCTTCTACAGTTGGGTGAGTCAAGATATTGGTCGGTGGGTGTTTGTTTTCTGTTTAGTTGCAGGTAATTAATAGTGTTGTTTATAGGACTTGTAGAACTGGTGGGAAATAGCCAATAGCAGTATTTAAGTTGCTTTACCAAATGCAGGTAGGAAGTTTATTAGAATTTTGGTAATATGTCATAGATAGACCTGTGATGTAAAACAGAATTTATGATTATTTTTAATGGGTTTTGTATTGAAGATTTTTAGAACCCAGGAAATATTTTTTCAATAACAATACAATGTGGTTGGTTGCATCTTTAAACCTTTCTTCAGTTGGTCGTTAAAAACAAAGTTAGAAAAATGTACTTTGACCCCCAAAATTTTATCCAATTTCAATTGTTCCTCTAAAAAAGTTAAAATTTTAGTAGATTTTTTTATTACTATTTGACTAATAATAAAATCATTATATCAAATAAATTTTTTTTATTACTATCTTTATAATATATAAAAGCAGAAACATTTCAAGATCATACAGCTCGCCACGTGAAATTCCAAGTCAACTCTATGTTCACCAATTATTAGCCGCCATGTGTCACATTCAATGAAGAGTTTTATTTTAGATTTTGATTTAAACACAAATTTTAGCTTTTAAATCTAAACAAAATATTTTTAAACGTAATAAATTCAAACTACAGCGGTTCAACTACTTCATCCGAAAGAATGTGATGGTGGTAGAAAGTAGAAACATTGTTTTGGAGCATGCACTGATTTCTCTTATCATTATCCCCCATATTAGATTTTTGATTATTAGATTAGTTTATTTTATTGGATTAAATTTAATTTGTTTAAATTGTATTATTCTCTCCATCCTAAAATGAATGATTTTTTTCAAAATTTAAGAATCATTTTAAAAATTTTAATTTTAATCTAGAAAAAATAATAAATATTCTTTTAATTCATTTTCAAAATTTTAGATTTGTAAAAATATAATGAATTATGAAAAAAAATTAAATCAAAAAATTTAAAAGAACATTTATTTTGAGACAATAATGGTCATTCAATCTATATAATATATAAAACTAGAAACATTTCAAGACCATACAGCTCGCCACATGGAATTCCAAGTCAGCTACATGTTCACCAATTATTAACCGCCATGTGTCGCATTCAATGAAGAGTTTTATTTTAGATTTTGATTTAAACACAAATTTTAGCTTTTAAATCCAAACAAAATATTTTAAACGTAATAAATTCGAACTACAGCGGTTCAACTACTTCATCCGAAAGAATGTGATGGTGGTAGAAAGTAGAAACATTGTCTTGGAGCATGCACTGATTTCTCTTATCATTATCCCCCATATTAGATTTTAGATTATTAGATTAGTTTATTTTATTGGATTAAATTTAATTTGTTTAAATTGTATTATTCTCTCCATCCTAAAATGAATGATTCTTTTCAAAATTTAAGAATCATTTTTAAAAATTTAATTTTAATCTAGAAAAAATAATAAACATTCTTTTAATACATTTTCAAAATTTTAGATTTGTAAAAATATAATGAATTATGAAAAAAAATTAAATCAAAAAATTTAAAAGAACATTTATTTTGAGATAATAATTGTCATTCAATCTATATAATATATAAAGCAGAAACATTTCAAGACCATACAGCTCGCCACGTGAAATTCCAAGTCAGCTCTATGTTCACCAATTATTAGCCGCCATGTGTCACATTCAATGAAGAGTTTTATTTTAGATTTTGATTTAAACACAAATTTTTGCTTTTAAATCCAAACAAAATATTTTTAAACTTAATAAATTCAAACTACAGCGGTTCAACTACTTCATCCGAAAGAATGTGATGGTGATAGAAAGTAGAAACATTGTCTTGGAGGCACTTATTTCTCTTATCATTATCCCCCATATTAGATTTTAGATTATTGGATTAGTTTATTTTATTGGATTAAATTTAATTTGTTTAAATTGTATTATTCTCTCCATCCTAAAATGAATGATTCTTTTCAAAATTTAAGAATCATTTTAAAAAATTTAATTTTGATCTAGAAAAAATAATAAACATTCTTTTAATTCATTTTCAAAATTTTAGATTTGTAAAAATATAATGAATTATGAAAAAAAAATCAAAAAATTTAAAAGAACATTTATTTTGAGACAATAATGGTCATTCAATCTATATAATATATAAAAGCAGAAACATTTCTTCAAGACCATATAGCTCGCCACGTGAAATTTCATGTCAGCTCTATGTTCACCAATTATTAGCCGTCATGTGTCACATTCAATGAAGAGTTTTATTTTAGATTTTGATTTAAACACAAATTTTAGTTTTTAAATTCAAGCAAAATATTTTTAAACGTAATAAATTCAAACTACAGCGGTTCAACTACTTCATCCGAAAGAATGTGATGGTGGTTGAAAGTAGAAACATTGTCTTGGAGCATGCACTGATTTCTCTTATCATTATCCCCCATATTAGATTTTAGATTATTAGATTAGTTTATTTTATTGGATTAAATTTAATTTGTTTAAATTGTATTATTCTCTCCATCCTAAAATGAATGATTTTTTTCAAAATTTAAGAATCATTTTAAAAAATATAATTTTAATCTAGAAAAAATAATAAACATTCTTTTAATTCATTTTCAAAATTTTAGATTTGTAAAAATATAATGAATTATGAAAAAAAATTAAATCAAAAAATTTAAAAGAACATTTATTTTGAGACAATAATGGTCATTCAATTAGAGATAGAGGAAGTATCATTATCCATTATCCCCATATTAGATTATCATATTAGTATATTTTATTAGTTTAAATTTAAAACTTTGAAATTATCATCTTTGTAAGTCTTTTTAAGTAAGATTTCCAAATCATATTATCAGATTATATTTATTATTTTCAGCTTATCAAATCAGTATATTTTATTACTTTAAATTTAAAATTTGAAAATTGTCATCTAATGAAAGTCTTTTGAAAGTAATAGTCCTAGAACTTAATCTCTTTTTATAACCAGAAATCACTATCATTCATTTGTATCTATCATTCTTTTGCAAACGTTTTCGCGCATCTGCCTCTTCCAAGTTTATCTTTCTTTTTTCTCTAAAATCCATTTTTTTTCAAATTAAATTTGTGCTGCATAGTTTCAATAGTGATTAATAATTAAATGATATTTCAATTTCTAACGAGCTATTATTCTTAGGATAGAAATATCAATGCTTTACTAACATTTAATGTTGTTTACTAATCTTAATGTATATTGGGTTGTTAGATGTTATAATCAATTTCTAATGCATATTAACTCGGTTTGCATGCCATTTGAGCCTGCCTTCTTGATTGTTTAATGCTTGATTAATAAAATACTCAACCAAAAAGATACGAGTATTTATGATTTTCTAATTCCTATCAAGTGTACTAAGTGATACTTGGTGATGATAAAGAAACTGTTGTTAAGTCCGCGCCGAGCATGATCTCGCAAAGAAGACAAGCAACCAAAATCCAACAAAGCTAACTTCATTATCCTAATTTTTCATTCTCCGCATTATGGCCATTGAAAGCTAAACCTCCACGGACATATTTAAATTGATTCTATCATTCTCTTAGTATTATTTAATTTGATCATCTCAATTATAGTTTTTAAGAATATTTTTTGTTGTGATTTTTAACTTAGGTAATTATCTTGATTCTTTTTTCTGTGTGTTGATCAAACATGTTCCTTTTTTTTTTTTTTATGAAACTGGTCAAATATGATCCTAAGCATTACATCGTTGTCAAGGTCTCTTTTTAGAAAAAGTATACACCATCCCAAAACGAAAAACTAAATTATTTTTCTAATTTTTTCTTGATTAACGATAAATTTAAAATATTTTGATCATTCATTTTGGGATATAAATATTATTATATTAAACAATGTACTCTAGACATTTAGTTTTTTATATACTACTAAAACATATAATCACGTTAAAAAAACCTCAATTCATGAATAAATAACACTTTTATGTTTAGTGAATCATATTTTGTGAGGTAATTCTGAATCTATATTTGTTTATGTGATACAAAATTTATCTCTACTATGTGCATCCATTAAAATGTAAATTAGCTTTTGATATAGTTTGTAAAGTTTAATATTTTAAGTGATACTTCTTTCATTTTGGAATAAGAATGTTGCAGTCATATTGCACGCTTATTAAGAAAAAAAGTGGGCAAACAGTTTGAGTGGCTTGAAGACTTAATTATCAAAAACACTATTTATGATTCAAGTTAATTGAAATACGAAGCATGTACGTTATGTTGTGATTTTTTGTAATTATAAGCATGATAAGGGCAAAAATTGTCATTATTTTTCATTTTAAAACTTTACTCTAGGATGAACGTAAAAAAGAACGAAATAGAAATCTTACTTACTTTGGGACAAAATGTGTATAATATTTTTATTACTAAGAATATTAAGAATCTTATGTTGAATATTTTCAGGTTGAGTCACAGGGATATAATTTCACCATGTTGTTTTTATAATATTTAATTATTAGATTCATTATGCCCGTCGAGTATCGACGGGTTACTAACTAGTTTGACTAATAATAAAATCATTATATCAAATAAAAAGCTAGCATCAATTATAATAGAAGTATTAGGCCTTGTCTGGTCCGGCGTTTCAGCTTAAACGGAAGCTATAAACGGGGAGTTTCCGCTTTTAAGTGTATCAATGATACGTTCAAAAACTGAAATTTTCCGAACGGAGTCATTTTTTTTCCGCTAAATTTTGTAGCTTTTCAAAAAACGGAGAGTAGACGAAGGAGGTAATGCAAATTCAGACTAAAATAACCTTTTCTATTTTCTTAGTTCATACGAATTCATCTGCAATTCGATAGAAATTGCACTAACAAATAAGAAGCATATGGTTTTTCTTTTTCGGATCTATGATTTCTAGACTTGTATATGGATGGGAATCGTCTAATTGAAAATTAAAGAGAGTGAAATATACATAAAGCAAAGAATTTACCGAAAAGGCATACAAATTATGAACCTTAAACGTCAAATTATCCTGGATGTCGGCCGATAGCATAAAGAAAAAAACAGGGGACCGTAGACCAGAGGTAGAGGTAAAGACGAAGGGGAAAAGAGAATTAGGTTAGAGTGAAAACTAATGGAGGATGAAAATGGGTATTTGTGGGCCATTTTCTTTTTCTTTTGCTATTTCTTTTTTGTTCTCAAAACGAGTCAACACCAACATTATACAAGTTCTCTTAAAAAAGAAATCCATTTTATGGTGTAATCTTTTCTTATTTATAATTTATTGCAAGTTTGGTTTTAATTAAAACATGGTACCATTCGAACTCGGTTCATTATCGTTACATCCGAATTGACTCCGTTGTATTAATAATACGGTTCAATTCTCAATAAATACAAAAATTATTTTTTTTATAAAACTTGATTTATAAAATGACATTGTATTCCTAATATTGATGGAAAATATAATTGTATTTCAAAATATGTATAGTATAAAATAAATCATGATATTCATAAATGGATAAAAATGTCATTATACACAAATATTTAAATTTTAAATTAATGTTTTGAAGTTATGCACCAAACACATAAACACATGTACTATAATATGCTCCGTTTTAAAAAGTGTTCCGTTTTCTAAACTCTCCGTTCTGAAAACTATGTATCAGACGAGCTCTTAGACTAGCTTGCAGTGTTCGAAAAATAGGCCTAGGCGCCTAAGTGCTAGGTGTCATCAGGTTCTAAAAAACGTTAGGCGAATGATAGGCGGTGGAGTCGGGCCTAGTGCCTAGGGGCCTAAGCGGGACCTAGGCGGGGCCGATAAATTAGTTATAAATTATCAAATTTAAAACAAAATTTATATAAAAACTAATTATATAGCAATGTTTAAAATTTACATGATTAAATAATACAATGTATTAAAATTCTTCATCTATTTTAGTATTTTTTTTAATAATATAATACAAATTTGGATCATTAATATAGCAAACAACATGTAGTTTGGTCTAATTTAAATAAAATAAAGCGCACAACACAATAGGCCCACCTGGTTCAGCCCAAATACCCAATTTAAATGACCAACACCAAAACCCTAATTAACCATAACCCTCCAATCCATTCCAGCGGCTGCTCCTCTCTCTATCCTCACTCAACAACAACAACATCAACTTCTCTTTCTCTCTCTATCCGCCATATCTTCTTCCTTCTTCCTTCTTCAGATCCATCTTCGAACTGTTCACCGGCGGCGATCTCAATTCATAGCCATGATTTCGTCCACTAATCTCAAATCTGTAGATTTTTACATGTACGCATTCCATAAATTATTGATCGGTTTTTATTGATTTGGTTGTTATGCTCTCTCGTTGTGATTATACCTGCAATCGTTTATAATCATCTTCGTCTCCGGTCGTCACCACCTGGCCCCCTCCTACTCCGCCAGCAATCTCTCAATTTTTGCTCAACCCACCGCTAGCGCCCACCCGCTTAGGTCCGCCTAGGCCCGTCTAAGCCGCTCAGGCGTCGATTTGTTCACTGACCGCCTATTTCTCCCGATTTGGTGTTATTCGCGGTGGGTGAGTGCCGCCTAGACGTCGCCTAGGCCGCGTTTTAGAACACTGGTGTCATTAAACGACGCGATTAACTTCAAATCGGCCAAAAACACAATCAATTAGTTTGAAAATTGTCGCATAGGTGCCGTCTAGGCGCTAGGCGGCCATGAACAGTGATTAACTCGAAATTGGCAATTGTCAGAAAATAGCCACCTAGGCATCGACCAGTTGGAATGGTCGCCGCTTAGCGCCGAGATCTGCCTAGTTGTTTTAGTATTTTTTTTAAAATTATTTGGTTATAAAACGACTCATTCCATATCAGTATACATTCAAAAAAATCTCAAATTGAATACTGAAGTCGTGAATCAATTAATTCAAATCTCGATCTAGAGTTGAATGAACGCTCGCCAAAAATTGTTGAGTTTTGAGAGTCGCGACGCCGTTTTAAGAGGAAACATTGAAAACCTTTTTTAGACAGAGAAAATGGGTTCGGGGGTCAGGTTACGTGTTGGGAAGAACCGAGAGTTCACCCAACACGCCTCGTCCGTAGAAGAGTCTTTCTTTGTTCAACATCCAATCCATTCAAATGTGTGTGCAAAATATGTGTAACAAGATATGTGTAAAATGCATAAGAGTGCTTTGTTTTATTACTCATCAAGGGGAATACAATTTGTAAGCCATTGACCCTGGGAGGCTACATCCCACTTTACATCGAGGACCAACAGAACTTACAAGTGAAATGTGGTCTTTGCAGAGAGTCACTTGTGTCGCGTGACACAGGACTCCAACTGTCCAATTGTGTCGCGTGACATGAGTTAACCGTCTGCAGGAACCTTACAATGTGAGCATAGATCCAACAGAGAATGAATCAAATCCCAATACAATATCAATACAACTTAGATATCAATGAATTCACAATAGATTGACCAATGGAATGTGGATATAGGGAGATCCACACTCCCTTGGCCAATAGGCAACAAAATCCAACAAACTCACATCCTTAATATTAACAATACCAAGCAAAGCTAATTAAACAGAGAGATCGGCAGTTGGGACTTGATAATTGGGGACGATCTAAAACAGATTACAAAGGAAAGAGGTCTCTGCAGATAGGTCATGTATGTCGCATGACACATCTCACCAATGACCATATATGTCCGGTGACACAGGATCACTTGGAGACGAAGGTGTCGCGTGACATACATAAGCCATCTGCAGAAACTAACAGGATGAACACAGAATCAACAGAAAGCTATACAGATCTAATCGATTAACTAAATTACAAACGAAATACAGAAACAACACCAAATCGACCCCGGGAGTGTGGATATGGGTAGATCCACACCCCTTTGGGGTTCAAACACCAAGTTCAATCAAATATTCAACAATAGAAGCTCAATTGCACGAATTATTCAAGTTAAACAGAGAGATTGCGATTGGGATTCAGTAATTCAGATAGCTAGGATCTAATTACTGAATCCAAACAGAAGTAAATGCTAGAATTATGAGAAATTAAGCAAGAGAGAGAGAGAAGAGGGAGGTTGGAGAATCGTTACCCTTGATATTTCCACGAATCCTGTATCTAGTCAGATACAGAACCCTTCAATTCGTCACTTCTGATCTGGAAGGATTGATGCAAGGGGTCCAAGTGCTATGGCTTGAGAAAGGGGTTTGGATGGGAAGGAATTGGGTAGGTTGAAGGTAGGAGAGAGAGAGGGTTGTGTTTGGGAGTTTCGTTACGGTGCAAATTCTGCAGAGTAACAGTAGGCTGAAGTTGGGATCCTTTTTCTGAGAGGGGGAGGGTCTTATTTATAGGCTGCAGTTGGTGACCTCAGTGTGTCGCACGACCTTACACGTCCACTTTCCATGCCTCAAGCTGTCGCGTGACACAAGGTGGTTCAACCGCTTTTGGCGCCAAAACCAGTTTCTGGAACATTCCGGGAAAATACCCAAAAGGTCCAACAGGTTTTATTCCCAAGAGGTCCTTTGGCATGAATAATGTACCAAAAGGTACTTCCTTCGCGGGAAACTCATGAAACGTTTCCGAAAGTCTCGGGTTCGGCCGGGAATTTACCAAAACGCCCCTTAATGCAATTTTATTACATTAAAATGCATCTAAAAAGGTTGCGAATTGGATTGGCATACTTACAGAGCCCCTCGGCAACGTCACTTTTGGAAAAAGTGGTGTTGTCGATAAAATAAGACCCAATCCCAATGAGCATAGAGGGATAAGGTAACGGGCTAGAAGGGTGAATCGGGGAGTCTAATGGCTGGACCTTTCTGAGAAAGGATTCCTACGTATCCCTTTAAGAAGGAAATCAAGCCAAATCGTAGTTCGGAAAAAACCAAGACTAACTACAAGCAAGAAAGGGGTAGAAATGTGTCTTCATACCTTTGCTGTGCTTACCTGTGACTTCTTGCGGGGTCGATACTACTGCGGTTGGCTAGTAACTTCCTTTCATGCCAGGTTGTAGCTGCCGGAGGGTCTCATGCTGCAACTGGTATTTGCGAGTAGCTGCCGGAGGGTCTCATGCTATCGCTGTTGACGAGTTGTAGCTGCCGGAGGGTCTCATGCTGCAACGGGTCTTTTGTGGATGCCAGGGGTCTCATACCACTTCTCTAATGCAGGGTAGTTGCCGGAGGGTCTCACACTATTGGGTATGCATGTTTTAACCCTCCTATTTTTGTATTAGATTTGATTGATACCATAACCTCCTGTCTATTTTAAGGACTTTAGGACCCTATGTAATGAAGCTTAGACTTCAATTTTTTTAGTTAAGTCCATTTTATAGATTAGGTTAAATTTAGGCTTGAAGACTGGCACAAGACTCATTGGAATTGAGAGTTGCAGTTCAAAGTTTCAAACCGCTCCTTCCAACCGCCCTAGCAAAACCGCCCTTAGCATTTGCTTGGTGAAATCCTTTGTTTGAAACTACTCTTGAACTACTCCAGTGCAACCGCCCTATGATGAACCGCACCTTGCAGCTCATCATCAACCGCACTTTGCAACCTCACTGGAGTTACCAACCGCTCCTGTCAAACCGCCTACTCCAGAACCGCTCCAATGATTGAGACTTGAAGTAAACCACCTTTTGTCATTATAATCCACATCAGCAATACTCAATGTCAACCACCTTATCTTGTCACGTGATTCAAAGTCAGAGAAGATCTGCAAGGATCTTGAAAAGGTGACAGGTGTCCAAACCTCATTGCTTGCAGCTGGAGCATTATCAGCTTTATCTGCAACTACTGTACCAAAGGACAAAAGTGGTTGCTGTGGACCAATAAGAAAGCATCAAGTACTGTCCTTCAACAGCTGTGTCCAACGGCTACATTTTGGATGCTTGGGTATAAATACCCCTAATCTTCACCATTTGAAGATTGCTTGAAAAATTGAGAAGTGCTGTGTTCATAGAAGCTGAAGCTCTGCCCAGAAATTGTTCAACCCTTTGAATCTTCATCTTCATACTTCAAGAAATATTCCTAGCCCAGAAATCAAGCCTTAACACATTCAAGAATCATTGTGCTCTACATCTCACAGATTTAAAGAGCCTTGATCTTGTTCTCACACACACACCTCATTTGTTCTAATCACATAGATTAAACACTTGAGATACACTGGTTATAGTTTTGGATTTGTTCTTCATAGCAAAGATTTTATTGTACCTTGTAATCTCACAATATTTAATATAAAATCTCTCTTAGAAATCCAAGACTAACCATCTTGGTAGTGGACGTAGATCGTTTATCGATTGAACCACTCCAAATAGCGTGTTCTTACTTTCTGCAATTATATTTCTTGTGCTTACTAATTATTTATCTTTGTCTCTGTTTGATCTTTATTTAGATATCCATTATTGTGAAATAGTGTTTGGAGTTAACAGTGTCAAAACCTCACTTGTTTGTAAACCGCACGTACCAACTACTTTATTAAAACCGCTTTACAAACCTCCTCTATCAAAACCGCTTTGTAACTCTAAATATTCCGCTGTGCATTTTACACTATCACTTGCAGTCTATTATCAACTGCAAGAGGATTTTGTAAGCAAGAGGTTTAGTTTTTAAAAGAGGGCGAAAAATTTTATACAGCTATTCACCCCCCCTCTAGCTGTATTTTCACCCTTGTTGCCACCTTTGGGACCAACAAGTGGTATCAGAGCAAACACATTTTAAAACCACTGTTTTTCAAGCTTAACAGCTTGTGTGCCGATTCGATATGGCAACCTCAAAGACAATGACTACTGTTAACTATTCACACATTCCAATGTTGGACGAAGACCACTTTGACATCTGGAAGTGCCGAATGCTTATTCATTTGGAAACTATAGATGAAATGCTGGTGGAGTGCGTGATCAATGGCCCGTTAGTTCCAATGAAGGCCAACACAGATGCAACCACCAGTGCAACAATCCCAGAGGTCAAAAAGCCAAAAGAAGAGTGGTCGGATGAAGAGAAAAGATTAGTTGCCTTGGACAGCAAGGCGAGGTTCATCATTTCTGGAACCCTCCATGTATCAACTTTACAGAAAGTGATGTACCTCAAAACCGCAAAGCAGATGTGGGATGCCATAGAGAGCTACCTAGAAGGTGACGAAGAGTGCAAGGAAAACAAATTATACACTGTTGAAAGATCCTACAACAACTTCAACAGAAAATCCAACGAAACCTTGCGTCAAACCTACGATCGCTATGTTGAGGTAGTTAATGCTTGTAGATCTCTTGGTAAAACTTTAACCAATAAGGAAATCAATATGACTTTCCTATCTGCTTTAGGTTCTAGATGGGTAAATAAGGCTACCTCTCTAGAAGACTCCAAAGTATTGGGTACTTGGTCGTTAAGTAACTTGTATGCCAATCTTAGAGTCTATGAACTTAAATTAAATCATATTGAAGAGATAGAAGGGAAAACCAAATCGCTTTCTATGTCTCGTAGTGGAACATGAAGAGAAACCATCCACATCCAATCAAACCACCGATCCTTCCATATCAACCTCATCGCTCATCGAGATGGATGATGATGATTTTGCCATGTTTGTGAAAAGATTCCAAAAATTTAGAAAATCTTCAAAACCTCTCACAAAATCATTTTCAAAAGGCAAACCTCCTGCAACATTTTCTAGGGCTGCAGATACAAAGAAGAAGAGTGACTTGGTTTGCTACAACTGTAGGAAACCTGGCCACTTTGCATCCGAGTGTCCACAACCTAAATATGAATACATGAAAAAGAAAACTTTTCCTTCGAAATTTTCTCATCGTAAGGGAATGGTTCTTTGAGGAGGAAGAGAATTCCAAGGAATTAGCAACTTGGATTGAAACAGATTCCGAGGATGGAAGTGACGGTGAAACCGAAGAGGTTAACCTCTCGCTTAATTGCGAAGCTTCCGATGACTCGGATTCTCGAATCATTTGAGTTGCCCGATATGGAAGAAAAGGAGGTTTTTGCAAAACTTCCAAATTATAAATTGGATGATGATATTAAACTTACACCTAGCATAAAGATAGGAAATTGTTCGTATTCACGTCCCATTTTCTCATCCAAAACTGCTCCACCTTCAAAAGCTATTCCAAAGAAAATTTTGAAAAAGGTGGTGGAAGAGGTTTCTCCCATGGAACATGAAAGGATGTTCAAAGAAGCTGAAATGGTGATCCATCAATTCTCTAATCTTAAGAAAGCCTTAAGCTTAGCTCATGATGAACTTAATCTGTACAAGACGGAGAAAACTGTGATGAGGTCTGAAATTTCTAATCTTAAGGACCAAATCAAACAGATGACTCCTCTTGCTGATCAAAACCGCATCCTTGAAACTAAGGTTGCTGCACTTCAACTCAGGAATGATGACTTGGTAACCCAAATCGACGATCGCCAAAAGATTATTGATTCATGGCTCAAGTCTCAATCCACCAAGGATAAAATCATGGACTTCCAAGTTCCTCCTGGAACTAAGGATGGTCTAGGGTTTGGATCCGAGGAAGAGGAGAAGTGTGCATCCTCGAGTGAAAAGGATGAGGAATTTCCAGAACTAACTCAAGAAATTCCCAAGGAGAAGCATGCTAAAGGAAAGGGTAAAGGACGAAAAATAAATTATGTCTACCCTAAAGGAAAGCAATATGGAAAGAATTCTGTGTTAAAACCTAAGGATTACGTAAGGGGTGAAGAGGAAATGGCTTATGGAATTGGTCGCATACCGCTCCAACCGCTCCCGGTGGTAAAGGTAGTGCTGCCAACTCCGGGTTTGACCGCGCTTCTTCGACCGCTCCTCCCCGCCTTCAAAAGGTGAATAGCGTTCCCAGGAAATACGTGGTCAAACCAAAGCCTGTTCCCTTTATTTCAGCTGGACTCTTAGCTGGAACTGCTCCTCCAAAACCACTTCCTTGTCCCAAACCGCATGCAACTCCTAAGAAGAGTAAGGAGTTAGTAAAACCTCATGAAGCTTGTAGCTATTATAAATGTTCTGTATGTGATGGTTTAGGTCACAAGGCTGCAGAATGCCTTTTGTGGTTCACATCCAATGCCAGAAGAGTAAACCTCCTTCGTCAAGGGTGTGGGTCGTAAAGGGTTGCTAACTTCAGGACCCAAGGAATAAAGGGGGACCTCGTTCTTAATGTTTACATTTCAGTCCTCTCGCTTCATGGCTGGTCACTCCAAGGATAATGAATGGTATCTTGACAAAGGGTACGCTCAAGACATATATTTGGAGATAGATCATTACTTGAAGATGTCGTTGAAGCAAGTGGTCCGTCTGTAACCTTTGGTGACAACAACAAAGGCCAGACCATTGGATATGGTGTTATAAGGAGAGGAAACCTAACTATTGAGAAGGTTTCTCTTGTCGATGGACTCAAGCACAACCTCCTTTCAATTTCTCAATTTTGCGACAAATGAACGCTTTGCAACTTCACGTCATCAAATTGCTTTATCAAAGATAGCATTTCCGGCGTCACTCTACTCACGAGGATTCGTAAGAGTAATATTTACATTATTGATCTAAATTACGCATGTAGTATTACTAATCTCTGTTTTGTAGCTAAGAATGTGAGCGAAAATAGTTGGCTATGGCACAAGAGGTTGAGCCACTTGAACTTCAAGTATCTTGCAAAAATTGGTAGGGAAAACCTCGTTCGTGGTTTACCCAAAGTGGCTGACCACCATCCTGAGAGAAATGCGGTGCATGCCCGGATAAGCGCCGCGTCGTCTTTCACCGCAAGACCGCTCCTTCAACTTCAAGATGCTTACAACCGCTTCACATAGATTTGTTTGGACCCGTAACCACCGGCCAACATTGGAGGAAATAGATATACCTTAGTGGTGGTGGATGATTATTCAAGATATACGTGGGTTGAGATGATGATCTCCAAAGATGATTGCTATGAGGTTCTCACCGCACTTTTTAGACGGCTCCAAACTCAAAAGAAGATGACATCGTTAGTGTTCGATCAGATAATGGAACAGAATTTAAGAACAACGGTGTTGCTCAGTATTGTGATGACCATGAGATTGATCACAATTTTTCAACTGCTGGTGTTCCACAACAAAATGGGGTTGTGGAAAGGAAGAATAGGACGTTGATTGAGGCTGGAAAGACTATGATATCTGAAGCGAAGCTACCTCAGTATTTTTGGGCTGAAGCAATCAATACCGCATGCTTCACTCAGAACCGCTCCCTCATCAACAAAACCTATAACAAGACTCCTTATGAGCTTTGGCGAGGAAGAACCCCCAACATTGCATTCTTCAAGATTTTTGGCTGCAAATGTTTTGTCCTCTACAACGGAAGAGAAAATAGAGGTAAATTCGGAGCCAAGGCCGACGAAGGTATTTTTGTTGGGTATGCTAAACATTCAAAAGCTTTTCGTGTTTTCAATAAAACTAGTTTAAAAATAGTTGAGTCTGTCCATGTTACTTTTGATGAGCATTCTCTCCTTGAGCCACATTTGGCTCCAAATGTTGCTGATGATTTTGTTGAGCTCATGAACCAGGTGAACCATCCCAAACCGCACCGGAACCTCAACCTCAAAATCCAGCACCCTCAACTGAACTTCCCTCAAACCGCAATTCTCAAACCGCACCTGAAGTTTCTACTCCAGATGCAACTACCAGGGAAGAAGAAGTTGAAAATTCCCCTATCCAGCTTATAGAACCTCTTCGTCAACTTACCTTCCATGACTTCGCTGAAGGATCTAGCGACGTTCCAATTGAAGATCTTCAGCAAACCTCAGTCCAACCAGACTTACCCCCGGAGGTTCGTGAAGTCGCGGTAGCCACCCCCTCACAAATGTGATTGGTGATCTGTTTTTCGGTGTTCAAACAAGGAGATCAAACTATGACGAGCATACTTCTCTTTTATCTCAAGTTGAACCCAAGAAGATTGATGAAGCACTCCAAGATTCCAGTTGGGTCGTTGCTATGCAAGAAGAACTCAACCAGTTTGAAAGATGCAAGGTCTGGACTTTGGTGCCTAGACCTCAGGATCAAGGAGTGATAGGAACCAAGTGGGTATTTAGGAATAAGATGGATGAGAATGGAAGCATCACTAGGAATAAAGCAAGGTTGGTCGCACAAGGATATAGGCAAGAAGAAGGAATAGATTATGATGAAACCTTTGCTCCAGTTGCAAGATTGGAAGCTATCAGAATTTTCTTAGCCTACGCCTCTTTCAAGCATTTCAAATTATATCAAATGGACGTAAAGAGTGCATTCCTCAACGACGAACTGCAAGAGACCGTGTATGTTGCCCAACCACCTGGATTTGAAGACTCCAAATTTCCCAATCATGTCTACAAACTCCAAAAAGCTTTGTATGGACTTAAGCAAGCTCCAAGGGCATGGTATGAGACTCTTTCCAAATTTTTACTAGAAAAAGGATTTAAACGCGGTAAAATTGATACAACTCTTTTTATTGCCAAATATAATGAGCATACTTTACTTGTTCAAATTTATGTTGATGATATTATTTTTGGTTCTACTAATGAGTTGCTTTGTAAGCGTTTTGAAAAGCTTATGAAAAGCAAGTTTGAGATGAGCATGATGGGAGAATTAACATTCTTCCTCGGGCTTCAAATCAAGCAATGCGAAGAAGGTATTTTCCTCAGCCAAGCCAAATACACCAAGGAATTGATAAAGAAGTTTGGATTAGAAAATGCTAAAGCATATGATACTCCAATGGCCACCGGCAATAAGCTAGATAAGGATCTCAAAGGTAAGAAAGTTGATCAGACTTTATATCGAGGTATGATCGGCTCATTACTTTACTTAGCGCTAGTAGGCCCGATATCATGTTTAGTGTACGTGTATGTGCTCGCTACCAAGCGAGATCCTAGAGAAGCACATCTTATTGCGATCAAGCGTATAATCCGCTATTTATACTGGAACCACTAACCTTGGACTTTGGTATTCCAAAGATTCGAACTTCGATCTTGTAGGTTATTCGGATGCGGATTATGCGGCTTGTACTATTGACGGAAAAGCACTAGTAGTACTTGTCATTTCCTTGGAAATAGACTAGTTGCTTGGGCCGGCAAAAAGCAAGCTTCGGTTTCGAGTGTCTACCACGAAATTTGAGTATATTCTTCTTGGTAGTTGTTCTTTGTCAAATCCTTTGGATGAAGCAGCAGTTGGTGGACTATGGAATTGAAGAAGGAAATTGCCCAATCATGTGCGACAACACTTCAACAATTTCAGTCTCTAACAACCCTGTCATGCACTCCAAGACCAAGCATATTGATATCAAGTATCATTTCCTCAAAGACCATGTAGAGAAGAGGAATATCCATTTAGAGTATGTGGGGACAGATAATCAGATTGCGGACATCCTCACCAAGGCTCTTGACTCCAAGAGGTTTTCCTTCCTCAGAGGAGAAATGGGTATGCTTGAACTTAAATGATTCCATACTTTTTATTGACTAACTTGTGTGTTGAGTTTAGGATGTATTTCTTATTGAAAACTTAAACCGCACCATTGTTGAACCGCGTTCATTCAAACCGCATGAGTGGTCAACCGCCTCTGCAGACAACCGCATATTCCCAACCGCATGCTGCTTATGACCGCTCCATCTTCAACCGCCTTCAACATATGGTATTTTCAAAATCAAGTTTTTAATTTTTTACTATGCGGTTTAAAATCTTTTCAACCGCACTGCCACGTGGACCCAAGGTAAGTTCTTTTATTTTTCATTTCAGTCCAAATTTTGACATAAGGGCATTTTTGCAAATGTTTTCCCACGTTATTTCAAAATTTAAATGCATTTAATGCAAAGGGAACATTAGCATTTAAAGCTATCTTGTCAGCCGTCATTGGCAATAGAGAAGAAGATGAAAGGGTGCAACAGAGGAATGATTTCTTTTATGGGAAAATCAAATAGTCTTTTCAAGCTTGTCCTTTGTTTGAGATTTTCCTATAAATGAAAACCAACTCTTACAATTTCAACTTTCCAACACTTGTCACTCTACGCACCGTCCTTTCTACCAAACTTCATCTTCTTTCTCTCTCTACCAACTCATAACCTACAAAACTTCATTTTTAAACCTTGAATCTTCAATGGCTCCCAAAGCACCATTTCTTGATATGGTATGTTCTTCTAACTTCATCTTTCTTTATTTTACGCAAAATCATCCTTGAAACAGCCATTGTTGGACCTTCAAAGTTGCGAAACCCTTGGATGAATTTTTGTTCATAACTGCTTTATCTGTTTATCATTTTGTATGATTTCAGTTGGGTTTTGCTCGGATTTGTTGTTAGATTCTTTATATGTAATTTATTTTACGATCAACCAATGATTTGAACACTGGTTTTGGACTTTAAACTTTTCTCATTCGAAAACCCATTTGAGTGTTCTTGCTTGTTGGTGTTGATTCTGAGCAAAGTATGAATTTTTTATGTTATATTGTTAATCTACTGCTCAATGTGATCATTTTGACATATTATTTGTTGATTTTGGTGAACTTTTGTTGAATCTCTGTTCTTAGTGTTCTAAGTGTTCTTCGTGTTCATCATGCCTTCAACTTGACTGTTCATATGCCATGTTAAAATTGTCACATGTTTTGGTTCATTTGATTTTCACACATGTTTTTATACTTAGAAAATTTTTCTATAAAATTTTTATGCACTATTGTGAATAATCAACCGCATGCCTTGATTGTTTGGAACCGCATTCATGAAAATTCCTTGATTCCAACCGCATGTTCCTTTCAAAACCGCATTCTCATTAGAACCGCATACTATCTATGGACCGCACGTTACTTTGAACCGCATGTCTGTTAGTTATTTAATTTACTCTTTTGAAACCGCATGCTAAATTTGTTTGAGATATTACTTAGTATATAGGCTGGACACCATAACCTTCCTCTCCAAGCACCGCTTGCAGTGTGGGATAAACTTGGATTACAATGCCACGTACTAGTATAATCTCTTACATATTTTCTAAGTGTTTTAATTATATTCACAATTTACTTGAGGTTTGGAGTTCTCAATATTTTCAACCGCATCAATTGCCAACCGCATGGATGCCCAAACCGCTTGTGCATTGTGAATCACTTTTTGGATCTAAACCCTTTGTTTCATTTTGTAGGATCCTAAATTCTTTATTCCAGGCTATGAGATCAATGAGCCTGAGCTCCAAGGAGATGCTCTTGGTAGAGAGATGATAAGAAGACTCACTACCTCTGGAATCCTCCCTCTCTTCAACAAAGGCCAATCTTATATCATTCCTTCTTTTGTGGATCAGTTCTACTCCTCTGCTGTTCTAGGAGACAGAGAATTATCAGATGGCACCAAGATCAAATGCCTGGTTGGCAGTGTTGAAGGCTTCGATATATCCATTGATCATCTGGATATTAGAAGTACTTATGGATTTCATGTGTCAGGATGCCCCATGGAGGTTGATCAGGAAGTGTTGGATGCAACCGCTCTATCAGCATCAATCGACCTCTCTATCGAGGTTATTACAAGAAGAAGGCAAGGAGGGAATTTGGTGAGCTTATGAGCCACTTGGGCTATTTAGTAGGAATGTACGTGTGTGGTAAGGCGGCAACCACAACAACTTCACTACTCGGCAATGGACTTGCTTTCTTTGTGCCATTTATAATGGAATTAAGTGAATTGGCCCAAGATTTTGATGAAGGAAGCTGGCTAGCTCCATTGATGCTTATCAATCCAAAATCAAAAATGAACACCAGAGATGGAGACCATTCTGCAGGCTCCTAACCGCGTTGTTCACAAGCTATCAACACTTGGAGGATCTCGGACTCTCAACTCTGAGTTATCGGTGCCAATGGGTGAAGGTGACTCCCTTGGAACCGGGGTTTGTCACAACTTCGAGATACTCATTTGGAGATACCCGGTACAAATTTCTATATGATGCTTTGATACTCTCAACCCCAAGGAGTTCTATGTTGAAATGTCTCCAGCAACCGCGGTTACTGCTCTAGGAAAGGCAATCAAGAAGGCCTCTAGAAGGAAAAACATTGTCCTAGAACCGCAGACCAAGAAGCCAAGGACCGCACCATCTAAACCGCGTGTTCAAACCGCGGTGCTAGTCCAAGTGCTAAGCCTCGGGAGAAATTTGGTTTGAGAGATGAGCCTGCGATGAGGAAGAAGAAGAGGATCTTTGGAATTGCCCCTCTTATCAAGAAGGCAAAAGCGTGAAGGCTGCTGCGCAATCTCACGAGAGGAAGATAAGGTTGCTTTTTATAAAGCAAAAATTGATAAGTTGGAAAGAAGGGCGGGGAATTGAGGAAGGGCGCGAGGAAAGAAACCATCTTCTGAACCGCTTGCTACCTCTCAACCGCAAGCTCAAGTTCAACCTCCTGTTCAACCGCAACCCCAACCGCAATCCCCTCCTCAATCCCAACCGCTTCAAACTCCTCCAACCTCACCTATTCAAACCTCTTCCCCAATTCCTACCCAACACCTTTCTCCTTCCAAATCTCTTTCCCCCAAACCGCTCTCTCCTTCTCCACCTCCCAAGATTGCAACCACTCAGGGGGAGAATCCCAAGAAGAGAAGATTCAAGCAAATGGCCAAGAAAACAACTCCTCCAAAGAAACACTATCTTCACACCATTGCCAAATCCAACATCAAAATACCTGGTGAAACCTCCTCATACTTTGATAAATCCTCCTCTCATTCCAATTCAAATTCATCATCCCCTTCTGAATTTCAAACCCCTCAAAATCAAGCCACCTCAAATCCCAAAGCCTTCAGAATGGACATCCAAGCCATCGGCGAGGCCCGGCCCATTCAACCTCTAGACTTAGAACTCCAGCTCCTTCACCACAAAATTCTCCCTCACATCATTCATCCCCTCATATATCAAACCACACCCATAAATCCCCTTCTAAATCACCTAACTCTTCCCCACAAAAATCCCATTCAACTCATTCCAACCCAATCACTTCAAATCCTCCTACCACTTCTATACCCATCCCAACCGCCCCCATCCCAACCGCCCCCATGCCAACCGCCCCCATCCCAACCGCCTCCATCCAAACCGCCCCATCTACCTTACCTCCTACTCTACCCATCTCAACTCAAACCTCATCCCCTTATACAGTTCCTGCCTCACGCATTTTCCAAACCCTATTGTCTCAAATACCTCAAACCGCTCCTCCTACCTATTCTGAACCGCCTCCTGCCTTCACTTTCATTCCCTCATCTTCAACTCCTCCACCCTCGACTACTCCCAAATCCTTTCCACCCTTAATCTTATTCAGTCCCAACTCCTCATAAACCAAGGCCACATTATCAAACTGACCGCTTCTAATGCCTCCCTTGAAGCTTCAAACCCATCTGAAGCTTGCTGAATCTCAATCCCATCTGATTGCCTCTCAAACCCTTCAAATGGCTGATCATAAGAACTCACTCAAGAGTTTTGCTCAGAGACTTGATGCCATTAAGGGGGAGAAGGATCTAGCAAACATTGTCAAATCCTCGGTGATTCTTGCTTTGAAGGATTCAAGAAGGATTTAGGCGAAGGTATTGTTCAAATTCAATCATTTGGAGATTCGATCTCAAGGAAATGATTTCTCGGCTTGCAACCTCCTCCAAAACCGCCTTTGATTCCCTCAGTGAATTCCTTAAAGCTGTCAATTCTCAACCGCCTTCTACTCAAGACTTTCAAACCGCCTTGAATGCGGTTGAAGCAAATATTCTTACGGAAATTGATGATGTCAAAGAGAAGTGGAGATCAAGACAAACTCCCTTGATGATGCTTTGATGGCCAAGTTAAATGAAGTCAAGGATGAATTCAATGACCGCCTTGAAAATATCAAGTTAGGATTCACCACCAAACTTGAAGCCACGATCAATGAGCTGAAATCCTCCATCAAGTATTTGTGAATCTTGATGAAATAGCTGAAGCTCTCTCTTCTCGGACCGCGGCGGTTCGGGGAGGTTCAAACTTTGTACAATTCATTGAACTCCTCCTTTCACACCTTGATTGATGAGCTAAGCGATCAAGTATCGATAACTCCAAGGCGGTCTACGATGCCAATCTCAAGATTGATTCTCAAGCAAATATCTTAGAGAGATTGGTGACCGCTCAAGGAAGGACCGCGAAGAGGTGAGAAAAATTAGAAAATCCACGAAGTCTGAAACCTCTGCATCAAATCTTGCCGGGAACCACGAGATCAATCAACCGCGGCGGCGGCAAGGTCAAGAACCGCATCAACCTTAAACCGCTATTGCTCTGTACTTTTTTTTAACTCTTTTGTTGTTGGACCGCACTCTCATTGTATTTCCTTTTATCCAACTTACTCTTGTTTTTGTTTGTAACCCTGTAATTTTCTTTCATTCCTGTTTTGTAACCACTTGAGGAATTAATGGAAATTGCATCATGGTTCCAAAAAACCTTGTTCATATCAAACTGCTTGTTTGTAGAACAATAAAACCTCTTATGGTTTTAAACCTCATTCAAATATTTTTCAACTTAAAATCATATTTTTTGAATTGAAGTTTAAACATTCAGTTTAAACCGCACTTTGAACTCAAACTCATATTTCTTAAAGTGCACTGAATGCATTTCTCTACTTTCCATATTGTAAGTTTTTATCTCTTAGAAAGTATAGAAATCTATAGCTTAAGCTAAGTGTGTGCATTGACTTGGGACATGAATTACCATGTTAATTCTTATGGACATATTTTTACCAAGTACAATGTTTGCTTTAGTTATAGTAGGTAATGGCATCAATCAAATAGGGGGAGATTGTTGGGTATGCATGTTTTAACCCTCCTATTTTTGTATTAGATTTGATTGATACCATAACCTCCTGTCTATTTTAAGGACTTTAGGACCCTATGTAATGAAGCTTAGACTTCAATTTTTTAGTTAAGTCCATTTTATAGATTAGGTTAAATTTAGGCTTGAAGACTGGCACAAGACTCATTGGAATTGAGAGTTGCAGTTCAAAGTTTCAAACCGCTCCTTCCAACCGCCCTAGCAAAACCGCCCTTAGCATTTGCTTGGTGAAATCCTTTGTTTGAAACTACTCTTGAACTACTCCAGTGCAACCGCCCTATGATGAACCGCACCTTGCAGCTCATTATCAACCGCACTATTGCAACTTCTCTGGAGTTACCAACCGCTCTGTCAAAGCCTACTCCAGGAACCGCTCCAATGATTGAGACTTGAAGTAAACCACCTTTTGTCATTATAATCCACATCAGCAATCCTCACTGTCAACCACCTTATCTTGTCACGTGTTTCAAAGTCGGAGAAGATGCGCAAGGATCTTGAAAGGTGACAGTGTCCAAACCTCATTGCTTGCGGTGGAGCATTATCAACTTTATCTGCAACTCTTGTACCAAAGGACAAAAGTGGTTCTTTGTGGACCAATAAGAAAGCATCAAGTCTTGTCCTTCAATTTGTGTCCAACGGCTACATTTTGGATGCTTGGGTATAAATACCCCTAATCTTCACCATTTGAAGATTGCTTGAAAAATTGAGAAAGTCTTTGTGTTCATAGAAGTTGAAGCTACGCGAGAAATTGTTCAACCCTTTGAATCTTCATCTTCATACTTCAAGAAATATTCCTAGCCCAGAAATCAAGCCTTAACACATTCAAGAATCATTGTGCTCTACATCTCACAGATTTAAAGAGCCTTGATCTTGTTCTCACACACACACCTCATTTGTTCTAATCACATAGATTAAACACTTGAGATACTGCGGTTATAGTTTTGGATTTGTTCTTCATAGCAAAGATTTTATTGTACCTTGTAATCTCACAATATTTAATATAAAATCTCTCTTAGAAATCCAAGACTAACCATCTTGGTAGTGGACGTAGATCGTTTATCGATTGAACCACTCCAAATAGCGTGTTCTTACTTTCTGAAATTATATTTCTTGTGCTTACTAATTATTTATCTTTGTCTCTGTTTGATCTTTATTTAGATATCCATTATTGTGAAATAGTGTTTGGAGTTAACAGTGTCAAAACCTCACTTGTTTGTAAACCGCACGTACCAACTACTTTATTAAAACCGCTTTACAAACCTCCTCTATCAAAACCGCTTTGTAACTCTAAATATTCCGCTGTGCATTTTACACTATCACTTGCAGTCTATTATCAACTGCAAGAGGATTTTGTAAGCAAGAGGTTTAGTTTTTAAAAGAGGGCGAAAAATTTTATACAGCTATTCACCCCCCCTCTAGCTGTATTTTCACCCTTGTTGCCACCTTTGGGACCAACACACACTACTTCTGTTTCTCTTCGTGGATGCCAGAGGGACTCATACCACTTCTCTAATGCAGGGTAGTTGCCGGAGGGTCTCACACTACTGCTGCTTCTCTTCGTGGATGTCGGAGGGACTCATACCACTTTTCCTTCTTCTTTGCTGGGGATGGGTATAGCTGTCGGGGGTCTCACGCTATTTCTTCTCTGCTCTGTTGGGGATAAATGTAGCTGCCAGGGGTCTCACGCTACTTCTTCTGTTCTGTTCTTTGTCGTTGATAAGTATAGCTGCCAGGGGGCTCACGCTATCTCTGCTTTTCTGTTCTTTGCTGATAATTATAGCTGCCAGGGGACTCATGCTATCTCCTTTCTGTTCTGTGCTGATAAGTGTAGCTGCCAGGGGACTCATGCTATCTCCTTTCTGTTCTGTGCTGATAAGTGTAGCTGCCAGGGGACTCACGCTATCTCCTTTCTTCTTTGTTCTTTGTGGATGCCAAAGGGACTCATACCACTATGTCGGTGCAGGGTAGTTGCCAGGGGACTCACACTACTTCTTTCCTGCTCGCTTGTTGTTCTTTTACCGATTTTGCTGTTGGACGGTCTTTGTTGATTGTCGCTTTTCTTTTGTGTCCTGGGTTTTGCTTGGGAAACTGGGGACTCTGCTTTTGTTTGTGCCTCGATGCTACTGGTCTCTGGAAGTTTTTTTTGTCAAGCCGGGGATTCTGCTTTCCGGGGAATTGGCTTCTTTCTTGGGATTGTGGGGCTGCTGGTCTTGTTGAGCTCTGCTTGGGGGCTATCACAGATACAGGCCTTTTTTGTTCTTTCTCTTTCTTTTTCTCCGGTTTGGCACGAGGGCCGATCTTGGGATATGGTGAAGCTCTTTTTCTGATTGTTGTACCTGCGAGGGTCTTAGGCCGTAACTGCTTGTTGGTAGGTAGCTGTCTAAGGTCTCAGGCTACCGTTGGTTCTGCTGAGGGATAGGTTGTGGCCTCTGTCACTTGTCGATGCTTGTCGGGTGGCCATTCGCATGACGGTCTTTGCAATACAGGCTTTGAAGTCGTCGGGACCGGTGATCATTATTGCTTGGGTTCTGTGGCAGCTGGGGCTCTTCTTTCTTTGACAGGCATTTATTTGGGGTCTGAGGCTACCACTTGTTGACGCTTCTTTGGGGAGGTTGACAGAGATGCGAACTCTTTGTCTCGGTTTATCATGCAAAATAGGCTCACGAAGTCGTCGGGGTGAGTGAGCCTTGTTGTGCAGTTTCTAGGGCATTTGGGGCTCTTCTTTCTTTTCTTTCTTTGACAAGCACTTTGCTTGAAATTTGAGCAACTAGGGCTCTTTTTCTTGACAATCATTGTTTGAAGGCGGGGTTCTTTGGGGCTTTTTCATATGATGCGTGTGAGATCAGATGGCTGGACCTTTGGAGAAAGGTTTCCTACGTATCCCTTAAAAAGGGAATCAAGCTGGTCGTAGTTAAGGCCTTATGAAGATAATAGAGGCGGGGTGCCACTGCGGGGTTTGGAATTTCTGTCCAAGATTGTGATTCGAGGGGCAGTCCTCACGATCACATTACGATCACCTGTTTATTGTACTCTGCGGGGGGAGACACAACACTACTAGGCACTTTGCATTTTATTTAACCTCTTGCTTATGCATTATTAATCTTTTGTTGCACAAGTCCATCTCAGCTGGGGAGAATAGGGAAGTGAGGGTTTTTGCACGGCTTGATGAGCAGATGTGTAGGTAGCCATTATGCTATGAGGGATTGTGTATGGAACGAAAGGTGTTTGTGATGGGGTGGACCCTATCCCGAGGATTTGAAAAGTGTATAAGTGACGGTGTATGGAAGGTGCAGCTTAGGCAAGTCGGGGACACTCCCGGGAGTACAGATTGCAGCAGGTCCGTTGCTGGTGAGGACAAAGTGTATCGCGCGTCTGAGACAGCAAGCAGCAGAGAATGATCCCGGCTTGGCGAAGCCCCAGTTGACAGTGCAAAACAATCTTGGAGGGAATCGACAAGGAGAGCCGGAGGGATACCTTAACCAAAGCCCCAGCTTGAGGATATTCCATGCAGCTTCATCGCAGGCAGAGTCATCTTGTGGCCACAGAGGCTATTCATCTTTTCAAACCGCGATCAATCGATCATTTGGACAAGACTCGGAAGTGTTTACGTGCAGGGGCACATCCTTTGAGGGTGGGAAATGAATCCCGAGTTTTGTGTATGACACTCTCGTTTTGGGTTTGACTCTTTTGAGAGAGTATAATCATCACAAGGTGTGGAAAGTGTATGGAAGCCCCTGCTGACCGAAACGATGTTTAACTCTATCTTCCTATGATGTAGAAATAGAAGACTTGTCGAGAAACTTAAAAACTTGTCTTATTCGTGATGATCACAAAGCTGCTTAAAACCCTTTATTGTTGTTCGGGTTAGTCAACCGCCAAAACCGATATGAGCAAATATTTTCATTAATCCTGAGGAGAAAGCCCAACTGATATCGAGGATCAAATTCGGGAAGATGAACAGTGTATGGGCATGGTCCTTGAGGAGACCGGATTTTCTGAGATTTGTTTGCGATTTCGACCGAACCATTTATGGTTGCCTACGTTCCCCTCCATAGGAGGAGCTCAGGTCGCCGTAGTTCGGGTTTATCCCGAATGAAAAGAATGAACGATGAAGTTCGGGGATGTGAGGACCTTCGAGAAATTTTGAGAATCGAAAGAACGTGTCCTCTTGGAGTGTCGATGGGAGACACAGATGCGAAGCCCCAGTGGGACATTCACGGCAGGTGTTTGCGGAGGAGAAATGAAATATGCTCACATACAACGTCGAATGAACTGACGGAATTTGCACAATCTTCGCTTGATAATCTTTTGAGCCGGGATGAACTTGGCTCCGCTTTAAGCAACAATTTGTTTTAAGATCTCGATGATATTGGAATGAAACTGCTATCCGATAGGAGCTATGTTGGGTTTCAGGGTTTCGATCGGTCTTTGGGTAATTCGGGATATCATGACCTCTTAAGACGAGAGGTCGGCTAGGCTTTTTGCTGACTGTACCTCTAAAGATGAGAGGTTGGCTCTTGGGTATGTGTTTGGGATTTCTATGGCGAGGGAAATCTGTGGTTACATCTTTGTTGCCTCTAAGAATGAGAGGTCAATCTTGGCTTTGGCTAAAGGCAAAGGTAAGGGCAATGGTACTGGGAATGTCCTCTAAGATCGAGAGGACGACTTGGGATCGGTTAGAGGTAATGGTGAGGGACATCCATGCTGTCTCTTTATTCACTCTGAGACTCCTCTTGAGTAACAACCGGATCCTTTGACTTTCGCTTCTGAGAGGATCGCTGGGGACTAGGCTCTCTTTCTTTTCTTTTTTTCTCTTTCTCTTTTTGTTTCTTTTTTTTTGTATCTTCTCTTTTTTTTGTATTTTTGTCTCTCTTTTTTTTCTTTCGAGAGGAGAATTTCAGCTAGTCCCCAGGATGGATCATTGTCTTCCATCGTTCTTGAGCTTGGACACGGTCAATCTTCTTGTAAATCACGGGAGTCTCAAGGATAGTCCCTCTTCTTCTTGCGATGGCTAAATGGGTTTCAAAACGTGCCGATCTTGAACTGAAGGGGTATTATTTGGTGTGGGTAAGGTAATGGTTTCCTATGGGTGAAAGGTTTCAACCGCAGTCCCTTCCGGATGGTCTGAGCGAGATCAAGTCTTCGTCGCTTGCTTAAGCTTACTCTGAGAAAGATCCGTGCAAATTCATCGAGCAACGAGATGGCGAGGACGAAGGAAGACATGTGAGCACAGGAGATGCAATCTGGGGATTTGACAAAACCCAATTAGAGAGTGATATCAGTTGATTTTCCCACTCCGATCAATTCAAACATTAGCCATTTCAAAGCGTTGGTCAATGAGCAGCACAAGTAATCATTTGGAATAAGACCATTTCAATCGAGTGTAACGCAGGTGTTCTAGTGATGTCTCGAGTCTAGCAAGAATAGAAACAAAAATTTTATCACTGCAAATCAAAATTGGTCCATCTTGGACTCGACAGACTCATGTCCGACAGTGGACATTCTAGACCCTACGAGGACTGATTGGCTGCATCAACTTCTTCAACATTGGATGGGAGGAGGAGCATCGTTGCCATCGGTGCGGTGAGGACCTTTCTCGATCTCTTTGTCCTTCACAAGTCATCCTCCTTATCTTTAGCAATCTGAGCAAACAACCGGGCCTCTCGCTTGCGAGGAAGAATATCTTCAAGTGTAGCTCGCAACTCTTTGATGGACACACCTTTTACACTCTGCTGCTGACCCATGGGATATGAACTTCCAAATTGGTGGGCCATAGTCTTCTCTGCACCGAGCATTTTGGATTCCGCATCAGATAGACGACTGCTCGGGCACTTGAACTGCTTCCGCCTCAGGAATGTGGACCAATGAGCGCCGGGAACGAGAGCGCACACCCAACTTGCCGTAGCCTTGCAGAGGTGAAGAGGTGAAAGCGTGTATAAGGCTGATGATAGAGAATCTTTGAGGAGGTACGGGAGAGGGAAGAATACGAAAGGAGACGGACTCGTGCAACACTTATTATTGTTCAAGTAGAAATCGGTGTTTTAAGCCCTAGAGACGGTTGGAAAAGGCTAATCCTTTATTCACACAATCTAGACCTCGGGGGAACCTATGGACACATCATTCAAAAACACACCAAATGTATTGTTTCAAAAATTAATAATAGGCGATAATACCTAAACCAAACCAAAGCATTTATGGGACGAACGAGCAGCCCCAATTTCTGAAGAAATTTGGACAGCATAACGGGTATTCCTGAAGAATTTCAAGGAAAAATCCGGCATGACCTCTCGTCGGTGCACGTTGACAAAGCGACATGATCTCTCGTTAGAACATGCCGTGGGAACGACATGTCCTCTCGTGAAACCATGTTGCGATGGCAACATGCCCACACGTGCTAGGGTTTGGAGGAGGTACGAAAGTCTATTAAGAATTTTGAAACAACTCATTTTAGTGTATTTGAAAATGTCGTGTAAAAAACCAACCGTTTGGGTGAGATTTAAAAGTGTGGCGCCACCTATAATGCACTAGGGGTATGGGTTTGACATTAGGCGCTCAAGCGTAGGCGAATTTTATGGCCGTCCGCGATGCCGTCAATCGCACCCGAGGGTTCTAGATCTACGTGATGTAGTGTGCGGGATGGCTAGATTCCTTTATTTTGCAAAAATGATTTTTTTTATTTTTTATTTATTTATTTTTTATTTATTATTTTATTTATTTATTTATTTTTATTTATTTATTTTTTCTGAAAAGGGGTGATAAAGAAAAAACAACACACACACGCCCCCACAAAGTACAATAGTCAAGGATCAGCAATATTGATCACGGGGGATCGCCCCACAATCACAACCTGCACAATGGAAATCAAATCCTGCAAAGTGGCCACCTTCTGTCGTGTGACACAGGATATTGAGGGCACTATCTGTCGCGTGACAGAAGGAGTCCCATTGCCAGAATCTGAATAGCAATCAAATCAGCCCCAGCCTTCAAGCACGATGTAATATCTCAGCCCCAGCACCAACAAAACATACAACAAAGATGGGGTATAAGGGGGGAAAGGAATAAAGCAAAGCACGTAAAATGCATTTAAACACATATAATGTCATACACAAAGCACACACAAGTGAATGGAATAAATGTTGAACAATCACGAAAGTCTGACCCACTTTTGAAAAACAAGTTTCAAGTCCCCAGCGGAGTCGCCACTGAATGAACGCTCGCCGAAAATTGTTGAGTTTTGAGAGTCGCCACGCCGTTTTAAGAGGAAACATTGAAAACCTTTTTTAGACAGAGAAAATGGGTTCGGGGGTCAGGTTACGTGTTGGGAAGAACCGAGAGTTCACCCAACACGCCTCGTCCGTAGACGAGTCTTTCTTTGTTCAACATCCAATCCATTCAAATGTGTGTGCAAAATATGTGTAACAAGATATGTGTAAAATGCATGAGAGTGCTTTGTTTTATTACTCATCAAGAGGAATACAATTTGTAAGCCATTGACCCTGGGAGGCTACATCCCACTTTACATCGAGGACCAACAGAACTTACAACTGAAATGTGGTCTCTGCAGAGAGTCACTTGTGTCGCATGACACAGGACTCCAACTGTCCAATTGTGTCGCGTGACATGATTTAACCGTCTGCAGGAACCTTACAATGTGAGCACAGATCCAACAGAGAATGAATCAAATCCCAATACAATATCAATACAACTCAGATATCAATGAATTCACAATAGATTGACCAAGGGGATGTGGATATAGGGAGATCCACACTCCCTTGGCCAATAGGCAACAAAATCCAACAAACTCACATCCTTAATATCAACAATACCAAGCAAAGCTAATTAAACAGAGAGATCGGCAGTTGGGACTTGATAATTGGGGACGATCTAAAACAGATTACAAAGGAAAGAGGTCTCTGCAGATAGGTCATGTATGTCGCATGACACATCGCACCAATGACCATATATGTCGCGTGACACAGGATCACTTGGAGACGAAGGTGTCGCGTGACATACATAAGCCATCTGCAGAAACTAACAGGATGAACACAGAATCAACAGAAAGCTATACAGATCTAATCGATTAACTAAATTACGAACGAAATACAGAAACAACACCAAATCGACCCCGGGAGTGTGGATATGGGTAGATCCACACCCCTTTGGGGTTCAAACACCAAGTTCAATCAAATATTCAACAATAGAAGCTCAATTGCACGAATTATTCAAGTTAAACAGAGAGATTACGATTGGGATTCAGTAATCCAGATAGCTAGGATCTGATTACTGAATCCAAACAGAAGTAAATGCTAGAATTATGAGAAATTAAGCAAGAGAGAGAAGAGGGAGGTTGGAGAATCGTTACCCTTGATGTTTCCACGAATCCTGTATCTAGTCAGATACAGAACCCTTCAATTCGTCACTTCTGATCTGGAAGGATTGATGCAAGGGGTCCAAGTGCTATGGCTTGAGAAAGGGGTTTGGATGGGAAGGAATTGGGTAGGTTGAAGGTAGGAGAGAGAGAGGGTTGTGTTTGGGAGTTTCGTTACGGTGCAAATTCTGCAGAGTAACAGTAGGCTGAAGTTGGGATCCTTTTTCTGAGAGGGGGAGGGTCTTATTTATAGGCTGCAGTTGGTGACCTCAGTGTGTCGCACGACCTTACGCGTCCACTTTCCATGCCTCAAGCTGTCGCGTGACACAAGGTGGTTCAACCGCTTTTGGCGCCAAAACCAGTTTCTGGAACATTCCGAGAAAATACCCAAAAGGTCCAACAGGTTTTATTCCCAAGAGGTCCTTTGGCATGAATAATGTACCAAAAGGTACTTCCTTCGCGGGAAACTCATGAAACGTTTCCGGAAGTCTCGGGATCGGCCGGGAATTTTCCAAAACGCCCCCTTAATGGAATTTTATTACATTAAAATGCATCTAAAAAGGTTGCGAATTGGATTGGCGTACTTACAAGAGTTCACAAACAAAATTCTCAAATCAGTTCCCTCTTCCCCTCTCCATCTTAGTTCGATATCTCTTCATCTTCGTCGGTTCATTTTCGTCACTGATAGTTGAGTCAAGGCTAGAGATACTTCGTCATCCTCTTACATCTCGCAACCACATCAAGCTATTTCACTAGTATATTATAATCATGTCTAATTTCTAGATTCCGCCTAGATAGGCCCAACTCTGGAATCTAGCAACCGCATTGCAATTTTTTAAACCTTGCTAATTTGTTGAAAGAAAAACTAAATAGAAATATATAAATAGTAAAAGTAATGTTATTGAAATTTTGGTACTAACTTTTACATATTTCCTCCAATCCATTAAATAGTTCACAACTGTCAACAAATAAATAAATTTAATTTAAGAATAATACTTTTACTTTTTTGTACATATTTACAACAATTATAAGTAAATAGAAACAAAAAGTGATATTTTCTGTCTGAATGATATTCTCATTTTTAGCGATTGAATTTTGATGAAAAATTAAGCAAAATATAATTATTTAAATAAAATTCATTTATTATAATATAATTTCTAATGGTACATTAATAAGTAGTCTTAAAATTTCGTTGGGATAATTTACCACTAAAAAGTGGGACTATCATTTCTGAATAGAGGGAGTATTTAAAAAATGATTTGTCAAAATGACATTTTTTTTATGGAGTATTGATGACAATATTAACTAAACGAGATAAAAGTGATGGGCCAGGCCCCCAAAATTTCTACCATTACAAAGGTACGACTAATAGATGGGCCAACCCAACAGCTGCACCTCCAACAGACCAACAGTATAGACCAGTCGACAAAACTCATTGTCCGACCATCTTTGATCCCGACCTAGTTTCGTCCGATATGCAATCATCTACTTATGCTCTCTATGCCAATCCAAGGTTGGAAGTCAGGTCGACCTCGAATACTCAGGCGACCTCGACCAAACAAACACGTGCGTATATCCACGATTCTATTCATAACCGTATCATACAATCACGAATACCGTTACGCCTGCATTGTCTCCACTATTCAAGGGATTCCTAAATATCCTATGGCACCACTATATATACAGGACTACATCCAACATAATAAGGTAACGTCATCTTCAATATTTGAAATTTAAGTCGTTTAAAACAATTTATTACGAGCTAAACACTTTATCGCATCATCACGCTGGAGGGTCTTAGCCCTAGACAATCCCGGCTAGTCGGTTGTTCGTGGTTTCAGGTCTCATTAGCTAGAATACAACCTATTGCTTGACTAAGGCTGATCCGGATCATTTTCTACATCATAAGTTTGGTTTCTTTGTCGGGAAACGAAAACATTAGACCTCGAAACCTTACATAATCACAGACAAGGTATCCGATGGAAATACTGCTACTATCTCCAGCGAGCCAATCAGTGAGAATGTTGGGGGAAATAACCTAGGCACGGATGCGGGTGCTGTGAACCGTACTACTAACTTACCTCCTACTCCACCTGGGAATCCCACTAGGAGAGCCACTCGTTCCAATAGCGTGGACAACAGAATAGGGATATATGATAGAATAAGGGATAAAAGGCCCATGCCTAATCAAGGAGTGAGCCAGCAGGCTAAAAGGATCCAAACAGGTCGAACAGATGCACACGACATTGCAGGTCCCTCAACTTCACACCTTAGTAGGAAGGAGATCTTCCTGGAGCGAGCTAGATTGCTGCAGAGATTGCTTGAGGTGCAAAATGAGTTGCTCGAGCTACCCGAGTCTCCTAAAAAGGATGACAGAAGATCACAGAGGGTGGATCCTTCTCTTACCTCTTATAGGCATACTAACGGGGCCCCAGGCTGTCCGAAGAAGAAAGGATGAGTGAAAGGCCTCCCTCACCCACATCTCAGCAGACAGGACTGGCGACCTAAGGGATAGGCTCAACCAACAAAAAGAGCAAGAGGTCGACTCAGCTCAGGGAAGGCAGCTCGAAGCTGACAGAGCTCAGCGCCGGTCGCCCCAAAGAGGAGAGCGATCGCTTCACAAACGGGATAGAAGGGAAAGGACACCTCCAAGGGATGAAAGACATAGGACACTCTCTAGGAGGAAGCACCACCGTGAAGAGAGGCAAAAGTCCAATTCTATTTCCTATCAAAGAGGCGACATGGATGTTAGGGAGCTTCTCAATCTGAAAAGGAGGTTAGACGATATGGAGACAGATCGTAAGGCAACTGATGGGAAGGTCGAACGAAATGGTTGTACTCTTCGACCTTTGGCCAAGGACATGCTCGACAAAGGTCCACCTGCAGGGTTCAAGTTGCCCATGCTAGAAAACTACTCAGGCATGACCAATGCATTGAATAATATGCAACAATTTAAGGCCACTATGTGTTTGGTCTCCTTCGAGGATGACGTGCTATGCAAGGAATTAACCAGCACCTTCACGGGTGTAGTACTGACTTGGTTCCGCGGTCTATCAACTGGCTGCATTACCTCATGGAGTTATATGAGGAGGAAGTTCTTGGAGAGATTCTCCACAGCTGAGGCTCGTAAGAAGACGGTCACCGACCTAAACAACATGACTCTGGGTACGATAGAGAGTACTATGATTTATTTCATAAGGTTCAAGGAGTTGGTCGACCAAATTGAGGAATACCTTACAGATAGGGAGGTCATCAATTGCTTCAGAGAAATGGGGTGTCCTCTTGGGATTTAGATTATGAGCTCCAAGTTTGGAGAGCAACCACGAGGAAGGAGTTGTTCGAAAGGGCCTATGATGTGGCCGTGGCCGAGGAATGAAAGGACAGAAAGAGAGATAGAAGCTCGAAGCATTCTGAGGTTAGTGAGTCGACCAAGGGGGGGCAATCTAAGAATGGTGACCAAAATAAGGGAAAGAACAGGACTAGGTCAACAGAGAGAGTCCCTGAAAGCTTCACCCCCCTCACCGTTAGTCGGACAGAGATTATGAACACGGTCGACCAAGGACCTTCGGCCCGAATGAACACCCAAAATAAGTTCAGAAGGGATAATGACAAATACTGTGAGTACCACAAGGACACCAGTCACACGACGGAGGAATGCATGAGTTTGAAAAGGATCATCCAGAAGTGGGTGAATGAATGCAGGTTGGATAGATTTGTGAAGGGAGATCGTCCTGCAGGAGGAGATCGACCTACAAGGGGTATGCAAGAGCCAAGGCAGCCAAGATTGACTCAAGGAGTAATTGCTGAGGAGACAAGCAACGCAGTGCTCAAGCACAAGATCTTCCAGCTGAGTAAAGCTCCGTATGTGCCCCCCAGAAGCTGCGTTCAAGATGAGGTGATCAGTTTCTATCCGTACGAGCTAGCTGCTAGCATGATTGCGTGAGAACAAATATTGGTGATTCCAGGGCTCATAGATGAATGTACATCCATAAGGATTTTATTCGACATGGGGGCCTTCAAGGACATCCTCTACTACAAAACTTTCCTAGACATGGGTTTGACAGACGTAGGTTGTCGCCTTAATCAGATCAGCTCGAGGGCTTCACTAATCACAGGGTGGACGCAAAGGGTCAGATAGGGCTGGAAGTGGACATCGGACAACATCATTTGAGGACAATGGATAAGGTAAAATTTATAGTCATTGATGTTATAAGTGATTACCATACTATACTGGGAATACCTGGACAGGTGCACTAGGAATGGTGCCCTCCATCCCTCATCAAAGGGTCAAATTCCCCACTATGCTGGGAGTTGGGTGCATTCTAAGTACGACTAGGGAGTACCTGGATCACGTGCTCCGCTCCATGAAAAAGAGGGAGTTGGAGATAGACACTCCGGAGGCTAGTTGGAAGTTTTCAAAGTCTGTCACAAGGACCTCCAGGCTAGCTTCCATTCGATGTGTAGAGGATGAGGTGGACTTATTGCTAGAAGAGGTGACCTATCCCTCACATGAATTGGTCATTGCTGAGCCGACACGTCCCTTGGAAAGAAAACAAGCCACCACAGATACACTTTTGGTCGACCAGATCATCATCGGCAACCTATGCCTCCAAGTCAACCAAAACTCAAAGGCCACCTAAGGGGGAATAACTGCCGATCTAGATGATATGATCGAGGTAGAAGCTCCACATATGGGGTTTGAGGAAAGAAAAAGAGTCAGGGAAATCATCATTGAGACCCTACAATTTAGAGATGGCCCAGAGCTAGAGCCAGTGGATGAGCTGGAGGATATAGAGGCCAACCCATCTTACCCCGAGCAGAAAATGAAGATAGGAAGGCAGTTGTCACCAGAAGAAAAGGTGGAGATAGTCGACCTATTGAAAGAGAGTACTGATGTTTTTGCGTGGAGGGTAGAAGATATGAGGGGAGTCAAGGAGGAGGTCGCGGTGCACCACCTTGATGTCAAACCCACCATGAAATTCAAAGGCCAGAAGTTGAGAATTTTTGCTCAGGACAAGGAGGTAGCTATCAAGCAAGTGGTAGACAAACTTTTCAGTGCAGGTATAATCAAGGAGGAGTCATACACGACGTGGCTAACAAATGTGGTGATGGTTAAAAAGGCCAACGAGAAGTGAAGGATGTGTGTCGACTTCACAGACTTAAATTTGGCTTGCTCGAAGGACATTTACCCACTTCCTTGAATAGACAAGTTGGTCGACTCAATTACTGGGCACCCAACCCTCAGTTTCCTTGATGCATACTCATGCTACCATCTAATCAGAATCCACAAGGAGGATATTGAGAAGACAGTCGTACAAGTAGCTGAAGGGGTATATTGCTACACCAAGATGCCATTTGGGTTAAAGAATGTCGGGGCTACTTATCAGAGAATGGTAAATCGAGTCTTTGCTAGTTAGATTGGCCGAAACATGCAGGCCTATATCGACGACATGGTCATCAAAACTAAGACTGATCGTTATGTGGTTGACCTAAGGGAAATGTTCCCCAATCTATGAGCAAACGACATGAAGTTGAACTCGAGCAAGTGTGTATTTGGGGTGGCCGTAGGCAAATTTCTGGGCTTCATGGTATCAGAGAGGGGCATTGAAGGCAATCTAGAGAAGATCAAGGCCTTAGTGAAAATGTAAGAGCCTACTTGCATCAAAGAAGTTCAACGTCTGAATGGTAGAATCGCTACTTTGGGTCATTTTATAGCCAAGTCAGCTGAGAGGTCTCTCCCCTTCTTCAAAACCTTGAGAGGGATGAAAACCTTTGAGTGGACGGCCGAATGTTCCTCGTCGTTCATATAAATTAAAGAATACCTCGACTCTACACCTTTGCTGAGTATCCCGACTCAGGCAGAAAGTTTGTGCATCTACCTATCAGCTGGAGATCAAGCAGTGGCAACAATTTTGGTCAGAGAAGAGAATGGCATTCAGAAACCAGTATATTACGTGAGCAAGGCCTTGTCCGACCTAGAGGGGAGATACTTCAATGCTGAAAAGGTAGCCTATGCCTTAGTGGTAGCAGCTAGAAGCTGCGAGCCTACTTTTTTGCTCACCCCATTGTTGTACTGACCAATGCTCCGTTGAGAAAGATATTGCATAAGCCAGAAAGTTCAGGTCGACTGCTAAACTGGTCTATAGAATTGACAGAGTTCGACATCGAGTACATGCCTCGAAAAAATTTGCAAGCTCAACCTATGGTTGACTTCTTGGTCGAGCTTACGTTCACCAAAGAAGACAATGCAGAGACCGCCCCAAAAAAGAGCTTGAAGGGGAAATAGCAATCAAGACAACATACAGTGAGTTTGCCCGATGATTGCTAGAAGGTTTACTCGAATGGATCCATTAGAAAGAATGTTAGTGGAGCTGAAATTGTGTTGATCGAGCCGAAAAGTGGTAAAGCGTTTGAGGAAGCCTTAAGGTTTATATTCCAAGCCTCCAACAACCAGGCTGTCGATAAGTCTTCTTTTTTCTACAAAAATAGGAAAAATAGAGCTAAACACTGGTTTTCTGTCAGAAAGGGCTTCCATACCCTTTTACAAACCTTTCTGCGCTTATTCTCTCAAAAGAGTCAAACGCAAAAGCATTTTTTTGTGCCTACATCAAATAAGGTATTCACACAAAAAAGGGCCTGTTCCCAACTTTCAAAAAAAAATACGCCCTTGCAAGTGTACATTATAAGTCATTTCTTTTACATTATGGTTGACTGATTGATTAAAAAAATAATCAAGGATGGTTGCCTTGTCTGGCCACATAAGGTTCAACATGATTGGGGCTGCGCTGGATACACTTCAGGATTTCCTCGAATGACCAAACAGACTGGGGGGCTGTACCGATCATTTTGTACTCAAAGTCAAAACACTTCTTTGAACAGGGGCTTCCAAGTCATTTTCTTCAAGCTAGGGCTTCCCCGAGAGACTTCTTCACACCGAGGCTTTATTTAGAAAAGGAGCCCGGAGCTTCGTCAAGCTATTTCCTTGGACCGGGGCTTCGTCAAATCACAATCATCTTGAGCCAACGCTTATCCATCTCAACTCTTTCCAAAGACATGGTGAACTAGTGCGATCGGACAAAATGCAAACAAACTCAAAGCCTAATCAAAGACTTTTAAATTAATTTTAGGCCGCAATCAATTACCAAACTTTATTCTTTGGTTTGACCCTTCAAAAGAGATCGATATTTCACAAAAAAATGCTCTTTCTGACTTTAAATATTTCTTCGTGAGATCCTTCCCTGAGATTTCGCATCTCATTATCTGCTAGTGAGATCTTTCTGTTATCTCTTCGTGAGATCCTCTCACGAGATTTTGCATCTTGCTATCTCTTCGTGAGATTCCCTCCTGAGATTTCGCATCTCGTTATCTCCTCGTGAGATCTTTCCAATTGTCTCTTCGTGAGATCCTTTCATCTCCTCGTGAGATCATTTTCCTGTTATCTCCTCGTGAGATCCTTTTCCTATTATCTCCTCGTGAGATTATTTTCTCGTTATCTCTTCGTGAGATCTTTCCAATTATCTCTTCATGAGATCCTTTCATCTCCTCATGAGATCCTTTTCTTGTTATCTCCTCGTGAGATCTGCATCTCGTTATCTCCTCGTGAGATCTTTCCAATTATCTCTTCATGCGATCCTTTTCCTATTATCTCCTCGTAAGATCCTTTTCTCGTTATCTCCTAGTGAGACCTTTCCGTTATCTCTTCGTAAGATTCCCTCCTGAGATTTCGCATCTCACTATCTCTTCGTGAGACATTTCCCGTTATCTCTTCGTGAGATTCCCTCTCGAGACCTCGCATCTCTTTATCTCCTCGTGAGATTCCTTCCCATTATCTCTTTGTGAGATTCTCTCTCGAGACTTTGCATCTCATTCTCTACTCGTGAGATCCTTTCCTAAAATGTCCTTCCCGTAGCAACTCCCAATCTAGGGATAACTCTCTAAGGGACCAAATGGGTTTGATCTTGCATTTCGCCTCAGATTCGTTTCAAAATTTATTCCATGACTGAAAAGTCAAATTTTCGTACGGACCTCCTTGCATGCAAGGTTGATCCGTATGGACCACTTTGTTCCCCCAACAAAAAAAATCTGCAGCAACAAGTAGTTGCTGCCCGCAGCGGGATTTTGCACCGAACTGCTCAAAAAACATAACAAAGCTGTTCAAGTACCCATATGCCACAAAGAAAGCATTTCAGGCTCATGCGACATGCACAAAATATAAAAAAAATTAGAAAACTCCTAAGTTATTACAAGTACAATAAAAAAGGGGAGCGCATTACATGAGAATAAATTGTGCATAAAAATACAAATTTTTGTTGCTCTCCTCATTAACATAAAAAAAAGAAAAAAAATCCTACTCTAAGTCGTCAGCGGCACCGCCCGGTGAAGACTCCCGCATCTCAGTACCTCCGCCGGCCACCTCATCATCATCTGTGAACTTGGCACCCTCCTCAACCGAATACTCCATGAAATCTGCAGGAGTAAGACCGGAGAAGGGGTTGAAGAAGGGAAAAGAAGACAATAACTCGGCCTGTGCGCTGGACTGGGGAAAGAACTGCAGAAACGGCCGCGCACATCGGCCCTCCTCGAAAAAGCTCACATCATAACTATACCTACCCTGGGTCTGTACTTCAGGCTGAGAAGCAGGTTGTGGATCCGTGTCCGCGCCTCGAAAAGGAGTATCCACCAATCTCCTCGAAGGCATTGGCTCATGAACCGCTGCACCTCTCGACGACCCGCAAGATATCCCCCGCATAAGCTTTTTCGTGAAAGCCTTCATCCCCAGATATTGTCGGGTGATCAAGTCCACGGTTCGCCCTGAGATCTGCATGACAAAGAAAACAATAGTCACAAAAAGAGAGACAAATCAGAAATAGGATTTAGATGCTAAAAGACAAAATAACACTTACAGAAGCATCTGGATCAACCCAGTAAGCGAGAGGAACCTGCTCTGGGATAGGCACAAAAACTCGCCTCCTAGAAGAATCTCCGCGAACATAGGAGAAATCTGCTCTCGGCATAGAGACATCCGGAGGATGCGACGAGTCACCCCTCATCTCCCTAGCCATCACATGTGGCGTCCTCAACTTCCTCTTCACAAATTCCCCATACTCCTCACCATCCATGACGTAATCCGCGGCGTCCACCCCAGCCCGATATCTCTCAATATCGAGGTAGCTCATATTGGAAGGGCTCAACATATGAACTGGAGGATCCCTCGGAGCACGAGGAGAAACACCATCACCATGCTGCCAGAAAACTCTCTCCCCCAAATACATCACGTCGCAAGTAAGGCCCCGCAGGAGTTTTCTCTTCCTCATCACCCGGGGTGCGTCACCCAGATCATCCGCGTCATATCGAGACCAAGGATATAGCTGGAAGCTCTCCAAGTTATCCTTCTCCAGGTGCCTCTTCACGTCATCATAGTTCAGCATGATCTTCCCTCTGCTACCCCTCCTCATCCTCCAAGGCCGCGTCCATCAAAGAATGGCAGGTTACCCTTGCAGAACCTCATCGTGACGGTCCCACTTATGGCACTGAAAAACCACATTGCACCACACCTGCCACAGAAAAATAGATAGCGACTCAGGAAAGGAAAGGAATGATAACGACACAAAGCTACAAAGCAATAAAATCATACCTCCAAAGCAAACTCAAAGCATCCCAAGGAGTTGGCCGTGCCCCTGCTAAACTTATCCATAGCAAAGTAAAGCTCAGCCAAGCCTGCCTCTCCCCAGTCGATGTCGCAAACCCTCTCTAAATCCACTAAGGACTCAAGAAAAGGAAAAAGAACAGTAGTAGCATGGTTCGAGAACAGGGTCAAAGAAAGAGCAAACCACAAAAATGAACGAGCCAGCTGCTCGGCGGTCACCCCCTGGGATCCCGCTGATACCTCCCAATATTGACCGAGATCTTCGCCTCGACATCGGAATGCTACATGCCCAAACCCTTATGAGGCGTAGGCTCAAATCCAAGCAGCTCGATCAAACGCTCGTCAGACAGACGATCCCTCCACTTCACCGACTCCCCCTTAAAGGAAAGACCAGTGATGGCCACATAATCTTTGGGAGTCACCGTCACCTCCCCCCAACCAAGATGGAATGAATGCGTGGTATCCCACCAAAACTCAGACAAAGCTAGAAAACGCCCTTGTTCTTCTTAGTCGAGGCTACTCTAACTAAGTTCTCCACAAACACGTTCAGCCCCGAGTCAATAACTAATCTCCGAGGAGTAGGTCTCCCCTCCCAGGAGTTGTCCGGCATGCTCCTCCAAACATCTACCACGATTTCAATAGACCCCCCGCGTCATCTTCTTGGCCTTTCCCGACAAAGGCGCCTCATCCTGCAGGTAAACACATCAAAGGTATGTCAATAAACCCTGATGCAAGACTTAGCAATAATAAACGAAGAATGACACATATCTTTCACGTTTTATTTCGAAACCCTATTCCCACACGACACATTTTATTTCAAAAGTCTGTTTCCACACGTCACATCTTTCAAAAGTCCATTTCCACAAGACACGTTTTATTTCAAAAGCCCATTTCCATACGGCATGGTTTATTTCAAAAGCCCGTTCCCACACGACACATTTTATTTCAAAAGCCCGTTCCCCACAAGACACATTTTATTTTAAAAGCCCGTTCCCGCACGACACAATTTATTTCAAAAGCTCGTTCCCCCAATGGCACATTTTGTCTCAGAAAGCCGTTCGAACAATTTTCCTGACACTCACAAAACAAAGTTCCATATACTCAGGCTTCACATTGCATATAAAAAATACAGCATCCAAAATACCCCAGAGTACAAGCCATTCAAGCATGCAATACACCATTTCAAAGGAGACACACTTTATTTTCACAAATCAATGCTAAACTCCATATTTTTCAATAAGAATTACATACACATAATCCATATACATTCAATTTCAATAATCCATCATCAATTTCACAACACCATCATGGCAAGAACAAAATCCCCAAAATGGCAAAACCAAACCCTAGTTCTCACATGTCATCCTTCAAAGCCAAAAACATAACAAAATTTGGGTTCTTACCTCCATCTTCGCCTTCCCCTTCGAGTTGTGTTTGTGCACATCCGGATATAACTCATCCGGATTGATCGTAGAAGGCTTGTAATTTGAGAAATTCCTTTGTAAATCCAACCTCCTCTCAAGAGCTTCTTGGCTCCTTTGGTGACGAACTTGTAAGTACCCCAATCTGGATCACCCTCTTCCGAGTACACAGGAAACACCGCAGACTCACAAACACAGTCTCGAAGACCTTTGACACTCAAAACCCTCAAAAATCCCCAAGCCAAATCAAGGGAGGAACCTTTCTGGGATAAAAAGGGACAAAAGGACCTCTTGGGAATTTTCAGAAAATTGGAAAAGCAAATAAGGTCCGTACGGACCTCTTTGCTTTAATAATTACTGAATCCCTTTAAAGTCCACAATATTCCCTCAAATCCCGGGAAACATCATTACTGGAATGTATGGTTGGTCCGTACGGACCTCTTTGCAAGCCTAGTTGGTCCGTACGGACCTCTTTGCAAAGGAGACATCATCATTCCAGAATATTCTCAATTATCACAGATTCCCTCAAATCGAGGAAAACCAAAAAACTAGATTACCTAGAAGGTCCGTACGGACCTTCTTGCAGTTTTCTGGCACTATAAATAGAGGGCACCCCCTCCCTCATTTTCACACATTTCCCTCTTCTCTCCTCTCCCCCCAGCCTTCAGGCTCCCCTCTAAGATCCTTCGGGGCACTCCCGGCCCCTTTCGGATCCTTCCGAGCCCCCTCGCGGTGCTCCGAAGCCTCCCCGAGCGCTCCCGCGACGCTCCCGCACTGCCCCGAGGCACTCTCGAGGTACTCTGAGGCCCCTCGTGGTACTCCGAGGCCTTGCCTGGTCTTTCCCGAGGTGTCCCGGCTCTTTCCGAGTCAAACCGGCAATCCCAAACCACGCCGAACCTCTGCCCGAATCCAACCAACGATTCCAATGCACGCCGAACCTCTGCCCGAATCCAACCAACGATTCCAACGCACGCCGAAACTCTGCCCAAGTGATCCTTGCGATCCCAACGCACGCCGAAACTCTGTCCGCAGACAACCGACCCCTTTTCCGAAGCAATCCCGGTCCGTACCGGAACACTATTCCGACCTCAAACACTATTCCCCTGCGGAAGACAGACACGAACCAACATTGGTAAGGCTTCCTTCCTATACTATTTAAATACATTTCAATAAAGCAGTGTACAATGTAGACATCCGACACAACATGCATTTTTAAAAGCACATACACACACACACACAACAGTTAAAGAATATTAGGGGTATCCGAAAGACTAGTTTTACGAGGCGACTCGGGTGAGCTCTAAGATTCTAATATTCTCTTCCCGATGAGTCATCTGACCTCCGAACTCTAAAATCTCATCACACAACAAAAACAGTTTATTTTTAAACTGATGTCATTTTTCAATGTTTTGGGCTTAATAAAAATGGCGTGGCGACTCTACAAAGCGAAAACACGGCGAGATACATCCCAACTAACGCGAAAAGCGGAATAAGCCAGATGCCGGGATGCGAACGCGCTGCCTCTCGGATCCAGGCGACCTTCCCGAACGCGACGCAAACGAAAATGCGAGATGCATGGGGCCCTCCGCGCGCGAGCCGGATCCCGGGTAATTTCAGTTGGCGACTTCGCTGGGGAAGATTTTGTTTTAAAAACTTTTAAATAAAACAAAAGATTTTTAAAACGATGATGAGGGTCAAACTTTCATTTTTCCCCTTTCTTTAACTGTTGTGTGTGCATGTGCTTTACTTTTTTTATTTTACAAAAAAAAATAAAAATACAAAAAAAAATGCATCAATATACATCTGTGCATACATTTAAAATTCTTCGAAAAAACTTCTGTTTTACTCAGAAAAAGAATTTTAGAGACCGCACACTATGCGCACTGCTGCCTCGGTTACACCGCACACTACTCACACTGCTGCCTCGGTTACACCGCACGCTACGCGCACTGCTGCCTCGGATACACTGCACACTATAACCCTTAACCCGGGGTGGTCTCAGTTGCAGTTCGTTTGGCCTTCCTACGCCTCTCGGACGCGCACGGGATCATTCCAAACATCCCATCCTAGCCAAGCGTCAACCCTGCACGTTTGAGTCTTGAGTCACACTCTGTCCAGACCCGGTTGGTTTTACCCGGTCAGGTGTCATACAAGCCTGGATACATATCCCATGCCGGCCATTTTCTGAGTCGAGGCTCGGAACTCAAGATCCCTTGCGCAAGCAAAGCGATGAAAGGTCATGCTAAAATCTTGACTGATCTTGATTTCCGGCTACACCAGCACGATGTTCCGTCCTGGATATACATCCATGCTCACATGACACCATGTCATCAAGCCTTTAATACGTCAGCCATGACGATAGGACCCAACCAACGCCTAACGTCACAGATCCCTTGCGCAAGCAAGGTAAAGAGAGGTCATGCCGAACTCTTGACCCGATCTTGACTCAGGTGCCGGCTCGGCTCACTATTCACATGGCTAACGCATTAAAACGAACATGACAGGCTCGGTCCTTAGGTTCAGTTTTTTTATTTTAGGCCGGTGGAAACCGCTTGCCCTATAGGACCCTCGCCCGGGGCTGTCCACCCTGGGATGTCGAAATACAGGTGCAAAACGAGGGGCTTATAGCCGCACAGATGGTCTCCACTGACCCAGGATCTAGCATAGTTGCGAAAAAAAGAGCAATCTTTTCCAACCTACCTAGGACTCTGAGAAAACACGTTTTAAGTAAATTAAAACAAAAAAAAAAAATGGAAACCGCATGTCACGTGAGCTTTCCCCCTTTATCCAAAAGGCCTTCCTGTGTCTAAACCTTGCCCGTCACCCCCTCCAGCGAACCGAGAGTGGTTGAGAATACCCGGGAGCGGCCTTTTCAGTATCGAGGTCACAAGGTCCGACAGCCCTTCCAGTTCAACGGTCCGCACCGTCCGCTACTCCCCCATGACAGGATCAACAGATAACAGTGAGGGAAACGGAACCCCGCCACTAAGGAACCTCCAGACAATGGAGGAAGCACCAAGAAGAGCAGCAAGCCTGGATCGTAGACACCCTGCGTCTTCGAGGAACCGTTGCAGTCCCCCAACCTGATGGAACCTTCGTTCTCATAGAAGACGAAGAAATACCGGCTCCCCCGGTTTCTCAAAGCTACCAGCAGGTCCCGCCTCCGCCAAGCTACGAGATCCCAGCAACGCAAAGCAGCTCTCGCTCAAAGCTCCCCTCAGGCGTCAGTCAAGCAGCTCCGACATGCCCGCCTCAGCATAGTCAGTTTCCCGGCTCTGCACATCAAGCTCAGTATCAACAGCACACATACGTGCCTACTCTGCCAGATCCCAATACATCTCGGTATCCCCCAGGATTCAATCCTCTGCCTCTATACGAGCCTCGCAGCCATAATAAAAAATACCCATGCCTACCAGGGACGGGCATCCCGAGCGGATATCCCGACATCTCAAACTTGCCACCTGCTAGTCTGCCACTTGGGGCTAACGAATCATTTTCCCAATTTCCAAACACAACCCTTAGCGGACCTGGCAATCACTCCCTCAACTTCAACACTCCAGGGTATGGGTTGGTATATACTCAACTACCTCCCCAAGACTCCCGAATGGCGATCCCATCAGCCAATCCACCTCCATCTTCGGTTTTCGTCCCCGAAAACGGTAACCAACCTCAACCTGCCGATCCCCACATGGCTTGGCTGATCGAGCAAATGAAGGACATGCAAGGCAAGCTAGCCAGTTCCCGGAAGGAATCCCTCCTGCCCACTGACCCAAGCAAAGTAGTCCCGCTCCCTCCGAAATTCAGGATGCCAGAAATGGAAAAGTTTGACGGGACAGAATGCCCAAAAACCCACATCGACACCTATGTCCTGGGTATGAGAGCCAAAGGGGCAACCCCTCAACAGATGGCGGATCACTTTCAGCATTCTCTCAAATCCACAGCGCTAAGGTGGTTCCTCAATGTAAAGGCAAAAAACCGCTCCACGTGGGACCAAATCAGCGAGATCTTCCTAGAGAAGTACCGCGCCAACCTTGAGTGGGAAACAAACCGCCACGATCTGCAAGCCACCGAGCAAAAGGATAACGAACCAGTAGGTGAGTTTTACAAAAGATGGAATTGGAAGCTTAGCGAGATAATGGATCCGCTTTCCAAAGAGGAGCAAATGGACGTCTTCCATTCCTGCCTCAAGCCATCTTTGAGGACCTTGATCAGCCATCATTTCTATCCAGATCTCCGTGCCATGGTCAATGCCGAAACAAAGTTTGAGAAGACTCTGAGTCTTCAGAAGACAACAGCAGCCCCTGCTTCGTCTTACCGCTATCGGACAAACCTGTCAACTTCAGCACCTGTACCGAACAAAGGAAAAGAAGCAGCCGGAACGGTACACTACATCCAGAACGGAGCTCAAGTAAACCGCGATCAAGCAGCCCCAAGGAATAACAATCCCCCTCGCTTCCCACAGTTCCAGCATTTTGACAACCTCGAAATGCCCCTGGGCCAAGTATTTGAAGCTTTGGTGAAGCGAAATCTTCTCAAACCTCTCGAGAATTTCCAACCAAAGACTCCCAAACCCAACATGGATATGAGCAAGCACTGCGCCTTCCACAACTACCCCGGCCACACCACCGACAATTGCTTCGTACTGAAGCAGGTGGTCCAGGGGCTAATTGAAGAAGGAAAGTTGGAACGCCCTCGTGGCCCCAATACCATCGGAAATCCATTCCCCCGAAATGACAGGGTGAACTCAATAGCCTTTGATGAAACTCCAAGCGAGAGCAGACCCCCTGCAATTTCTGAAACCGTCAGCATGCTGTCTCGCTATGACTGGGAGCGTGAAACCAGAGTCAAAAGGTCTCGTGACCAGGAATCCAGACAAGAACGCCCAAGGGCAACTGTCTCCCTACGATATTTGCCCCGACCAAGGCATACTAATGGATGGATCGAACGCTCCCCAGAGGAGACTGAGTCAAATGGTAGCACAGGAAGCGGTCTAGCCTTCACAGACGATGACTTGCAGATATGTGAGAATCGACACAATGAAGCCCTCCTCATCCTCATAAAAATAGAGATGTTCTTCCTTCCTAACGTCTTGATTGATAACGGCTCCGCAGTCAACATCATCGCCTTGAGCACACTGAAACGACTCCGTATCGACCGCTCCCTGATAAGGCCTTCACCCCGGGTAATCCGAGCCTACGACTCCACTGCACAACCAATCGTAGGATTCATCAATCTGAGAATCCAATTCGATGCACAACTAGAGTCGGTAGAGTTCCAAGTCGTGGAAATCAAACCAACCTTCTCTGCCTTGCTGGGACGACCTTGGATACATCAAATGAAAGCAGTATCCTCTACTCTTCACCAATGCATGAAATTCATCAATGCCAATGAAGTGATCGGGTGATCCGCGGAAGCAGTACAATGGCAAGCGCTTGGCCGGCAAGCTACGACCCAGAAGAAGGTCCCGACATGACCGAATACTCTTCTCCAGATGAGTCTCCAATCCTGTCCCGCTATGAAGTGGATCCTTACATCCACGCTCTGAGCCGTGATAAGCTAGAAATCGAAGAGCTCATGGGTCAAGACGAAAACTCTGACATATGCGACTGCGAAGAATGCTTAAGAGAAGATCAAGAGATGGACGCCCAGATGGAGATTGACCGAGGAGTAGACCCTTACTTCGCCGAAAACCCTCTTGCAAACTGGCTCATCACTGATCCACCGGTGCAAGACAACCCTTTGGCCGACACTCTCGGATCTCACGGGGACAGCCATCACAGCATAGTCCAATTCAACATCCCGGTGTCAGACCTAGATGAACAGTGGCGCAACCTCCTCCAAGGTCTAATTAGGGAAGGAGAGATAGCCCGCCCCCTCGAATCAGACATTGTAAATGTCGTCCAAGCAAAGATCCCAGATAAAGAGGCGGATTCTATGAAAATGATCAACATCAACAAGAATCAACTCCGAATCAGAGAATGCTTCGCCCTCCTGGAAGTAGCCCTCAATAATTTCTAATGTCCAGGACCCCCAAAATCTGGTAGCAACACCAATGGTTCCGCGATCTGGTTTGAAATCGAACCACATGCAAGCTATTTTCCGAGAATCGTGCCAACTGAGGATTGGTCACCAAGGCCATTGCCACTCCCTCTAGAGCTACAGTCTGCCCAGAGTAATGAAGCCTGGTCCAATCCCTCGTCACCCATAGTCTAGCTTCGAGTCATGTTGTCTGTGAATTCATGTCTTTCGAGTCATCTGATGGCTCTACGCCGGAAGATCGTGAGTCCATAATCAACAATGTATAGTCTCTACGCTTTCAATAAAAGGTCCGACCTTTCTAGAATATCCTTTCATTGCATCTTTAACAACTGATGAATTAACTAACACACAACCGTTAATCCCAATTCGTCTAAACGAAACATTTAAGCATGTTGTCAAACGAGAGAAAAACCGGGCCCAAGCTGCCGAGGAGGTTTTAATCACAGCGATTTGCGAAATTGCTGAAGAGCCAAAGAGACGCCAGTCCAAAGCCATTTCCAGCACAGACCAGATCTTCCAATACCTCAAGAACGGGGAAACCGCCTTCATGAATGAGAAAGGCCAACACAGGGAAGGGAAGGGGTCAAAGTCAAGAGCATTATGGCCCTAAAACGCCTCGCCTCTCACTTTGTCATCCTTGGGGACATGCTGTACAAGAAACGCTACCAAGGACCACTCCTACGCTGCATCAGCCAGAAAGAAGCAAACAAGCTCATGAGCGAAGTCCACAATGGGGCTTGCGGTCCCCACATGAACGCCAGAGCCCTGATGCAAATCATTCTCAGGATGGGCTACTACTGGATTTCCATGGAGGCAGACTGCATCCACTTCTTCCGAAGTTGCGACAAGTGTCAACAGTTCTCCAACCTCAATCACCTACCCCCTCACGACCTCTACTACATGACTATACCCTGGCCCTTCGCCACATGGGGAATTGACGTCATCGGGAAAATTGCTCCGCCAGGCAGCAACGGTCACGAGTTCATCTTAGTAGCCATCGACTACTTCACCAAATGGGTCGAAGCTAAGTCTTACAAGGTGCTCACCTCCAAGAAAGTCACACATTTCCTCAGGGAAAACATCATCTGCCGATACGGCATCCCGAACGAGGTCATATCAAACAACGGCTCCCACTTCGAAGGGGAATGGGACAGACTTCGAAGGGGAATGGGACAGACTGCTGGCCGAATTCAAGATCACACGCCATAAGTCTTCTCCCTACCGACCACAAATAAATGGCGCCGTAGAAGCAGCAAACAAGACTCTCGAACGGATCATCCAAAAAATGACCACCCGAGGACGAGATTGGCCCGAAAAGCTGCACCTTGCACTTTGGGGCTACCGAACATCAGTCAGAACGGCCACGGGAGAAACTCCATTCGCCCTGACATACGTGATGGAAGCAGTCCTCCCCATTGAATTGGAAATTCCCTCACTCAGAGTCTTTCTTGGAAAATGACATCAACGAAGTCGAATGGCTCCGAAGCCGACACGACGAATTGGCTCTGCTAGACGAGCGACGACTAAAGGCCATGGAACACGTCCGAGCCTACCAAAGCAGAATGGCTAGAGCTTTCGACAAGAAAGTCAAATCTCGAGACATCAGGGAAGGCGATCTGGTACTCAAAGAAAAGCCTCCCACTCGAACCAACCCACTGGGAAAGTGGGAACCAACATGGATCGGCCCTTTTGTGGTTCAAAAGATCTTCTCCGGAGGTGCCATGAAGCTGACAGACCTAGACGGCAATCCCTTCATGAATCCAGTCAACGGAAGCAAATTCCGCAGATACTTCGCCTAAAGAAGGACAATTGTGCATCTCGTGGCACTCCATGTAGTGTCGAACTACGCAGACCTGAGCCCTCTAGTCCGGGGGAACGTAGGCAACCTTAATTGGTCCGGTCTAAAAACACACAAAAAAGTCAAAGGTTTGAATGTCGATCAAGACCTCCATCAAGCTACGCACTCTTCAAGAGCACGCCCCAACGTCACCTTGACCAAGTCAAACGACGGCGGCAACATCAAAGGACATCCGAAGGTCACTCAACGTCAAACGACTGACCCATGTCTACTTCCAAGCCAGGGGCTTGTCTTCGCCCTCACGCGCTTCAAAAAAAAAAAAAAGAGCTCGAGCAAGGGCTCTCAAAAAAAAAATAATAAAAAAAAAGCTCAAGCAGAAGCTGCGAAATTGAGGTCAAGAGCCCGACGCCAACAAACAAGAGGCATGGAAGCTACTGAAAAGACCGTCAAAATGACTTGTCAGGGGATCATCCAACCTCTCAGCCAAGCACAAAGCCCAAGTAAAAGGGATTGCCGCCAAGGCCCAGGCTGCTTCAGTCCGCAAATGCAACAGAAAAGTCCCAAGATGGACGCCGTCAAGGTACACAAAAGAAATACAAAAGCGAACAAGAGATCTTGCGTCTCGACAAAGATTTAAAAGTAAATCACAAATCACTAACGGTTACAACATTTCTTGATGAGTTCAAGCACGGTCTACTCTCAAATTCACAACATGCTAAAAGATAGCTTAATACATTTAACAAATAATGTGTTTACAATGTAATGAATGGATACCTAGGAGGTCATTCCGCGCCATCTGCGCTTGTCCCCTCGCCATTATTTCCTTTCTTCCCTCGTCCCCGACGAGTCTTCTTTCGCTCCACGTGAACTAGCTCTGCGTCTCTCAGTCCGAGATTAGGGGTCCTCTCCGTAGAATCAAACAATCCAGCAGCTCTCAGGGCTTCATTCGCCCGTGCTTCGGCTCGGATCTCCTCCCTGCGAGTCTGCAAAAGAGGACCTCTCCCCGTCAGTCGGTCAACTCGGGTCTCGTAGTCAAACAAAGTGTCTCCCGTAACATCCTGAGGGTCAGACCAGGCTTCGGCACTCCTAAGGCAATAGCTACTACGGCAATCGGGCCCCAGAATCGCTCCACGCCTGCTCCCCAAAGCCACTTGGGACTGCCCAACACGCTGCTCATACCAAGCCAGGTACTGGGTCGTCAATACGACACTCTCCCGACGTCTAAGGAGCACCACCTGAGGGAAAGCGGAGTACTTCCATACCCTCAGAAAATACAGAAGAGCACCTGGAGCGGCCATACAAAGAGGAGCTACCTCCGCAGTAGCAAGGTCTTCCCAGCCCAACAAAGGCTCTTGCTTCATCCCAAACTACCGGGAAACAAGCAACGGAATATAGAAGGAGGACCAAGACAAACCGGGAACCCTGACAACATAGGACCCTTCCTGCAAGGCCCTCCTAGTCTCGATACCCCAGTGCGGAACCCACCAACGGATCTGATGCGTACCAAGCTGTGCCATCCATCTCTCCCAGGCGGACTGATCCACATCCAATACAAGAGGTCCCTTTCATGAACCGATCCCCAGTCGCCAGACGGTCGATACCATGAAGAGTCTCCCCCAGCACCAACGGGACAATAACCTCTCCAGCTCTGCAGTGCCCAACCACATCTAGCAAAGCGCCATCGCAAACCCCAAGGGAGCTGACCATGAAAAGCGTCGATATCACGCACAAGGCAAATGCATCCCACGAGACATCACTCTCATCATCAATCATGAACCGCTCCGGCAACGCAGAAATGTCAATATGACCCGAATCAAGGATCATGTCCTGCACTTCTCCCAACGAAGTACGAAGAAAGCCTGCAAGCTTCACGCTCGCGCGGCGCCACTACCAATCAAAGGAAGCGAGATGGCCTCCACCTCCGGTCCTTCAATCAAAGCCCGAAAATCCTCAAAGGTGGGCACTACCTCGTTGTAGGAGAAGCAATACACATGCCTCCTAACATCCCAGAACTTCGCGGCAGCCCGCAACAACTCCCAATCAGGAACCAACTCCTTAAGGGACCAAACCGAGCAAAGTCGAAACCTTACTTCGAAAGCCCGCCTCTGATGCCTCATACGGCGTCGCATCCACATTTTCAGCCACTCAAGGAAGAGTGCTTGCTGATCCTGCGAAAGCCTTGGCAAAAATTCTTGGAACATACGAAGAATCCATGGCAAAAATGGAGGTTCCTAGAGAAAATGGGGAAGAAAGCTCGAAAATGGCTGCAAATGGGAGTGGGAAGAGTCCAGACATCCGGAGAACATTTATTTCCTCCCCAAAAGCAAAGCTGGTCCGTACGGACCTCTTTGCATGCTAGGTCTGTCCGTACGGACCTCTTTGCAACTATGACCCACTTCCCCAGGAAACAGTACAACAACCACTGTTACCAGCAGGACCTTGCTCCAAACTGCCCAAACTCTGGCCAAAGCCATTTCCGGCAGGCACACGCTACCCACAAACGCACTCCCAGCTCACGTGGCATGCACAAATAATAAAGTAGCAACAATTCCTAGGACAATTCTCGGGAATCACAAAGACGACATTACATCTTAGAATAAAATTCTTTGCGATACAAATGCAAATGTTTTATTACAGGTACATAAATGTCTGTTGCTAAAAAAAAAGGGAGATATGGAAAGAGGGAAAGTAAATGAATCCTAATCCGACTCCTCAGCATCATCATCATCACTGACATCCTCAAGCGAGAAGTCGGGCATCTCGGTAAACTCGCCAGTCGCACCCTCATCATCGGAGTACTGAATCCCCTCCTGGGGCTGGTACTCAAGATACTCAGAAGGATCGAAACCGACAAAAGGGTCGAAATAGGCGTGCTCTGACGAACCCTCACCCTGTGCATCCGGCGGAGGAAAGAACTGATGAAGGGTCTTCAACCTCTGAGCTCCCGAGGACGTCCCGACGTCCATGCTATGCCGCCCCCGCGAAGGTCCCTCCTGCTGTGGCTCCGGCTCGGCTCTCGATGGGGGGACATCTACAGAATGCCTCGAAGGCATCGGCTCGTACGCCGGCACACGCCGAGAAGACCGGCAAGACATCTTCGATGCCATCTTCTTCGCGAAGGACCTCATCGCCACATAACGGTGGGTCAGCATGTCATAGGCTCTCCCCGGGACCTGCACAAGCAAGCAGCCAAAGAAACGCTCATCAATACAGTCATACTCAACAAAAAGGGAAAAATACAGAAAAGATGCCAAGATGGAAAAGAGTAAGCACACTCACCGGCATGTCAGGATCCACTCGGTAGGCAGCAGGAGCCTGCTCAGGGACGGGTACAGACACCCTCCTCCTCGAGGAATCCCCACGGACATATGTAAAATCCGGCCCAGGCACCGGAACCTCTGGGGGACCCTGCGGACCAGCCTCCCTCTCCCTCGCCAACACCTGTGGCGTCCTCAACTTCCTCCTCACGAAGGCCCCATACTCCTCTCGATACAAAACAAACTCATGGGCACTCACGTCGCCCAAATACCTCTTAAACTCTAGTACGTCCATATCACGGGAATCCATCATCCCGAAAGGAGGGTCCCTCGGAGCCAAGGGAAGCATACCCGGGCCATGCTGCCAAAAGACTCTCTCTCCCAAGTACATGACGTCGCAGGTCAGGCCCCGCAAAGATCTTCCGCCGCGCCGTCACCACCGGAGCCCTCGAAATCGTCCGCCTCATATCGAGCCTGTGGGTACAGAACGAACTCCTCCGGCTATCTCTCCCCAAATGTGCCTGCCCCTCCCCGTAGGTAATGGTGAGCTTCCCCCGCCGGGTCCTCCTCCTCCGCCGGGCGTGCCCAGCCCTAACATAGCGAGATAGGCCGCTATGGCCCTGTGGATCTCTATCCCACGGGAAACACCGGAAGATCTCGTAAAACCACACCTCGCGACAAAAGCGTAAAAGGCTCAAAGGCAAAAGAAAACGGATAAAATGACAAAGTTGCTAATCAAAAAAAGCAATAAACTCATACCTCCAAAGCAAAATCAAAACAAGCCAAGGAACCGGCCACGCCCGCTAAACCGGTCCAAGGAGAAATAAAGCTCGGCCAGCCCGCCTCGCCCTAAGCTATATCACGTACTCTCTCCAAATCAATCAAGCTCTCCAGAGCGAAAAGGAGCCGTCGTCGCATGGTTCGAGAACAGAGTCTCGTAAAGGCCAAAACCACAGAAAGGAGCGCGCGCCGCTCCGCCGTCACCCGGCCGTACCCGACAATAGGCCCCAATACCGGCCGTAATCCTCGTCTCCACATCAGCGTACAAGATCCCTGTGCCCCTACGAGGAAGAGGCGCAAAGCCCAAGCAGCTCGCCAAGACGTCCTCGCCTATCCTATCCCTCCACCGCACCGGCCCTCCTTCAAGGAAAGCCCGTGTAGCAAAGCAAAATCGGTGGGCGTCACCGTCACTTCACCCCTCTCGATGGAAGGTGTGGGTGGTATCCCACCAATACTCGATAGGCCCAGGAAGATACTCTTGTTCTTCCTCGTGTCGAGATCCCGCCAAGTTCTCCACGAACACGCCCGGCCGTAAGCATAGACCAGCCTCCTGTGGCTCGGCCCGCCATCCACAAAGATATTCGGCATCTGCTGCCACAACTCAACTACAGCCTCGAGCGATCCCCGAGTCTTCATCTTTGGCTTTCCCAAAAAAAGCCCTCATCCCGCAGTAAACACAAAGAAAGGTACGTCAGTCACAGTGCTTAATACCAAAGCATAAAAAAAAAAGTCCGTCACCAAACACGGCACACATTGCACATATTTTTCACATGTAACCCGTCACGAAACACGGCACACATTACACATATTTTTCACATTTAACCCGTCACGAAACACGACACACATTACACATACTTTTCACATGCAACCCGTCACAAAACACGGCATGCATTACACATAATTTTCCCCATGCAGTCCGTCACAAAGCACGGCACACACTGTACAAATTTTCTCAACAAAGGGATCAAGCACTACACGACACATTTTCAAAAGACCCGTCACAAAACACGGTACATATTGCACATATTTTTCCCACAAAGTCCGTCACCAAAAACACGGCACACACTGCATAACACATCTTCAAAAAGAAAAGTCCGTCCCGACACGGCACATACTTTCACACAAAACCCGTCACAAAACACGGCACATGTCACATTTTTCACAAAATTTGTCCCTACATGGCAATTTTTATCACAATGTACATACAGAAATAGCATAAGGTACAAAACACCAAAGCATGCATTTCATAGAGAGGCACTTTATTTTTTTTACAAATAAAAGCTAATCTACACATTTTTGCACAAAAATCACATACCCACAATAATTACATGCTCAATTTCAACAATTCATCAAGAATTTCACAAAAAAACATGGCAAATAACAAAAGCCCCAAAATGCGAAAAACTAAAACCTAGTTCTAGCATTCAAAAATTCAAGCAAGGAATCAAGACGAAATTGATTTCTTACCTCCCCGACGTTCCTTACTCGCCGGTTATGCACCTCCGGATTCGGGTACAACACATCCGGATTCTTCGAAGAAGGCACAAAGGAGATCCAATTTCTTTGAAGCTCCATCCTTTGCTCGATCACATCTCGACTCCGTTGGCGACGTCCCCTCCTTGATCCTTCCGCCATCGCAAGCAATTCAAGCTAAGAAATGGAAAATTTTGGTGTAAAAATGGAGTTCTCTCCCTCTCTCTCTCTCTCTACCGTTCGTGAACTGGAAGAAGGAAATGAAGGGGGTGCCTCGGTTTTAAACCCAGTTAAAATCTGGGAACTGTAAAATTCAAACCTAGTCCGTACGGACCTCTTTACATCCCAGGATGGTCCGTACGGACCTCTTTGCAACGAAGGGCCAAATTACTTTTCTGCCCTTATAATCTTCGCCCCTGGCTGTTCAAAGGCCTATTTCAGCAGATTCAATGCAGATTGGTCCTTAACCCATCAACGCAAGAACCGGCCGTCAGTGTAAGCCCGAACTTCTCCCACTCAACGGCAATTCAAGAACCGGTCGTCAGTGTAAGCCCGGACTTCGCCCACTCAACGGCAATTCAAGAACCGGCCGTCAGTGTAAGCCCGGACTTCGCCCACTCAACGGAAATTCAAGAATCGGTCGTCAGTGTAAGCCCGAACTTTGCCCACTCAACGGCAATTCAAGAACCGGTCGTCAGTGTAAGCCCGGACTTCGCCCACTTAACGACAATTCAAGAACCGGCCGTCAGTGTAAGCCAGGACTTCGCCCACTCAACGGCAATTCAAGAACCGGCCGTTAGTGTAAGCCCGGACTTCGCCCACTCAACGGCAATTCAAGAACCGGCCGTCATCGTAAGCCCGGACTTCGCCCACTTAACGGCAATTCAAGAACCGGTCGTCAGTGTAAGCCCGGACTTCGCCCACTCAACGATAATTCAAGAACCGGCCGTCAGTGTGTAAGCTCGGACTTCGCCCACTCAACGGCAATTCAAGAACCGGCCGTCAGTGTAAGCCCGGACTTCGCCCACTCAACGGCAATTCAAGAACCGGCCGTCAGTGTAAGCCCGGACTTCGCCCACTCAACGGCAATTCAAGAACCGGCCGTCAGTGTAAGCCCGGATTTCGCCCACTAAACGGCAACGCAAGCACCGGCCGTCATCGTAAGCCCGGATTTTGCCCACTAAACGGCAACGCAAGCACCGACCGTCATCGTAAGCCCGAATTTCGCCCACTAAACGGCAACTCAAGCACCGACCATCAAAGTAAGCCCGAGCTCCTTCCCCAGCACGTCAAAAAGGGAATTCTTGCAAACCCGTACGAAACCGCATATCCCCAGCACCGGCCGTCATCGTAAGCCCGGACCTCGCCCACTAAACGGTAAAACAAGCGCAAAAGGAGCCAGCACCTCCCAACACTAATCCCAAGGCACAAAATGCCTCCAAAATGCCAAACGGTGAAGCAACTCAAGCACCGGCCGTCAAAGTAAGCCCGAAGTCACCTTCTCAGCAGAAAAGCCCCTACAAGGCCACAATGATCCCCAACAGATAAACACCGGCAGTCATCGTAAGTCCAACCTTCTCCCCAGCAGACAAAGCACGAGGCATCTACGCCTCTCGCAATCAAAGCACAAGGCATCCACGCCTCCACAACCCGTAGCCAGAAGACAATTCAAGTCCTCACGCATGGCACACCCGCAGCCAGAAGATGATTCAAGTCCTTATGCATGGCACACCCGCAGCCAGAAGACGATTCAAGTCCTCACGCATGGCAAACCGCAGTCAGAAGACGATTCAAGTCCTCATACTTGACACAACCGCAGTCAGAAGATGATTCAAGTCCTCATACATGACACAACCACAGTCAGAAGACGAATCAAGTCCTCATACATGACATACAGGCAGCCCGGAAGGCTTTAAACCACTCGGTCTGGAAGACCGTATAAACCTCCCAAATCACTATCTCCAGCCCGGAAGGCTTTAAACCACTCGGTTCGGAAGACCGTATAAACCTCCCAAATCATTATCTCCGGCCCGGAAGTCCTTAAACCACCCGATTCGGAAAATCGTAAAATTTCCATCCCAGGATGCCACCACGTCCTCACAGTCGACCTCGGCGGTCACAAACCATCTTCTAGTAAGATTACCCATCTTCTAGTAAGATTGCACACCCAGGACGCCACCACGTCCTCACAGTCGACCTCAGTGGTCACACGACACTTCAGGACATCACCACGCCCGCATACACTCACAATTTCACGACCTCTGAACTACGTCCAGGCTTGATTCCCGCCAGGGATACGTAGGAATCCTATCACAGGGTCCAACCATTGACCTATACGGTCACCCAGGATGCCTCCACTGACCTATGCGGTCACCTAGGACGCCACCACGTCCTCATCATCAGCCTCTGCGGTCACCCAGGACGCCACCACGTCCTTACCATCGACCTATACGCTCACCTAGGACACCACCACGTCCTCACCATCGACCTATGCGGTCACCCACAGGACACCACCACGTCCACGTACAGAGTTCCAGTCAGAGGACATCTCACGTCCTCGTAACACAACAACACTCATCCCACACACGAACTACGATCAGGCTTGATTCCCGCCAGGGATACGTAGGAATCCTATCACAGGGTCCAGCCAATTGACCTAAACGGTCACACAACAGGACACCGCCACGTCCTCCCACCGACCTACACGGTCACTTCCTCTCTCAGCACGCGATCCAGATTAGGACCCTTATCTTATCGACGACCCCACTTCCTCCGTAAGTGATGTCGTCGAGGGGCTTCTGTAAGTACCCCAATCTGGATCACCCTCTTTCGAGCACATAGAAACACCGCAGACTCATAAACGCAGTCTCAAGACCTTTGACACTCAAAACCCTCAAAAACCCCAAGCCAAACCATGGGAGGAACCTTTCTGGGATAAAAGGGGACAAAAGGACCTCTTGGGAATTTTCAGAAAATTGGAAAAGAAAATAAGGTCCGTACGGACCTCTTTGTTTTAATAATTACTGAATCCCCTAAAAGTCCACAATATTCCCTCAAATCCCGGGAAACATCATTATTGGAATGTATGGTTGGTCCGTACGGACCTCTTTGCACGGACCTCTTTGCAAAGGAGACATCATCATTCCAGAATATTCTCAATTATCACAGATTCCCTCAAATCGAGAAAAACCAAAAAACTAGATTACCTAGAAGGTCCGTACGGACCTTCTTGCAGTTTTCTGGCACTATAAATAGAGGGCTCACCCTCCCTCATTTTCACACATTTCCCTCTTCTCTCCTCTCCCCCAGCCTTCAGGCTCCCCTCTAAGACCCTTCGGGGCACTCCCGGCCCCTTTCGGATCCTTCCGAGGCCTTTCGAGCCCCCTCGCGGTGCTCCGAAGCCTCCCCGAGCGCTCCCACGACGCTCCCGCGCTGCCCCGAGGCACTCTCGAGGTACTCTGAGGCCCCTCGTGGTACTCCGAGGCCTTGCCTGGTCTTTCCCGAGGCGTCCCGGCTCTTTCCGAGTCAAACCGGCAATCCCAAACCACGCCGAACCTCTGTCCGAATCCAACCAACGATTCCAACGCACGCCGAAACTCTGCCCAAGTGATCCTTGCGATCCCAACGCACGCCAAAACTCTGTCCGCAGACAACCGGCCCCTTTTCCGAAGCAATCCCGGTCCGTATCGGAACACTATTCCGACCTCAAACACTATTCCCCTGCGGAAGACAGACACGAACCAACATTGGTAAGGCTTCCTTCCTATACTATTTCAATACATTTCAATAAATCAGTGTACAATGTAGACATCCGACACAACATGCATTTTTAAAAGCACATACACACACACAACAGTTAAAGAATATTAGGGGTATCCGAAAGACTCGTTTTACGAGGCGACTCGGGTGAGCTCTAAGATTCTAATATTCTCTTCCCGAGGAGTCATCTGACCTCCGAACTCTAAAATCTCATCACACAACAAAACAATTTATTTTAAACTAATGCCCTTTTTCAATGTTTTGGGCTTAATAAAAACGGCGTGGCGACTCTACAAAGCGAAAACACGGCCAGACACCTCCCAACTAACGCGAAAAGCGGAATAATCCAGATGCCGGGGCGCGAACGCGCTGCCTCTCGAATCCGGGCGACCTTCCCGAACGCGACGCAAACGAAAATGCGAGATGCATGGGGCCCTCCGCGCGCGAGACGGATCCCGGGTAATTTCAAAACTCGCCTAATTTCCTCGGTCATGATGAAGGATTAGCAAAAGGGAAGGGATTTTTTGGTGAAACTTGGCTCAAACATTGGCAGTTTCTCCTTCCCTCTCTCTCTCTCTCTCGCGGCTGAAAGTTGGAGTTTTTTGGGTTAATGGTGACTTCCCCAAAGCTAAATATGTTTAAATAACTCCAGACTCCTCTCAGATCCATGCGGACCACCTAGTAGATTAATGGTGGAGCTGCACGGACCTCCTTCCAAGCTCCAAGCAATTAACCTTCTTGCCCCTATAATCTTTGCCTTTGTCTGTCTAAAAGACATCACCTGCAAATTCATACACCTTGGTCCCCAAAGTTTCTTCGGCCGTAATCGTAAGCTCGAACCTCTTTTCGGTCGTCATCGTAAACCCGAATAACTTTTCTCGGCCGTAATCGTAAGTCCGAGTCTCTTTTCGGCCGTCATCGTAAGCCCGAATAACTTTTCTCGGCCATCATCGTAAGCCCGAATAACTTCTCTCTGCCGTCATCATAAGCCCGAATAACTTCTCTCGACCGTCATCGTAAGCCCGAATAACTTCTCTCGGCCGTCATCATAAGCCCGATTAACTTCTCTCGGTCGTCATCGTAAGCCTAAATAACTTCTCTCGACCGTCATCATAAGCCCGAATAACCTTTCTCGGCAGTCACCATAAGCCCGAACCTTTTTTTGGCAGTCATCGTAAGCCCGAACTTATACTCGGCAGTTACCGTAAGCTCGAACCTTTTTTTGGCAGTCATCGTAAGCCCGAACCTATACTCAGCAGTCATCATATGCCCGAACCTATCCTTGGCAGTCACCGTAAGCCCGAACCTTTCTTTGGGCGTAATCGTAAGCCCGAAATTCTTATCCCCGGCAGTCACCGTAAGCCCAAATCTCTCCCCAACTAAATGGCAAAGTATTTCCAACCAAGAAATCACGAATGCCCCAGAGGCCATTTAATCTCGTTAGATTTTTGACACAAAACAAATCATTCTTAATTCAGGTTGAGACCCATCCAAACAGTCTCACTCAGGACGGATACCTCCAAATCATTCCCCAAAGGCCGAGGCCCCTCCAAATGGCCCTCATACTCGAACTACGATTATGCTTGATTCCCACTCAGGATACGTAGAAATCCTATTAAAGGGTCTAGCCGTCCGACCGACTCGGTCGTTTATCTCTCCCTCCCTATGAGTGATCCAGATCGGGATTCTTATTTTTATCGACGACCCCACTTCCTTCGTAAGTGACGTCGCCGAGGGGATTCTATAAGTTCCCCAATCCGGACCGCTCTCCATCTGAGCAGCTGGGAAGGACACTGAGGGTCACTTATCCATAATCACAAAGTCCCATGACTTTCGAAGGGTCAAATTGACCAAACAAATCAAGGAATGACCTTTTGTACATTGAAAAAACCAAAAGGATCTCGCAGGAATGACAAAAAAGTCAAAAAGTTATGACACTGCACCTTGGTCCGCACTGACCACCTTACAAAAGGAAGAGTCTGCCGTACGGACCACTTTGCCATTTTCTAGAGGCTATAAATACAGGCCTCTTGCTCCTTCATTTCACACATCCAACAACACCAAAAGCAGCACAAAAACTGCACAACACAAGAAAATATGAGGAGAGTGAGAATTAGGGGACATTCTGCCTAAGTGAGAGCAGAATTATCTCCTTCTTAAACACCTTAAACAAATCCCACACTTCTCCCACAAAAATGAACCCTAGGAAGATAGAAAAGAACTAATATTTATGAAACTCCTTTCAAACCCAAAATAATGATTTAATCTTTCACTTCCAAGTCTTTTAATGTATCATGAATTATTGTTGTTAAATATATCATTTATAATTTAGTCTTTATTTGTTTTGTACATTGTAGATCCAAATCATCTAAATGATCATATAATATTTTCCATGCACAATGTGCTTAAGAATGGAGGTTTAATGGTGATAGTGGTTTGTTTATATTTCATGTATTGTCTTTCCATTACTTACTTCCAAATGTATTTACTTTTTAAGATCATCTTTTGATCCCTTTTTCCTTTTGAGTTATAATAATAGGGATTATAGTTAAAATGTTGATGTAACTTCATTTCTTTCATTTTCTTCTTAAAATGTGACAAAGGTTCAAGTTTAAACCTTCAAAATAATTCTCATTTCTTTACTTGGAACAAACAATCTCCATTGTTGTTTCTCAAGAAAAGCTTGAAAGCACAATTATTGTACAACCTTAAGGCTTGGAGATGACAACCCTAAGATCGGACATTTCCCTCTTTTTGGGTTTTATGGCCAAACTTCTGGACAATCCAGAAGTTGTCACATTTCTTTCCCAATTCTAATCAAAGTAACATCAAGAATTAAATGAGATACAAAAAACAGTTTACTGCATACACCAAGCCATACGGACCTCTTTGTAACGAGGCATTGATACGTACGGATCAGCTTGCAGCGTGTGACATTTGCTCAGTTTCCAGTTTTCTTTAGTTTCCGATTTGTTTTAAACCCCCTTTTTCCAAAACAGACAGTTTTCTTTTAGAAAACTGTACAATTTTCCTTTTATTTTAAATTACGAGGCCACTAGATTTTGAACACACACACACACAAAACTTTAAAAAAGGTTTAGAAAGTCTCATGGACATGAGCCATTTCGGGTGAGCACAAAAATCTCTTCACGAGGCGTAATATGACCTCCGAACTCGAAATCTCACATCAAAAGCCTTTTGTCAATGTTTTGGGCTCACAACAAAATGGCGTGGAGACTTTCTTTTCAAAGAAATTCATCCGTCCAAACTTTGAAACACTTTTTCACCTCTCCAAGAGAGTAGCGAGTTTGACGCGCTCGTGCGCCCGCCGGATCGGGTAATTTCAATCACAAGGCACCTCAAATAAGACGTGAAGGATATTGATGCAGGACTCAACATTCTTCCTCCTTATATCCGGCTTGGGGGCCACATATCCCCTCTCATTGCGACCTCGGACCACGGTCGAGCAAAATTTGTACAAGATATTGTCGGAGGAAGAGCTCGACGATGAGGAGGTCGAAGTCTGTTGAGCTGCCATATCTACAGAAGACACAGAAACTAGGGAATCAGACCTAGTTGAAGTATGTTCTTAACTATCTAAGGACGGCCTAGATTCCCCTGGGAAGGCTAATCTCTCTCTAGGGAAGGGGTGTTTATAGGACTTAATGTAGAAGATTATGAGATGGTCTATCAATTTATTGAAGAGACGGAAACGAATGAACCGTGGATCGTCCGCCTCTAAATCCCCCATACTCTCTCCAACAGGGAACCCTATCTCACCATAAAACAAGCTCTACCTATTCAAGATGATGATACACTACTCTCTGGTCAGTTCCCTCCATAGGCCTTCAAGCCTCTTATAAATCCTAAGGTTTATGCAGTTGTAACCATACCTAACACCTACGTCGAAGCCGAAGGTCCTAGCCATGGCAGATTTGCAATGAAAGTTCAAAATTAAACCTAGAGGAGAGAAATTAAAGAGTACCTTGCTATATTGGAAAGAAACGAAGCACAACGATGGAACGGGAAGATTGATTATGCCAAAAAATCGAATTCCTTGCTTTTGTTCTTTCCTGGGTATTTGTACGCTTGAGGATTCTAAAGTTTGAAAATGAAAGAAATTCTTCCTTTTATACGCCTCCCTTTCCTAACTTGAATTGGAAAGGGTGGGGGACATAACCGTTCCATTGTCAGAGTAAATGTTTTACAACAGTTCCCAATGCAGTTGTCCAATCGCTATAACTGTCCCATAAAGGCGAAAATTACGGCGCATTAAACATTGTATCCAACCGTCAGAAGTCAATCGTCGAGAGCTACCTACATCAACCAAGTCGACTACCCAATGGCGGACTACGTGAGTCTTTACAAAATTTCCTTTAACTTCTTCATCGGCTAAGTCAACTTAAAAAGTTGGGGGTCACTGAACGGAACAAAAGTGACGGGTCAGGCCCAACGTATGAAGCCCAATATTTCAAGAATCACAAAGACATAGTTATTAAATGGGCCAATCCATTTGCCACAAAAGCAGCGGCCCAACAACAAAGATCAGTCGACCAAGCTCATTGTCCGATCATTCTTGGTCCCGATCTAGCTTCGTCCGACATTCGATCATCTACTTATGCAACCTCTGCCTAGCCAAGGCACAAAAACAGGACGTGCGTCTATCCATGACTCAATCTATAATCGTCTCTTATAATCACGGATATCATTATTCCTACATTATCTTCACGATTTAAGGGATTCCTATCAATCTTAAGGCACCAGACTACATTCAACGTAAAAAGGTAATGTTATCTTGACTATTGTGAGATTACGTCATTTTCATAAAGTTTGTATTATCATATAACTCGACATTTCATTATCACGCTGAAAAAATTTAGCCGAAGAACATCTTGAAAAGTCGTCTATTATTCGTGATTTCAGTTCTAATGAATAGTATCTATAACTTAGAAGGATCGAGAAAGAGTCTCTTGGAACATTTGTAAGGATAAAAATCCAAAAAACTGAAGCCCAAACTTCGAACCCGCCTTTGACCATTCGTGCTGCGGCCACATTCGTGCTGCGGCCACATTCGTGCGGCGGCCATGCTGGTATACTTCCTTTATGGACACGTAGCAGCTTTCCTTCTAATAAAATATTACTCCCTTCATTCTATTCTGATTGAAATGTCTCAAAATGAATCATACACGAAAATTAAAGAAAGTGATGTAAGAAAGGGAAAAAATGTAAAGTAAAATAAATGTTGTAAATATGAAAGTGATGTAGGAAAGAGAAAGTGGGGTAGAAAATAGTTAGTGAATATGTATTGTGAGTATGACAAGTGGGTTCCACAAATAAAAAAGTAATAAAAAACTTTTCTTTTTTGGGTTAGGACATTTTAAATGGGACACCCAAAAAGAAAAGTTGAGACATTTCGGACGGGACGGAAGAAGTATAATTTTGGATAATTTCACCCGTGGAATTCAAATAAAAGTTCTATACCACAAATGTCTACACGTGGCATTAAATAATTAATATAAGTAACTGATAATATCATAGCTGGCAGCCACGTAAGCTTACCAAAACTCTATAAACAACATTTTGGCACTCCTTTGCCAGTCCACCTAAAATTTTTCCAAATCCAGTGGTAAAAGATTTACACTACTTGCAGTTAATTCTCCATTCTTAATGCTCACATTTCTTGGTCGTTAAAATTTTATCATTGAAATACCAATAAACCCCCCATCCCCCCACTTTCAATGCACAATCAGGAACAAACATCGCCTCCCGCCATTGACGAAAAGCGAGCTCCTCCCAAGGATAAATGCGTTGGAATTTTGTCCCACGACCATATCAACTCCGCCATCATCGCCGCTCTCAAGCACGTACTCTCCGGCGGGGGTGCCACCTCGTCATCACGATCAGTTTGCGAAGAAGAAACGGTCGTTCTGGCACTACCGGAGCCCGAAATGTGCCGAGTATGCTTGATCGAAGGTTGCTTGGGATGTGATAATTTCGGGCCAAATAAGGGAAAATCGAAGAGGAAAAGGAAAGAGTACAGGGGAGTGAGGCAGAGGAGGTGGGGGACGTGGGCGGCTGAGATTAGGGACCCATGGAAGAAGGCCAGAGTGTGGCTGGGAACGTTCGAGACGGCAGAGAAAGCCGCCAGAGCTTATGACAGAGCCGCTATTGGCTTCCGTGGTGACAAAGCCAAGACTAATTTTCCCCCATCGGAATACCCGGAATTGAGCAGGAGCCCTAAATGTAATCACGAAGAAACGAACCAACAAGAAGAAAAACAAATGAATCAAGGAGGAAAAACAGAGGTTTAGTGTGTGTGTGTAAGGGTAAGCATCGGTTTCAGAGCCGCGATTATTTAGTGCGGCCGGACCGGCCTGCTAACTCCAATAGTACCTTAGTTGACTACTTGCAGAAGCATGCACAAGTCAAGGGCCTTCTATCTTTTTTAAAGGACGGTCCGTTGTAGAGTTTTTTTTTTCATTTTAGTCAACATCCAGTTTCCTAATTTTTTATAGGAATTTTTATCAATAAGCCTCTATAATAACTCTATAATAAGGTAAAATTTATGAAAAAAAAAACTCTATATTTCATAATCAACCTTAGGATCCATTGATTGAAATATATTTTACCAATACACCTCTTAGCTCTATTTAAAAAAATTTAATACCGAAATTGCCCCTAGTATACATACGTATGAATTTGATGTTTAACAATCCCAAAAGGAAACGGAATCCATCGTATTGCATCTCTGCGCTAAAGCGAAATCAATCACGCCATTCTCCTTTTCGTCTCTAGATTTCAATTCGAGAGAAGATATCTCTCTTTTCTGATCACAATTCGTTTCCCTCGATCTCAATTTGAAGTGGATTCAGATTCAATTTCTTGGTTGATTCTTCAATTGATTGATTTAGATTTGCCCAAGTATGTCATATTCGGATTTGATATTGTGAATTTGCTAATTTTTTGTGAACGAAATCTGTGATAGCTTTGAATTTTCTGTAATACATTGTATTTTTATGCTTTTGTAATTGTTTTAATGATTCAGTTCTATGATAATCAATATTGTTAAGTGAATTTCTCAGTTGTAATATTTTTCATGTTTCTTCTATTCAGTTGTATGGATACTCTGGTGATGCTTTCATTTAAGTATGGTGAATTGAATGCAATAGCAAGATTTGCTCAGTTTTCTTCTTATTTCTCAGTTGTTGAGTTTGTTTGTTCAAGGTAGCCTTCATTGAATAAGGATTCTATATCATTGTTATATGTTTTACCTGATAATTCAAATTGCTTACTGGAGAATGAAGAGGATTTCTTGAATATGGGCATCATGTTAGGTTATAGTGGTGCAAAACTTGTTGTTGTTCATGTTAAAGAGAGTCAAGCTATTTGTGCCTATGAATCATCTACATCTACTGTGCGTTGTGGTGGTTCTATATCTAATGAACTAGAGCATAGTAGTTCTAGTAGGCTTGCACTTGAAATGCCTGTGAACTTTTTCCATCATGGAGAAAAAGAATTGTTAACTGCAAAGTGGGCTAAGGAAATAACAGGTATTGGACAAGTATTTGAAGGAGGAATTACTGAGTTTCGTATCAGATTATGTAAGTATGCCTGTGAGGTTGGATTTAGTTTTGAGTATATTAAAAATGACAAAAAACGTGTTACTGCACAGTGCAAGCATAAATCTGCTGTAGGCTGTCCTTGGAGGATCCATGCTTCTGTTGAGAAGTCAAATGGATTTGTTTACATAAAAACATATACTTCAATTCATACATGCGGTGATGTGCATAGGAGTCAAAAGGGTAGTAGGGTTACTTCTGATGTTCTTGCTGAATCCATAGTTGATGTTGTTCGTTCTACACCTTCGATTGGTACAGCTCAAATTCTTAGGGTTCTTAAGACTAGTTATGGACTTGATGTAACTTACAAAGTTGGGTGGAGAGCTATTGAGAAAGCTAGGACAGTATTTTATGGTGAAGAATCGTTATCTTATGATAATTTGAGAGGTTACTTTAAGAAGATGAAGGAGTTGGATGCTAGTAATCAGTTTGTGCTTGAATCTGATAAAGTAGGTTACTTTAAAAGGTGTTTTGTTTCATTTGGGGCATGTATAAGAGGTTTCCGGTTTTGTCGTCCGTTGCTATTTGTTGATGGTACATTTTTACATGGAAAATACAAGGGGACTTTACTTGCTGCAACGGCCAAAGATGGCAATTCAAGTATGTATTATTCGTACGTAAACAAGATATAGTGTATTTCACAGTTGTTTCTCTATTTTTTCTTACTGTCGTTTTTTCTTATTCAGGGCTTTTTAACATTGCTTTTGCTATTGTTGGTGGTGAAGATACTGAAAATTGGATATGGTTTTTGGAGAAACTTAAACCTCTCATAGATTATAGGCAAGTGACATTTGTGTCGGATCGCCATCAAGGCATTATTCAAGCAGTGAAAGACGTGTTGCCCGAATGTTTTCATTCATTTTGTATTATTCATCTGAAACATAATTTGAAGGATAAGATGAGAGGCTGTCATATAAGCTTTAAGAATAGGATGACCTATAAACTTAGTCAGTGCGCAGAAGCCCCGACGGAAGAACTTTTCAATAATTTTCTGAATGAAATGAAAGCTGAAGGTGGGACAGTTGTTAAAGAGTTTTTGGATAACCTACCAGTTGAAAATTATGCTAATGCATTCTTTAATGGTAGTCGATATGGGGAGATGTCATCCAATGCTACATAATCATTTAATGCTCAGTTTAAAGTTGCTCGTTCATTTCCTATTATGGAGTTAATTGATTCTATTAGATTGAAGTTGATGTGTCAAATGTCAAAACGGAGAGAAGACTCATCAAAGTGGAATTCAACATTGTGTCCTCTTATGCAGAAGAAGTATGAAGAACTTAAAAAAATTGGTAGGTCATGGGTGGTATACTCTTCTTCAAACAATGTGTTTGAAGTGCATTCCGTTCCACCAATGGTTGTCAACGTAGAAGAATGCACATGTTCATGTGGAAAGTGGCAGCATGAAGGTTTCCCTTGTGTGCATGCAGTTGCTATTCTGTTCAATACCAAACCAGATCCATTCTCAAACATTAAGCCATTTTTCCATTGCAGTTACTACAGAGAGTGTTATTCTTCACCAATCCAGGCTTATGCTTCATTTGGTCAAGCTCCCAATACTGAACCACCTGTGATACTTCCACCAGTAACAAGGCGTCCTCCTGGAAGGCCTAAGAAGAATCGTATTCCTTCTAGGGGGGAGGTTATGAAAAGGAAAATGAAATGTGGTCGTTGCGGAAAATTAGGAACTCACAATAGGAAGTCTTGCAGGGAACCTATTTAATGATGTTTTGGTTCTATCTTTAGTTCAGATTTTTTTCTTTTTCTTTTTCTTTTTAAAGACAATAGATGAAATGAAATGAAATGGTGAATTTAATTTCTCTGTTTTTGGTGATTGTTTTTGTTTCCTTAAAATTTTAATGCTTTGTTGTTTCAGTAATAGATAAACATACTTCTGAGTTTATTTCAATGTTCTAGTAATTCTTTGCACAGTTATTGTGCATAACAGTGAAATAGGAAGGTCTGGACTACTGCCTTCCAGGCGCGCGCCTCATCTCACTCCAGGCGCCAGCCTCACCTGTGCACTGCATGGCCTAAGCCTCTCTGCCGTGGAGGCACCAGCCTCAGTTCCTACCAGGCGCACGCCTCAAAAACCAACAACTGTGAAATAGGTCCTATAGTTATTTACATCAATGCCCAGCAACTGTGAAAAACATTGCACATTTATTTACATCACATTTGTAAAGTCTATGAAAATTGCAGTAACAGATAAACATACTAACTGAGAAATTGCACAATCCTAACTGAGAAATTGACATCACAGTTGTGCAAAAACTGCAGTAACAGGTAAACACACTTCTCAATACAATAAGCAAACTTCCTTCTGATACAACACATTTGTCAAGTCTTTTTCACTACATATTTTCCAGTTACTTCATGTCTTTTTCATTTGTACTTCAACAACCAAAAGAGTGCCTATACAAAAATAATGTATCTTTAAACTGACACCACAATCAAACTACAGACACTTTCTTTTCATCATTCAGAAATTCAGTAAACATTTTTGCCCTAAATTGATGCGCTTCATCCTTTTCATAGCTCTTCCTCACGAATCCCCAGTCAAAGTAGTCCTTGCAATTCATAAGAACATGAATTCCACAATCAAGACTTGGCAAATTTTGCTGTGGTGTATCTTCAACTTCAATGAACTTTTCAGCTGGTGAATCTTCTTGAGTAACGTTTGACAAAACACAAGACAAGTTTCTGACGTAATCAAACTGTAAAAATGAAAAGATTTTATCATTTATCAAACACCGAGTCATAAACTGAAAGAAAAATAAAGTAAAATTATGTATCATGTTATTACCATTACTCGAGCATACACAGCATACGGGTCATTTGTTTCTTTTTTCCTTGGACGCATTGAGTTATAAAACATAAACTCCCCCGTTTCAACATCAAAAACGAGAAGAGTCCAATGTTCAACCAACCTTTATTTTGATGGGGTGTGTATTGGGAAGAGGATGAATCTTTTATCATCTTTATCAATTCCAACAAGGCATCATCAATCTCTTCTTTAATGCATTTTGTAAAATTATGTTCTAGAAATGGCTGCATGTAAACATTTAGTCAATCTCTATAACACCTCAACAAGAACATTTTACATAAATAAATATAAATGTACTTACCATGGCACTAGCAGTGATCACTCCAACAGTAGTATTATGTGAGCTTGAAGATTTTATATTTTTGTATTGCTTTTTCAATATTTCGAGGTAACCATTCATTTCCTGTCAAACAGCAGATGAAATTGTGAAATTTTGTTAAATAACTGATAAATTGACCTCACAGTTGTCAATTATTCATGATTGTTTGTTGTTAAATAACTGAGAAATAGATTGCACAATTCTGTTGTTAAATAGATTGTATAACAAATGTTAAATAACCAACAAATGTTGTTAAATAACTGAGTAAGGGTTATTTTGGTCACAGTTCTCAGTTATTCATCTTTTGTCAAACAACAGATGAAACTGTGAAATGTTTTTTAATAACTGAGAAATTGAACTAACAGTTCTCAGTTATTCATGATTGTTTGTTGTTAACTAACTGAGAAATAGATTGCACAATTATGTTGTTAAATATATTGTATAACAAATGTTAAATAACTAACATATGTTGTTAAATAACTGAGTAAGGTTATTTTGGTCACAGTTCTCAGTTATTCATCTTTTGTCAAACATCAGATGAAATTGTGAAATGTTTTTTAATAACCAACAAATGTGAAATAGATTGCACAGTTATTCATGATTGATTGTGCACAACAGATGAAATAGAATTCACAGTTTATCAATTGTTAAATCAATTTAAGAGTAGGAGTAAATATACCGTCACATCAGTACATGTGTCATGGGCAATCATCCATAATTCTTCAACACTTGTATGGATATTTCCATATACCCATGCATCCCCACTGCAAGAACATAAATATAACTTAATGATTGTGATAAATAATCATGCAAAAATATTAAAGTTTGCTTTTGGTACTTACTCCTTTGTTTGAACTTTCAATAAGTTGTGATACTCATCAATTTCTTTCTGTGCCACCATCTTTGTTGTTTTACTGAAATTTTTCTTGAACTTGAGCTGCATAACACATTTTCCTTTCATCTTTTCTCCCGGCAAATCATCTACAATCTCAATGTTTGCAGCTTGACCTTTCTTTTTCTCATCATTCTTTTTCTGCCTTTTTGGTAAAGAAACAAAGTCATCATCGACCTTTGGTTTCCTTGTTTTTCCCTTTAGCCTCCTCACCATTGATCCAGTCACTCCAATATTTTTTCCCTTTTCAGCCCCATCCTTGTCCTCCTCAGCCCCATCCTTGTCCTCCTCAATCTCCTTTTCAAAATCCGCTTCATTAACTTCAGATTGAAACATCCCAATCCTTTCCAAAAGTTCTTTGGTAATTTCATCCTTTTCATTCAATTTTACCGTCTGGTCTTCACTATCTAGAATCAAATTAGCAGCCTCTTCTTCCAATTTGGCTACTTGGTTTCTATGCAAGTCATGTAAGTCCTTGAGCTCTTTTTGGTGAGCTATCTCTCTTATATTCTTTTCTTCTTCCAACTCGTTCATCCTTGCAATAGCAACACTGAGTTGTTTTCCCAATTCCTCAACTTTCCCATTCAGTGAATTTGCATTTTCCACTTTCTCAGTTAGCTCTCTATTTTCTTTTTCAAGCTGTTCATTTTCCTTTTCCAACCTCTCTTTTTCTTTTAAAATCTCCACAATTTCCTTCTCCTTCACATTTTCCAGTCTTTGCTCTTTCAGCTTTCCCTTCTCCCTTTGCGACTCTTGTTTTTCAAATTCCAATCCTTCAAGTCCTATAGATTTATTCACGCTTTCCAATGCAGATGTAACCATATCATCTAAATCATCTGCCATCAACATTATTGGAGTTCTTGGCGTAGAAATGTGAACTGGAGTATTCGGGATATTTTGTTGTTGAGCCAAGTTAATGGATAAGGTTCTTTCACTATCAGCAGAACCTATCTCCTTCATCTCCTCTTCTTTTTCATTTTTTTCATCTTCTTCTTCATCTCTGTTCTCCAGTAGGTGCACATCATCTGTGATATTGGCAAAGTTTCTTCGTCCACCAAACATTATTTCTTCTTCATTGGTCAAAACTAAAGCTTCAGCATTAACCTATCAAGAAAGGTAAAATGGAATTCTCAGTTGTTTTATAAAAATATGACATTTAAACAGAGAAATCTATCAAAGTTATGCACAATAACTGAGAAATTTACCTCACAGTTATAAACTGAGAAACTGACCTTACAGTTGTGCACAAACAATCATAACTAACTGGTAAATCACTGATAAACCACACATACTAACTAGCAAAATAAATGTGAAGTGAACATCACAATTCTCAGTTTAGCAATTTCACACCAAGCCATATGAACACTCAGTTTAGAAATGTGAAAAATATTTCACAGTTATATTCATCAAAATCAACAACTGTGAAATAAGTACTACAGTTTAGAACTGTGAGGTCAATTTATGTGCAATATTTTTCACAGTTGGTCTATTAAAGAATGATTATAACATAATACACATGTTTGAAACCAAAAAAATGAGAAATTATTAAATAAACTGAGATAATATTATAACTCACATTCTTCTTTCTCAACACGTCGATTCTCAACTCCTTGAACATTTCCACCTTCTTTGGCAAATCCCACTTCATGAATCGTGGAATCAGTTGTCTTTTTGGTTGCAATGTGTTGGTGTGTTCACTGAACCAATACTGCATTAATCAAAAAAATTATTATGTTGCAATTTTATAAGAATATATAAATAACTAAGAAAGAGAAGAACAAAATATATATTGACTTACTGATAGCAAAGAAGCACAGCCAGAAACATGATGTGGCTGTTGGTGGTGTTTTCGAATAGAATTCATTAAATTATCAAGGATTTCTTGAGACCAATTATAGTCCTTCATGTTCTCAATCTTTTCCACATAGTAAAGAAATGGAGTAGAAATGTAAGTACCCCTGCTGGCAAAGACCAATGTTGCCATTGTAAACATTGTTAGCAGCCTCACAACATCATCAATGTCTTCTTCTTTATCACTTTGACAAACTTCCGTCAACACATCCTTCACCGTGTTGACCGTGATTGATGATATGTTATTTTCACCCTTGAATCATCTCTGAAACAATTCAAATGTGTCTGCAGCACAACCCTTCATCTTCATATTCATTCTTTTCTCCCCAGATTCCACCCCAAATATCACAGAAACGTCATTGCTTGTCAGATTGACATGAGTACGCCCCAACTTAAAGTTATCAGTTTCAGGGTCATAACATAACATCTGATAATATCCACTGTTGTCAAATCAGACTTTCTGATTGTGATATCTGAGTTGTTGTTCAGTGCATTCAACATATTGAAAAATGGAGAATGTTTCAACTTTTCAATATGATAATCTTTTAACTTCAACTTCATCAGCAGTTTCAAAGTAGCTTCGATGTTTGAACGGAAAGAGAAGGACTTGGGCCTCTCCACTGATTTTCCTTTTGCTTTACTTGTGGAATCTTTTTTTGCCATTCTTTTCTTAGTCATCTATAATCACACAAAAAATAATTGAATGTTAATACACGGAGTGAGAGTTACAACCAATGCACATTTATACAATCATAACTGAGAAATTGACCTCACAGTTAAGCACATACATTCATCGACAACAGATAAATCACAAGTAAACCACACATTATAAGTAGCAAAACAACTGTGAAGTTAACCTCACAATTATCAGTTTAGAAAATGTCAAAACCCAAACGATTTCACATTCATAAATAACTGTGAAACTGACCTCACAGTTTTAGAGGTGTGAAAAACATTTCACACTTATTTTCCCTCAAAACCAAACAAATGTGTAATAGATCTCACAATTGTTGTTCTATGAAGGAATGACATAAAAACTGTGTAATAGACCTCACATTTGTGCACAATAACTGAGAAATTGACTTCAACAACCATAACTGAGAAATTGACCTCACTGTTGTGCACATACATTCATCGACAACAGATAAATCACAAGTAAACCACACATTATAAGTAGCAAAACAACTGTGAAGTTAACCTCACAATTATCAGTTTAGAAAATGTCAAAACCCAAATGATTTCACATTCGTAAATAACTGTGAAACTGACCCCACAGTTTTAGAGGTGTGAAAACCATTTCACACTTATTTTCCCTCAAAACCAAAAAAATGTGTAATAGATCTCATAGTTGTTGTTCTATGAAGGAATGACATAAAAACTGTGTAATAGACCTCACATTTGTGCACAATAACTGTGAACTTGACTTCAACAACCATAACTGAGAAATTGACCTCACTATTGTGCACATACATTCATCGATAACATATAAATCACAAGTAAACCACACATTATAAGTAGCAAAACAACTGTGAAGTTAACCTCACATTTATCAGTTTAGAAAATGTCAAAACCCAAACGATTTCACATTCATAAATAACTGTGAAACTGACCTCACACTTTTAGAGGTGTGAAAAACATTTCACACTTATTTTCCCTCAAAACCAAACAAATGTGTAATAGATCTCACAGTTGTTGTTCTATGAAGGAATGACATAAAAAATGTGTAATAGACCTCACATTTGTGCACAATAACTGAGAAATTTACTTCAACAAACATAACTGAGAAATGGACCTCATAATTATTGTGCACAATAAGTCATCAACAACTGATAAATGTCAAAACCCAAATGAATTCACATTCAAATATATAACTGTAAAACAAAATCCAACAACTGTGAAATTCAACCATTAAATCTAGTTCACATTTTTCCTAACTAGGTTATTTGAGAAATCATAAACTTCGAAATCGAAAACAAAACTGTGAAATTAACATCAAAATTGACATAAAAACAGTGAACTCGACAAAAACAAGTGAAATAAACTTCGAAATCGAAAAAATAAACTTCGTAATCGAAAAAATGTTGAAGATTACCTTTGGTTTTGAAGACGAAAATGAAGAAAATCGTCGAAGGAGAGAGGAAGTTGATCAATAATCGTGGTCGGTGAGACAATAATGGGGAGGAAATTTGAGAAATTTTGAGACGTAAACAGTGAAAATTTGAAATTGCATCGAAATATGGTGAATATGAACGGCGATGTCGAGGGCAATTTGGTCCAGGGGTGTTTAGGGGGGTTTTCAAAATGTTGGTCCTTTAAGGTCATTTTTCTTTATGTGAGGGTTATTTTGGTCAAACTCTCATATGTTAAAACAATTTGTCAAACAAATTAAACATTACATAACTTAAACAGTATTCAAATTTAATACATGACTAGGACGCGAAGTCCATTAAGGCCAATAACATCAAACACATAAAAAACTACCGTTCCACCATCAAACAAGTCAAATTACACAAAGCTAATCACTAACAAATTCAATGTTGCCTAGAACCACGTGGATGAGAAGTCGATGGTCCAATCTGCTGATCAGATGGACCTGATAAAGATGTGTACGCCTGAGAAATGATTTGCATAGCCTCATTCAATGTAAGCGTGTGATCCCTGGATGACCATCTTTGAATAAGTGGTTCCACGGATCTAACCATTTCCCATGGATCTAACCATTTCCCACGGATCTGGTAAAACAACTTCAGTGGTCCTCCGAACTGTGTGAGACCTTAATTCTACGGGGTGCACAATAGGATGTGAATGCTAGACATACCACTCATAATAATCAGAAGTTGTCTCGTGTGGTATCCGGGCATGTGTGCTTACTTTCTCATCTGTGAGAACATACCTTTGCCAGTGACGAAAATATTCTGCAAATGTATCCCACATAGCAGAATTCTTTGAGGTTGTTCTCGAAATAATGGTATGTGCAATAGGAAGTTCTGAAACTCTTTGAATATAACCAAACTGCATCAGTACCTTGTTTGGATTATATGGCTTAATGACGGATCCAATACATATACATCCACAATACAGAGCAACAGATGACCAAGGAAACTTCTCTCTCACATTAGGTGTATACGGAGTCCAATAAACCTATGAATGTAAAAAAAAAGTTTTAGTAATCTATTGAAACTATTAAGAACGTAAAAAAAAATGAAATACATCATAAAATCCTTACATCTGTTCCCTTTAGTGTGTCAATCTTCTCCGGCTTAGACTTCAAAGAGTCAACCGATCTTCCTTGGCCCTTAAGTGGTGGACACTTCATTGCAAGCGCCTGGATACCATTGTATTCAACACTATGACTAGGCCTAAAAGTAGGAAATCTCTCATATATCCATGCCTGCAAAATCACATACATTGATAATAAATATTACTAAATGTGTATAAACATATATATATGTATATATATATATATATATATATATATATATATATATATATATATATATATATATACACATATTTTATTATTATTGAATATGAAACATATAGCAGATATAGACATAATATATTCAAGTAATAGTTACATACCTCTAATAGCGTAAGATAGCAAGCAATCTGTATGCATCCGTGTCTGGATGCTTGCCCTAGTTGTCTGTAGAGAAAAGCCAAGGCTCGAGCTCCCCAATCATACCCACCAACACCCTGCTCATCTCTCAAAAAATCTAAATAACTGGGGCTCACACGACTCCCACTCTTGTCGGTAAATAATGTGCAACCTAATATGTATAACATGTATCCCTTCACTGCATACGCACAAGTGGCAGGGTCATTTGATGTTAAGTAATCGTCAAATTTACTGCGCAACCACTCAATTTTAATGGATGCACCCCTAGAACCTTCCATTGATTCTAAAGCCTCGTCCTTTGTCATTCCCAAGTCTTAAAAAATAAGTGACACAGATAACAAATCAGATTTTTTTTTCCATTGGAGACCAATGGACGACCCTCAGTAGGATGGCCGATAAGACACATCACATCATCTAATGTGCTGGTCATCTCCCCAAAGGGCAAATGAAAACTATTGGTTTCCGGATGTCACCGTTCCACAAAGGCACTCACTAACACCTTGTCTACGTCAGAATATGATTTATTTTTACACTGTGAAAATGGCACTTCTTGATGATACGACGAACCTCACTAGAAGTTTCTAGTCCCGAAGTCCATTCTTTCATTTTTGTTGTGTGATTGATGCATTTCAATACCCCACGCTCATTACCAATCCATATTTTGGATACAACATGATTCTCATATGAATGAAGCAAAGTATCCACCATTGGACCCCCAGGAAAAGGAAATGTACCATCTACTACTTGGCCTTCTCTTTCTCCTCCCGCTTCCTCAATACCCTGCTCATTCCCATGATCAGCTTCCTTTTCATTTTGCCTCTGAAAATGTCCAAATGCATTTCCGAATCCTTCACCTCCATGGTTCGGCACATGGTGTACTTGGATACGTGATTCTTCCATTTCTTTTCTGGCGAACATAGTTGGTCGTTTTCCCCTCCTCATGTATGACAAAACTACAAAAGCAAATGAGAAAAAACAATTACATTAATAGTGAAAATGTTGAGGAAATTTAATCACTAGCGAGTAAATTTAAAAAAACGTTGATAAAACTAAGTTTTGATGCAATTGGCTTTGTTCGGCAGACACCGACCGCGAATCAACAGTCTGTTCGGCCAATGTTGGCAGCCAGTTTAACCAAGGTTCGGCCAACTATGTCCGCCAGTTTAGCCAAGGTTCGGCCAACAGTGACCGCCAGTTTAACAAATGTTTGACCAACAGTGACCGCCAGTTTAACCAATGTTTGGCAACAGATGGCCGCAAGTTTAATTATTGTTCGGCTAGAGTCTACCGCTCTTAGGCCTATTTTTCGGCCACGACATGCCGCGATGTATACAACAATTCGACCACTAATGAACTATCTGTTCGGCAACGTGTGGTCGATTTTTAACACTATGCACGGTAAACCAGGGCCGACGCCGACACAACTTTATGCCAAACCATGATTTTGAACACAAAATCTTCAAAAAATTAATTTTTCATGCATTATTGAAACAAGTTAAACAAAATATAGATATAACTTTAATTTTTAATTTTTAATTTTGAAGGAAAAACTTACTGCTCGACATTCACTACTATAGTTGTTTCTTGCTTTAAAATGTTGATCTAACTTATTCCTTGGTATGCCTATCAACAATTTAAACATTCTATTACCCAAATATGTCAATGATTCACTAAAATTGAAGAGAAAAGTGGGCAAATATTATATAGGGTTCAAGGGCTCTCCCTCCCAAAGCTGCCTTGTTTGATTATTTTTTTCCTTTTTGCCGTGTCTATGTGTGTGTTTGTACGTGTAAGTGGGTGGGTGTGGGTGTGGGGTGGGTGTGGGTGTGGGTATATTTTGATAGTTTAGGATGGTGTTTATTTAATGGTTTAAAAGAGTAGAATAATAATAAGGGTGGTTTAGTTTTAATTTTTATAATTAAACTTAGTAATGATGGGTATTAAGTAAATGTGGGGGGTGAATAACAATTCTCACGGAGAAAATGAGGGTTACAATTGTTTAGGGTAGAAAAATCAAGTCAGCATGTTCAGCATCTTGGTAGTACATCTTGAGCTTACATCTTGATATTTCACCTTGAACTAACGTCTTGAAACCATTTGCTATTTTCTTTCTATTTTTCAGGAATGAGTTATGCATAAAAGAGACCTAGTCAAGCAGTGACTCCACTTGACCACAACCGCAAAAGAAGACTCAGTCCAAATCCGTAAAACTACACAACGACCATGATCTTCAACATATCTTAGAGAATCAAGGTTGGATAAGCATGTTAGGTTAAAGTATATAAGAAAGGTAGACACACCATTGTAAAGACACATGAACTCTTAGCCACTCTTTGAATATGCCATTACTCTGTACTTAAAAACTCAATATCAATAAAATCATTTTGGTTGAGGTAGGTTTTTCCTAAAACCTCCCGAGGTTTTGTGCCGGAGAACGATTGTTCAAGGGCTTTCCTCGTTACATAAACGTGTTCATCTTGATAGAGAAATTATATTCCATTTGTGCCCAAAGTTCATCAATACAAATTTACTTGTTGAAATTTGTCCAAAACAATTTGGCGCCATCCGGGGAACTTTGGTTTTTTAGGTTTCAATCAAGATGAGCAATTCGACCTCTGAAATGCCTACTTCCACAGTTTCGGCTGGAGCAAGGACCAATACCTCAAGCTTGCCCATGACACATGATGCACATTCAACTACTGGGTTCAGTGTTGTGACCTCTCAGGATCAACGTCTTAACCATGGAGGCTCTTCATCCACGATGCTGCCTGAAATCTCGCTGGACATCATTTCCAACATGGCAGTCATGGTGCAGCACATGAAGAACCAGATGGATGCACATTAGCATACCAACAACATGCTTATCAATGTAGTAACTAGGGTGCAGCAAGAGCTAGCAACCTCAACGCGTGGTGGCCCAATAGTCAGCATACCTGAAACTTTGCCTTTGCATCTGAGGACTCTTTTCTCAGATGCCAGGATGAGTACAGGGGGCAATCATAGCTTTATTCCAATGGCTAGCATCGCTCATACTAAAAGCACCACAGTTACATCTAGCCAGACTCCACAGTCAACATGTTTCACCTTTGAAACTCCACCTCTTATGGGTCAAGCAGGGAGTTTTAATATTTTTAGTAATCATATGAATCAATTCAATGCCGCTAACACTTTTGCAGATAACCCTTTGGAAAGAGAGTTGCAGCAAATCAAGGAGATTCTCATGAATGTTCCAGGAATCACCTTGCCCTACAATTAAGCATCTCCAACCAGTCACCATAACTCTCATTTTGTTCCTGCTATAGCCTGTGTAGAGATCCCCAAGAGGTTTCTGGTGACGCTAATGAAGCAATATGATGGCACCCCAGATCCAGCTGAGCATATAGCCCTATACTAGGAGAAGATGGATATTATTAGTATCCCTCAACATCTTAAAGAAGTTTGTTTATGCAGAGGCTTTGGATCGACCCTATCTGGTCCAGCCTTGATGTGGCTAACCAATCAGCCCTTGAACTGTATCTCATCTTATTCTCAATTACTCAATATGTTTTTGAATCAATTTTCACGTAACCGTGTATTTGAGAAGCTAACAAGTGACCTTTACAAGGTGGTACAACATCCTGATGAGACGCTTAAGGATTATGTGTTTAGGTTCAACAAAGAGTCCGTGAGCGTTCCCCATATTGACATGTCGAATGCAACAGAGGCCTTTAGAATGGGACTGAGGAGAGAATCACTGTTCTACCAAGATTTGGTCATGTATCCGTCTAAGTGCTTAGAGGAGATTAGAACAAGATATGTACGTTTCATCAGGCTGGAAGAAGATGACACGGTCCATGGAAAAGCGTCAAAGGAGACGCATGTATATGAACATCCTGACAGAAAGACGGAATATTCATATCATAGATCTAGTAGGGGAAAACCCTACTCTAAATCCGAACATCTAAAATTAATGTTGTAGATGATAATGATGATACAAATTGTCCTAAGATTAGTGACTATTGTTTTTCTGTGGATGTTTCAAGACTTCTATGTGCAATGGACAGCTTGGGTGATAACGCAAGATGGCCAAAGAGATCTGACAAGCCCTCACTTTGGAAAGATAAGTCATAATGGTGTGCTTACCATGAGGATTTTGGTCATACGACTGATAATTGTATCGCCTTAAGGAAGGAGATCAGCCATCTACTTTCTAAGGGACTTCTTAAGGACTTGCTTGGTAAGAGTAAAGGACGTGTTGAGGCTAAGGAAGCCATAACTGAAACTCCATATTCACCTCCACCTACAACCAATGTGATCAATTATATCACAGGAGGTTCTGACATCTGTGGCACTACCTATTCTGCTGCGAAGCATCATGCTAAGGATTCTAACGAGGATAGATTGGAACTGCCAGCTATGCGTCAAGTCAAGTCCCATTGCCAACAAGTTGTTTTCGATGAAGATGATAAAGAAAGCATCTTGGACCCTCATCACAACAGTTTGGTTGTCACTTTACAAATTGCCAACTGTAAGGTGAAGCGTATCTTAATTGACAATGGAAGTTCAGTCAACCTGTTCATAAAGAGAACATTAGAGGAAATGATAATTCCCGTAACTGATGTTGTGAAAAATTCATCGGTTCTAGTGGGATTTAGTGGGGAAACCAAGCAGACGATTGGTGAAATCAAGTTGCCCATTTATGTTGAAGGTGTGAACTCCATGGAAAGGTTCTGCGTGACCGATTGCCCGTCATCATATAATGTCATCTTTGGGAGATCGTGGATTCATAATATGAAGGCGATTCCATCAACCTATCATCAATGTATAAAGAAGTCAACACCTTATGGTGTGATCAGGGTGAAAGGTGACCAACAGGCTGCCAAGGAGTGTTACAAGACAGACATGAAAGCATGCACCACTTCTCGCCAAGCATAGCAATTAAATAAGAGCATCAAGGATGTATTGTAGGCCGTAGAGCATGATGTGATAGAAGTTCCTATAAATGTCTCCAACCCTGAAGCTAAGGTTCTAGTTGGAACTGAGTTACCTCCTGAAGTTGAGGAGGAATTGATTGATTTTTTGAAGAATAGAAAGTTGTGTTTCGCCTAGAAACATGAAGATATAACAGGAATTGACAAGGATATTATAACTCACAAGCTGAATGTTGATCCTACTATCAAGCTGGTTCATCAGAAAAGAAGGAAGTTTGCACAAGAGAGAAATCAAATCATCAAGGAAGAGGTGGAAAGACTGCTGAAATCCAAGATGATCAGGGAGGTACAATATCCTAGATAGCTTGCCAATGTGGTAATAGTGGAGAAAAAAATGGGAAATGGCGTGTATGCGTAGACTTCACCGACTTGAATAGAGTGTGTCCTAAAGATCCATTCCCCTTGCCCCATATTGATTCTTTGGTAGATGAGACAGCAGGCCATGACATGTTGACCTTTATGGATGCTTTTTCAGGTTTCCAACAGATTCAAATGGAGCCTTCAGACCAAGAGAATACCGCCTTTATGACCCCCGAAGGTATATATTGTTAAATTGCTATGTCGTTTGGACTGAAAAATGCAGGTGCAACTTATCAAAGGCTAGTGAATAAGATGTTCAAATACCAGCTTGGAAGGACCATGGAAGTATATGTAGATGACATGGTGGTAAATTCAAGAGAATGGAGGATCATGTACAGCATCTTGCAGAAGCTTTCAACATCCTAGAAGCATTCAACATGAAGCTGAACCCGTCAAAATGCAACTTTGGTGTTAGAGCTGGGAAATTTATGGGCTATATGGTGACCAAAAGAGGGATTGAGGCCAGCCTGGAGCAAATCAAGTCCATCATCAACTTGGAATCTCCCAAATCTGTCAAAGATGTGCAGAGACTGACAGGACGTGTAGCGGCCCTGAACAATATGCAGGTTGTTCTATGACGTCCTGAGGAAGAATAAATTATTTCAATAGACAGAGCAACATGAAGAAGCTTTTCTCAACCTCAAGAAATATCTTACATTTTCACCACTCTTAGCCAAGCCGGAAGTCGGTGAATCTTTATACTTGTACCTAGCCGTATCAGAAAGTGCAGTAAGTGCTGTCTTGGTTAAAGAAATCCAAGGTGAACAACACCCAATATACTATGTAAGTAAATCTCTTCTAGATGCGGAAACCAGGTACTCCCATCTAGAAAAACTCATCCTTACTTTAATTACTACATCCACTAAGCTGCGTCATTACTTTGAAATACATCATATTATTGTGAAAACTAACTATCCTATCAGGACGGTTATGAGAACTCCTGAAATGTCAGGAAGGATGGCCAAGTGGTCAGTAAAGCTTAGCACGTATGAAATATCTTATGAGCCGAGAAGTGCAATCAAGTCGCAGGCTCTTACAAACTTAGTAGTTGATTTTAGCCCTAACCTACAGCCTGAAGTAGAACAAGAAGTACAACATCTTGAAGGGGCCCTAGCTATTGGACCTTATTTACAGATGGAGCATCCAATTCAAGAGGTTCAGGTTTGGGCATTCTTTTAAAATCACCTCGAGGTGACCTGATCCCTCAAGCTGTTCCTGTGAGTTCAAGGCGACCAATAAGGAAGCTGAGTATGAAGCTTTAATTATGGGTTTATCTACTGCTTTAAGTTTAAATATCACTCATATTAATGTCTTTAGGGATTCGTTGTTATTGGTTAACCATTTTAATTGATCATATGTAGCTAAGAATTCCAGGATGACACTTTATATTCAACATGTTAAAGCTCTTGCAGGGTGTTTTGTTAGCTTTTATTTAGAACAGGTACCCCGTGAGGAGAAGGCAGAAGCTGACGCTTTGGCCAACCTGGGATCAGCATGCAGAGCCATGATGAACACCAATATTCCAATCATCTATGTCAAATACCCAGTCATTGACCAGCCTGTAGAGTGTGTAGGTTTAGATCAACCAGGTACAACAATACAAGGTCAAGATGATGATCTAACCTGGACCCAACCAATCGTTAAGTACTTGCAAGATGGGACAATTCCTCTAGATGTCAAGAACCACAAATCATTCAGAATGAGAATGTCAAGGTTTGTTTTAATAGATAATGTTTTGTTTAAAAAATCTACAACAGGTTTATACATGATATGTTTAGAACCAAAAGAAGTAAAGGATGTATTAAAAAGTCTACATGATGGTGAGTGTGGAAATCATTTTGGGGGCAAGTCGCTATCCTCAAAGGCACTCAAGATGGGATACTACTGGCCGACAATGAGGCAAGATGTAATGGGTTACGCCTTGAAATGTGACGCTTGCCAAAGACATAGCAACATCTTACATCAACCTGCAGAACCTTTGCATCATGTACTTTCACCTTAGCCATTCATGCAGTGGGGCATGGATATAGTTGGCAAGTTACCAAAAGCTCCAGGAGGAAAAGTCTTTATGTTAGCCATGACATATTATTTTTCTAAGTGGATAGAAGCGGAATCTTACGTACAAGTGAGAGATAAGGAAGTCATTTCCTTCATGAAGAAGAACATCTTGAGTAGGTTTGGTATCCATTCAGAAATCATTTGTGATAATGGGTCCCAGTTCATTAGTAAAAAGACTAAAGACTTCTCTTCAAGGTGGGGAATCAAGTTGATAACTTCCACGCCTATACACCCTCAAGCCAATTGTCAAGCTGAATCAAGTAACAAGTTGATCATCAACAACCTGAAGAAGCGCCTAGACCAGAAGAAGGGAAGATGGGTTGAAAAGTTACCACTTGTGTTATGGGATGATAGGAATACATCTAAGAATGCTACTGGACAAGCGCCCTATTCATTAGTATTTGGTGCTGAGGCTGTGATCCCAATAGAAGTAATAATTCCGACAGCAAGATATGGTTTAATGACTCAAGATGACAATAATAAACTCTTAGCTCAAGATTTGGATACAGTCGATGAGCTTAGAGATATAGCCAAGATTAGGATGGTAGCCTATCAACAAATGATAGTCAGGTCGTACAATAAAAATGTCAGAATAAGAAGGTTCCAAGTTGGGGACCTAGTATTGAGAAAGGTATTCCAAAACACTAGAGAACTGAATGCAGGCAAGTTAGCTCCAAAATGGGAAGGACCTTATCTCATTGATGCTGAAGCTGGTAAGGGGGCATATTGGTTGTCAACTCCAGATGGTGTCAGAATCCCTAGAAGCTGGAATGCAATACATCTTAAGCAGTACTACGTATGGGAATTTTCAACATGTTAGTCGAAAGACATGTGGAGCAACATGTTGACACCTTAAATACTAAAGTCAAAGCCTTTCCTAAAGATGTAAGGTACACAAATTTTCTACACTCAAAACCAACATAGCATTTATTTAGAAACTTTGATCATATTATCGCCTGGTAGCACAATTTTCACACTTAATTTAAAAGTTAGACTTAATTCATCTTGTTATTAATTATGTCTTACCTTTAGATCAAGTTGTGAACTAAGGTTGTAACATTGTACATGTTACCAAAATAAACATAAGATTGTGACATTTTTACATGTCACCCTCAATCATCAGACTATAAACATTTCTACATGTTATCTTTACAAAATTGGTTATAACATTTACATGTTGTCATTGAGCATGTGGTTATAACATTCTTACATGTTATCTTCTATCTAATGCATACAACATTATATAACATGTTTACAATGTACGAAAAAATGTAAACAAAAGCAAAAGCCCCAAACGGGCCTGAAGATACCATTAAGGATTAAAAGTTTAAAAACATCCTACTCGAACCAAACTTAAGATGTTGGACCAACCCAACACCTTCAAAAGATGTTTTGACTCTTATGAGTCAATTACAGACCAAAAGTAAAAATGTTTTAGGGACACACCCCTATTAAAACCAAAGTTTGCACGCCAACAGAGGCATGACGAATAAAATACAAACCAAAACAGACATTGTTTATGGGGAAATCCCCCTCATCAAATAAAACTTAAAGACATAAATTGTTTTTTAAAACTCCTGCTGCGGACACACTTGCAGCCTCACCATCCTTCTTACCTTCTTCCTTTTCCTCTTTGCTCTTAGCTTCATCTTGTTCGGTCATCTAGACATCATGCACTTTAGAACTGACTTCACCTACATCAACACCTTCACCTAGGAACACATTCAACGTGGCAACTTCATCTTCAATTCTCCAGTTGACATGCCTCCCAGTGTCAAATTTTTTCATCATGTCAATCCTGCATTACATCAACGCCTTGTTAGCATCAAGCATGAATCTTTCCTTAGCTGCATTTAATTATTTAATATGCTCCTCCTCCGCTTTAGATATCTTTATTTTCATATTATTGAGATCCTTCTTCAACTTGGTATTTTCACTAGCATAACCCCTTACTTGATTCTCAGCTTGCATAGCTCTTACAGCTTCAACCTTTGCCTTCTGATCAAGAACCTTGATCTTATCATCTTTGATTTCCATCTCCTTGAGCAAATAGGCTACCAGATCCATCGACTACATTTAAAAAATTTATCATTTCAATTCTACATATTAAAGACTTCTTGAGCTAATAAGAGAAATAATATTACCTTCTTAGACAAATCTTCCATACTGGCCAATGCAGTGTCAACTTGCCATTCATCTTTCTTCACAATCTCCACGTCATCAAACTTTATTTTCTTCTCAACTCCTACCTTTCTAGTTGAACTATCCCCCTTTGGGATAGGAGGCTTTCCACCCTCGATTTCCATACCTACTTTAGATTTTATACCTAACATCAGGTCCTTCATGTCAAACCCACCATGGGAATGAGTTAATGCGTTTTAAACATTAATTAGTGGATTCCAAATCAAAAGATGAAGAAAATTGAAGAAGTAACAAAGAGATGAAAAAGATGCATACCAGACGATATCTTATTCACACTCGTACTGGCAGAAGCTTTGCCCACCTTCTCTTCTTCTCCCTCCCTTGCACTGTCTCCAGCAAACTCAGCAACTGTGGGTTGAAATTTACGAAGGTACTTAGGAAACAAACAAACAATCAAAACAACGTTCTCTGAAGTCTTCTCCAACGGAGGAAAGAGGTCTCCCAACTTGTTAACTGCAAAAATTAGTTATCAACATGTCAAGATGGTTATGGGCAAGACGTAGCAGTCTAAGTGTAGAACTAAAATAGCTACCTTTAGGGTTTCAAGTTGTACCAGAATCCTCTTCTCCCACCATGGTACTCTTCTTCACATAGAAAAATTTATGCTTCCAACCCCTATCAGCAGCTTCCGTATCTAAAATTAAGGAATCCTTACCCGTCTTGACTCTAAAATTGTACCTACCATTTCCGTAACCCTAATTTCTGAGGTAAAAGCTAATTCTTCAAGACCTGCTACTACGTCATTCTCAACAGCAATTCTATCCAAAGTGAGTAAAATACGCCAACCAATAGGCATCAATTGGGTATAGGCCAACTGAGTCACCTTGAAAACTCGAGTGATTGAAGGGGAAAAGGGAAACTTCAAACCTACAGTAAAAGGGTACTCGTAGAAACCTACCCACTCGTCTGAGACGCAATTCGCACTGAAATCCTCAGTGGGAATTAGAAATTCCGCACCTTCAGGAAAAGGTTGATTCTTTCTTAAAACTTCAATGTGGGACGCGTTGAAGCTACATCGCCCTTCCTCCTGATTTCTTATAAACCCTAGACACCTAAAACCCTCGGGTAAACTTGAAACTATCTCTACAGCTATCTTTTCACCTTTCACCATTTCTACGTTTAGAAATTGAGGAGCAAATTAAAAAGCAAGGAGAGAAGAACACACAGGAAAGTATGAAAACCTAGCGTAGAACTTCAAACGGTTTGTAAGGATTAATCTTCTTAACCAGCAAAGTGGACCTTTAAAGGGAATAATAAGTAGTTATAGACTCCTACCCCTATTATTACTCTACCACTCTTTATAACCACACATTTCAACCACCTTGGTAACTCCTCAGGAAGTGGGTAATAGTTGGCAAAATACTTGACTCTCCGTATTCTACTTAGAGATTCAAATATTTTGGGGGCAATTGTTTGGGGTGGAAAAATCAAGTCAGCATGTTCAGCATCCTGGTAGTACATCTTGATATTTCGCCTTGAACTAACGTCTTGCAACTGTTTGTTATTTTCTTCCTATTTTTCAGGAATGAGTTATCTATAAAAGAGACCTAGTCACTCCACTTGACCACAACTACAAAAGAAGACTTAGTCCAAATCCGTAAAACTACACAACGACCATGATCTTCAACAAATCTCCGAGAATCAAGGTTGAATAAGCATGTTAGGTTAAAGTATATAAGAAAGTTAGACACACCATTGTAAAGACACATGCACTCTTAGCCACTCTTTGAATACACCATTACTTTGTACTTAAAAACTCAATATCAATAAAATCATAAAATCATTTTGGTTGAGGTAGGTTTTTCCTAAAATCTTCCGATATTTTGTGCCGGAGAACGATTGTTCCCGAGATTTTGTGCCGGAGAACGATTGTTCAAGGGCTTTCCTCGTTACATAGACGTGTTCATCTTGATATAGAGAAATTATATTCCATTTGTTCCCAAAGTTCATCGATACAAATTTACTTGTTGAAATTTGTCCAAAACACAGATGACAATGAATTCCCCGGTGGACGCGGTCGGAAGTACAGCCCAGTTGTGGCCCACGACAATGATCGAGCCGTTCTTGAGATGTCATCTATGGATCCTGGATCTTCTTCCTTCCCTAATCGTGACATTCCCCTCAAGTTGGTTTCCTTATAAACTCCTCTAGGGTTTTATCAAATTCAATTGCACTCATTTGATTATTTGAAACATCTAGTCATAGGCAACTGCTCAGGACTATGCATTTCCATCGCTTGCTTTAACGTTGTATTTTTATATGTTTGTATGTTTCCTGAATTTCTTGCTTTTTATATACCACGGGTATTTTGAGGACCTGGCCATTGTGTGATTGTAGTATAAATATTCTTAGTTAAGGATCAAGTTTTTCCAACTTGTCAGGAAATAGTTTACGCCTATAGGTTTCCTGGTTGGAACTTGGAAGCACTGTTGAAGTTAAACTTCAGCTTTTAGCTAATGAAAGGTGATGAAATGAAGCTCTTAGGCTCTGTTGAATTTTTATTAGTAGGTCTTTTGATCTGTATTTGCAATGCCACCAGGTTAGAGATCGAGAAGACCAAAACTAAGTACTATAGAATTATATGAACGAGTGGGGATTATGATGAACTTCTGTTAGACCAAATTGGATGGCAAAATGGAGTTCATATAGCCGACTCCAAATAATTGGGACACGGACTGCCGCGTTTGAGTTGTAATTCTTCCTATAACCAACTAACTCCTTCTTAAGTTAATACCAAAAGTGCAGGAGTGTTAAAAAACAACTTAACAAGTGACTTCTTATCCTGCGCCATTTAGAATGGTCATACTCCCTTAGCCCCATAGTAAAAAACCACACTATTTTGGTTATCTCATAGTAATAAATTACACTTCAAGTATAGCCAATTTATAATACTTCTATATTCTATTGAGCCTACTTGTCATACTAACAATAACTATCCCATTTACAATTCTACCCCACGTAAAATTCATACCCCACTTTTCATACTCACAACCCCACTTTTTATACACACAACCCCCACTTTTTATACTTACAACCCCCTCTTAAAATTCATACCCCACTTTGAAAAGTCTGTTCAACCAGTCCACATTTGTTTCTCAAATTTCTATTAAAAACACTGTACTCAAGAAACCTATGTTTGGGGGGACACAGTCACACACCAAGTAACATAGAAAAGGCTTCCCAAATTTACGTGCTAACGATCGATATGGGGCTTCAAGGAAAGACTTGTGTCTGGAATTGATCACTGAAGTTTCCCAAAGTACTTGTATATATTCCTATTCCCTAAGTACTCATGAAGATACATACCTACGTACATATGTATGTGCACATGTCTGTGTTGTGTGTATGTATTTGAAGGTCGCGTGTAAGACTGACACATCATGTGTCTTTAGCCGCACTTGTGTCCATGTTCATAAAATTATAGGGAGAAGTTCCAGAACAACAGGAGGACTAGTAAGATAATGGCAAAGATGCAAATTGCACCCTTGAGATACAAGGGACTACAAAACGTAGTGAGGTGGCTGCTATTAAGCAGTCTCATATGCGAACTTGATACTTGAGTTCAAGGTCTTCAATCGTTGGTTATTGCAAGTATCCCCAAATGAATATGTATGATCATATATACTACTAGTACATGCCCGTGTCCAAGGACACGTGTTTTTTTTTTTTTTAATTAATTTTTTTTAAGGTCGAAATGGGAAAGAGACAAATGTATGAGGGCAAAATGGTAATTTCGGCAAATAGAACTATTCATACTACTGTAGCTAGTGGAGGTTCCATTTATACTATAGATACATCATAATGGTATTCACACGTTAATATGTTGTTGCCTTGTTATTGCATAATTTTTTCCTAACAGTCAGTTTAGATAATATCTTAAAGTGGTTTATGTTTTCAGGAAAGTAAAGACAAGCATGCCCCTGAACGTGGGTACGAATGCAAAAGAACGGTCATTGCCTACTGGTGGGGGAGTCAATGGCCCTCGACAAGATTCTAAACTGGAATTGTTTGGTTTTGATTCTGATGCATTGGAAAATAGGATTGGGCCCAAGTGAACAAGTGGGCCCAGCATCCTTCAATGGGCCTAGTGTTGGCGGAGAGGGGCCAAGTATGTATATGTGGGCCACCAGAGGGGCCCTGGGGCGAGAAGATGCGTGCGAGGTAAGTCGACCCCGCACGGTGACATATGGGAGTAAGTAGGACGAGATGGATATTCTGGAGGAACGAGAGAACAGCGATAAGTCGAGGACGGGAAGTAGTGTTGTCGGCGTAGCTAAGGTTGGCCGCACTATGAACATGGCCGCTCGGTTGACTATTGTCGCCTGCGGCTTACGTGAAGCGTGATCTCGCATTATGACCCAGCAATCAACTGTAGCTTGATTTGACAAGGTGAACAGTGAAATCCCACTAATTTGAGGGTGGTTGAGGACCCTTGGTAGATGATTGACAAGTGTCCCCCATGTGCAAGGCACATGGGGGCTTGGGAGTATAAACTAGAGAAATAACTCATTTGCATGGTAGGTCACTCTCTCTCCTCTCTAAGCTCTCTCTCTAGGATTTTCAGTGATCTTACCATTTCCTTGAACCACTAATCTTACTCACGTCGGAGGGATTTCGCCGGAGCCACCCCCGGCCTAGTTCACGTGCTTGCATGTGTGTAGGAGATCAAACGAAGAGGGAAGCAGCCGGAGCATCCTTTCAGCTAGATTCGATTCATGTACAACCATTTTTGATGACATCATCAATTGGTTCCGTTGCCGACTGATCTAGAAATAGCGTTATTACCGACGGAATTATCCGTCGGTAATTTGATGTATAAATCCGCTTAATCAGAGTCGCCTTATGCTCAATCTTAAACCTAATCCCTTCTCTCTCTATCCCCTATTGTGAAACCCATCGTTCATTTCGCGTTTCATCTTCCCTTGCTCACTCACGTTCCTAGGGTTTCATCTCTACCAGCAGCGGCGAGCAGCAGTGGCGACGGTAAGCTCCTTCTCCCTCTCCCTCTCTCCCTCTCTCCATCTTCGTCGTTTCTATTTTGAAGCTCTAAGTCAACAACTCTCTCTACAGATTCTCGACTCAAGCTTTTTCGATTCTTCGTCTTCGCACGGCAGCCTCAAATGTTTCCAATCTTTGAAGGTAAAACTAAAACCCTACTCTCCTTCCTCGCAATGAATAAATTAGGTTTTCTGAATCGTCGATCTTTGAAGTTCGATTTTATGGTCATTTTAATGCTGAACCAAAGTAAACAGTTAAGTAATTGAATACTTATTAACATGTCCACTCTTGTTATATACAAGGTATTATAATCTTGTTTGGGTTTGAGTAGAATTATGTGTAATTGCAGTTAAAAGAGATGGTGGTGGCACTCTTAAATGATATTTTACTTGTGAATCCATTATGCTTACATTGATTTTCATCTCACTCTGTAGGAGATCATATACCAATGTATTGAAGGAAATCTTTGAGGAAAAGCTGCTTTGCAGTCAACAATTATTCTCAGAAGCGGAGAGATATGAGAAAATACTGCAGATGATTCCTGATGAATGTATGCAGAGTAAAACATCCAAGTTTCTTGTAAAGTTAGATTGTTATTTCTTTCTACTAATGCACGGTTGTTACTTGTAATAAGTTGTTTGAAATAATGCCTTTGCAGCTATAACCTCCGAACTTAGAGGAAAGTGGCAGGATAACAGGCGTTCCTCCAATGCAAAAGATGTTAATGTTGTCCGCTGGGAGCAAGTTAAACATCTTCTTCAATCTGGAAAACAAAAGGTACTGCCCTTGTATTTCCTTTGTTTAACATCATGAACTTAAGAGGAAATTATGCAGAAAAGAAGCTTGACATCATCTGTATGCATTTTATTTGTAGTATTAAGTTCCCTTACACAGCTATCCACGCTACTTTTGTCCTTTTATAACAGCTTGTCTCTTGCCTTGTACCATCATGCTATCTGGAATCATTGATGTTTGTTGTTATTGTGTATGTGTCTGTGTGTTGATATGGTAAGCTTTAAAACTCAATCAACTCTAGGTGGGTCAAAACAGTGGAGCAAGACCAGTGAAAAGCATTCCGACTATTTCAAATATCAGCTACTGTAAGTATACTTCAATTGCCTTTTTTCTTTAAAGAAAAGTAAGAATCTTATTTATTCACGGACGGATAGAGAAAGAAAGAAAGAAATAAAATCAAAGCAAAAATAAAATAAAAAAATCAAACGTGGCCCAAGAATTTGAAGTTAGTTTTTTCCCTCCACTCAAAGAAAGAAAGAACTAAAATCAAAGCAAGAATTTGATGGGGGGAAGTGTTATGATTTGAATTGTGATCTCTATTGATTTGATTTGGTAGTTTTGGTGGCTAACTTTTTATTCTTATTGCACTAGACTAACGACTAGTACAATACAAATCATGTTGCTCGATGTTAATAATGTTTTCATTTCCCCTTGTATTCTACTGAAACTTTATTATTATAATTTGTAGGTCTGGGATGCAACCTCTGCGGATCCTAAGTTACTTGTATTCCTGAAATCATACTGAAACACGATTCCAGTTTCGAGGCATTGGTGTCAGAAAAGAAAATTCTTACAGGTAATCTGGTAATGTACTATAAATGATGACAGACTTAACTGGGGTTTAGGAACAAGGTGATGGAAGATAATGTTGATGAGGTTTGTCTTATATTTATATATGTGGTTCTTGCAGGGGAGCGGCGTGACAATCTTGGAGACTGGAAATGTAGGTGCTTGGCAAGGGGGGCCCTTATATGGTTTCTCTTTTAACACCTTTGCTAGTCTAGGTGGGGCATAGACAATTGCATGATGCTGTTAATTCATAATAAGCAACCACATATGGGATAATTTACCTCTTTGGTGCTAAATTATGGAACCATTTAGTATTCACGAAAAGGATGCTGATATACTGCAAATAGAATCATGTATGTGCATAATTGAAGCTGATGAGTCGTTCTGGTTATGTTTTACTAGTTTTCTTAGTTCCCGTGCCCATCCTTGAGGTGTCAACTGTAGTGGGACGAAGGGAGTATGGGATAATTTACCTCTTTGGCGCTAAATTATGGAACCATTTAGTATTCACGAAAAGGATGCTGATATACTGCAAATAGAATCATGTATGTGCATAATTGAAGCTGATGAGTCGTTCTGGTTATGTTTTACTAGTTTTCCCTTTTTGTGTTGTCAGTTCCTTTAGTAGAGGGTCATATGCAACCTTTTTAAAGTTAAAAAAGTAGTGTAGTAGTATGCATGATCATCTGCTTTTCTTCTTCTTTTAGAGAGGGTTTGAATAGGTATACCTTGCTAGCATAAAAAAGAACAAGGAAAGAATAGAAGAGACATTTAATATGCATTCTTGGTGCTGCTTTGCAGGCTTACATAGAGAAGGAAGACAGCAAGAAGTTAAAACAAAAACAGCGTGAGAGGATGCAACCAAAAATGGGAAAGATGGATATTGATTATCAGGTTTGTTCTCTTGATCTTTGGAAAGTGTCGGCCATTTGATATATCCCACCTTGTAATTTTTTGAACATGACAGTAATGCTGACCTTGTTTTCTTGATTATTGTAGTTTTCTTATTTTTTTCTTTCCCATTTACATGTTTGTAGGTTCTCCATGATGCTTTTTTCAAGTTTAAAACTAAACCAAAGCTGACATCACATGGTGATCTGTATCACGAAGGAAAAGAGTTTGAGGTATGATTGCTTTCTTCAAACTTACATGCTCAAGTTTTATTCCTTCTTAGAATTGTTTGTAGTCTCTGGAGATTGATCTTGCTTAGAATCCTTTTGCCTTAATGCCCTAACCACATCCGGTAGTTATGAAGACAAAACCACCAGAAAGAGAAAAAGGATCAGATGGAGTTGTACTTTGAGATTTAGAGTACTTGTATGAAGTTGAATTCTTGTTGTCTAAAGATCCATACATATGACCTATCGTAACAAGATTTTCTTGATCGAAAATGAATTCTTTATCTTTATATTGAAGTGTTCCCTTAGTCCCTAAACTAATTTCCGTTTCTGATTTGAGTGAAAATTTAGTAAGTTGACATCTAAGCATTTTTAGTAGCTTATGCACATGATAGAATTTAATGAGTTCACTCACCATAAAACATCATGATAAGTGTAAACATGAAATTGATGATTGTCGAGGAAGATCTAGCAAACTCACAAAAAATAGGCATTCATTTAGGAACAAGATATTTGCAAAATGGACATTCATTTGGGGACGGAGTGGGTAGTATACTATGATCAAACTTGAAATGCATAACTTCCTTGAGTGCAAACTTCAAATATTTTACTTCGTTATGTTAAAAAGAGGTTATTTGTTCTATGAGAATCTCAACTTCCATAACATACTGAAGCTTTAAAAAATTAGCTCATTAATCAGGCTTTTGAAATGTGTGATGTGTAGAGATAGTGGGTCATCAGAGGTTCAGCTTGGACAGACTCATGTTTTGGGATTTGTTACTTCTGAACTAGTGCAACCCTATAGAGACAGGCCAAATGAAGGGACACTCTCAATCTACAATGAGTTCTCTCCAATGGCTGATCCTTCATTTGAGGCTGGTCGGCCAGGAGAATCTGCAGTAGAGTTGGGGCGTGTTGTAGACCGTGGCTTAAGGTATCTTACTCTATCTTTGCTCCTACATATTTCCCCCACACAATTTTAAATCGGAATACTCAATGGTTTTGGAGTTCCCAGACAAATATTTTAGCAGAGCTGCAGATTTTTTATTTTTAATCTTGTGAAGACCAAATATCCCAATTTTTCCTATAAATTGGAAGTGTGAACATCGCCATTAGAGCATATTAGCTTATTTACCTCTAAAACATTAGTTGTAATATCTCTCCTTCATAAAATACTTTCCACTCATGACTCAACTCAAAAAAGTCCACATTTGAAAAGTCAAATATTAAATTGATTCAGCCCTACCCTTGTAATATCTCTGAAATACAGAAATCTTGTTGACGCTGCCAATGTTGCTGCTTTGGCTGCTCTATCTACATTTAGGAGGCCTGAGTGTACACTGGGTGGGGAAGATGGTCAGGAAGTGATAGTGCATCCTCCCGAGGTTTATTGAACTTAAACTTATCCCCTCGAGAGAATAGTTGTAAATAGGCCACCAGCCTGCTGTTGATTTTGTTGATATATTTCCTTATCAACCACTCCTACTGTCCCAAAATGAATGTCCAAAAAAATTCAAATTTTCTCTTGATCAAGAGCAAATTTTTAAAGATTTTAGACATTCATTTTGCATGGAGGGAGTAATAGGTATGATTATTGTCATAAACAACAATTTACATTTTATTTTATTTTTTTGGATGAGAGGACTCCGCTGCATATCTTTTACTTAAACAGGAGCGTAATTGTACAAAGTACATATAATTCTTGGTCCCAACTATAATTTTCATATTGATCATACACTGCACTATGGTGGTATTTGGCTTTACGTGCTTTTCCTCGGATACCCTCAAGTTCTTCTCTAGGGGTGTAAATCTATGGACCCATTTCCTTTACTATGTTGTTCATAATAAATTGGTATTTCTTTGCTCAGACGAGGGAGCCACTTCCGCTGATAATACATCATCTTCCAGTAGCAGTAACTTTTGGGTTTATTGGCAAAGACAATATCGTGGTAAGAAAACAAACCAATAGCATCTACCAAGGGACTCCCTGTATTGTGAGGTCCTCATACTAATTTTGGTTTTCTTTCTTCTATTAGGTAAAAAATATTGGATTTAGCGGGATTTTCAGGCTTATCTTCAAACCACTAGTGGCTGAGTTCCCCTGCTTCGGAGCTGTTTGTTTTTCATTGCGAGAAAAGGTAAATCATCTTCGTCTTTTGTCTTAAAACACTTACGACTATTTCCAAGTATTCCAAGATAATACAAATTTCCCTGAATGAAACATTACCCAACACATATAGGGTATATATATTTGTATATATTCTACTTGCATTGCATATAAAACTCAACTTAGCCTTTATCCAACCCCTTTTTTCTTTCAGACTACTTCAGAGATCGAGAGGAAGTCGCATGAGGTGGAAGCAGGAGAGAGTTTACTTCGAAGAGAGCGCGCATCATTTATCTCAGATTATGGTCATGGTTTCCTTATTTCCTATTTAATTAGTGGCTTTATTTTGGTTATATTTTTGTTACATGATGCTAGACATGTGTCATTTATTTCTCAGGCAAGAGGCACATGAGCTTAATCTATCTAACCAGAAAGAAGACTTGAGAGAATGGGAAAGGAAATTGCAAGAGGGAGAAGAGAGGCTGGCTGAAGTTCAAAGGTTGCTCAACCAAAGAGAGGAGAGGAAGTTCGAAGGTTGCTCAGCAAACGACATCGTCCAATGCTAACTGAGCTAAGTTTGATTCTTTTTCCGAGGTCAAAGCATCCCCAGCTCCATCAAATGCCAATTTATTCGAATCCTTTCTGTCAGAGTTGTCCGTTCCAGCTCCATTATTGGGTAATGCTGCTGCTTCATTGATGCCATATGCTAGTAATCCTTTAGGCTTGCCGACTGGGCTAATGCTGATGTTGTTTTTTAGAATTCGGTGAACATTGAATTTGTTTTATCATGTTTTTGGTGTATGTTTTAAACACTTGGGAATTTTGGTATTTGTTTGAACAGGTTTTAGTGATATTTTTTAATACAGTATTTTTTTTAAAATTCTTTGCAAATTTATCGACGGAAATTTCCGTCGGTAATTTTTTTAAATTTAAAAACTGATAATAGATTTACCGACGGATCAGTCAATCGAAAATTCTGCATTATTTACAGACGGATATTTCCGTCGCTAATACCCTCTTATCCGACGGACATATTTCCGTCGGTATTACCAATGAGTTATTACCGACGGAATCCGACGGACTCAGTCCGTCGGTAATGCTCATTTACTGACGGAATTTAGGCATTACCGACGGAAATTTCCGTCGGTAATTGCTCAGTTTCTAGTAGTGATATTTCTTTCTTTGGTTGATTGGCCAAGGACTTGTTGGATTTCTGTGCTTTGTTTGAAGGTGTTGGGGGTATTAGGGTTTTCTGTTCGTGGGTTTCGTGTTTCTTAGCCCAGAAATCTGTCTCCAGGCCTGGTGCAGGTGTTCGTTGGTGTTTGGTTTGGTTAAATATCTGGATTGTGAGCCCAGAAAGTGACCGGAATGGTGCAAGAAAAGACTACTCAGGCGAAGGATACCCAGAATCCGGCGCTGGAGACCCCCAACCAGAAGGATGCCCGCAGGACCAGATCGGGGACTGCGCGGGAAGGTGAGGTACATACTTCCGAGACCGATTCGGCAATCAAGAGTGCCCGGAGGCGGGAAGAAAGAGAGCGGGTTGAAAGGAATAAAGGGAAAGCTGGTGAGCAGAATCCCGTCCCATCGAAGTCTGATGACGCGAGAGCGATGGCCGAGCAGTTGAGGAAGGAGAATGAAATGATGATGAAGGTTCTTGCAAATAATCAAAGGTTAAGGAAAATGGGTCAGGCACCCACTGAGATCCCGCCCGAGATGTCGACTGGAACGGCGAGAAGAGCTCAAAGAGAAGACCGAGATGTTAGTCAGAGTGTGGCTCAGAGAGATGATAGGCGGGCTAAGGATATGCCGCCGCCCAAGGACACAGTCAGAGATCACAGAAGGCGAGATGTAACCAAGGCGAGATCAGAGGGAGCTGCGGGCAAGAGAAAGCATCCAGAGCGTGAGAAAGGGAGGAGGTTGAGGATCTATCACAAATCAGGGAACTCGCGTGATGAATCCTACTATTATGAATATGAAAGTGACGAAGGATCGACAGCGGACAGGGATTATGTGCCTAGTCGCTCGAAATACTCTGATGACGGGACCTACAGAGAAGAAAGGTCACAAAGGTCAAAGCAGTCTGATAGAGCTCGCCAAGAGGAGGTGTCTCTGCGTGATAAAGATCGTTGGCGGCGTGAAAGGAAGGATAGGGAAAAGGAAAGAGAAAAGGCAAAGAAAGCCGCAGAAGCTAAGAAGATTGCAGAAGCGCTTAAGGTAGCTGAGGCCTTGAAAGCCGCTGAAATAGCTAAAGCCGCTGAGTTGGAGAAGGCCAAGAAAGATGAGGAAGATAAGTGGAAAGCTGAGATGGCCGAGATGGCCCGGAAGATCAAAGAATTAGAGGCGGGAACCAAGCCCGCTGAAATAAAGGGTTCTTACTTGGCTCCGTTCGTGAAAAGTATTCAGATTGCCGCTCCCGACCCGTCATTTCGCATGCCGAACCTGCCAAGTTACTCAAGGAATTCAAGGGCAAACACTCACATCGGCGGGTTTGAAGTTACGTTGTCGCTATTAACTGAGAATGAAGCCGTGATTTGCAAGGCGTTTGCGAGCACTCTTGCTGATCACGCATTGGAGTGATTTTTGGCCCAGCCGGCAGAATCGGTACTCGGATATCAGGATCTTAAGGCTAAGTTTCTAGCGAGATTCAGTGGGTCAGGAGCCCAGCCCGCGCAAAAAACCGAATTGTGCAGCTTGAAACAGAATGAAGGGGAGGATATATTGGCTTTTACTGACAGATTTATGGGTGTCGCAAATCGGATTGCTGATGTTAGCCAGGGCGAGATTATTATGCTATATAATTCGGGTTTGCTGCCTGGGCATTTCAAGCAGGAATTTTGTATGAGGTTGCCGAGGACAACTGGCGAGTTGTATGAGAGGGTAAGAGCATTTTGTAGCGGCGGAAAAGAAGCAGTAGTTGAAGTCGCCCCGGCGGCAACATGTCCTGGAAAGAAGAGGGTTAAGGAGAGAATTGATGTAGTGAAAGATGAAAGCAAGGGCGGACAAGGAGGTCGAAGCGGGAATAGAGCTGGGGGTAGTGAAACCAATCGTGGTGGTGGTCAGAATCAGAGGAGAGTTTTTAAGTACGACAGGTTGAATACCACCATCATAGAGATTTTGAGGAAGGAGGATTTGCCGGCACCTTTTGCCATTGAAGAGGGAACTTATATGGCCAGAGACCAAAGCATTTACTGTGAATATCACAAGGACAAGGGTCATGTGACGGAGGATTGTTATAATTTTAGAAGGGTAATTCAGGGAGAGATCAACAAGGGCAAGTTCAAACAGTATCTGGAGCGAGATGCCCGGCGAGATGAAGGGGACAGGCAGGAGAGAACTCGGGAGCGAAATGTAGTTGATGTTATTCAAGACCCATTACCCAGCATGGCCCAGTTGGATAACCAAATTATGATGTTGTCGCACAGTTTCGATATCCCTAAGTTTGTCACCAGCGAGGACAGGATGATCAGCTTTTCTAGGAGTGAGCTGGCTGCAACAAAGAATCATGGGAGCCAGCCAGTGATTATAAGTATTTTTCCGGGAAATAGCGTTGTTCAAAGGGTGATGGTGGATTCGGGAGCCAGTCGAAATGTCTTGTATTATGATGCTTTTAAGAGGATGAATTACACTGATGTGAATTTGGTGCCTTATAAAGGATTTCTAGAAGGGTTCACGAATCATTCAGTAAAAGTGAAAGGGACAATCATGTTGGAGGTAGAAATTGGCGAGGGTGAAATGGCGAGAAGCGAGAATATAGAATTCATGGTGATTGACTTAGTTTCCCCTTATAATGCAATTGTCGGGATTCCTTTCATGTTAAGCTTTGAAATGGTGCTGTCCATCCCGCACCAAAGGGTGAAGTATCCGACTTCCAGGGGTGTGGGTTGTTTGAAAAGTGAGGCTATTACAGTGGCGAGAAAGAAGAAGGAAATGATGAAGGCCAAGGGGGCATCTACCAGCTCGCTGACAACAAAGTCTGATTCTCGCCAATTGAGGATTAATGTGGTTGAGATTGTGGATGAGGATGTCGAATGGGTGGAGACTGAGAGTATGAAGAGTGGCACGGCAATGATTGTCGCAGGGGTAAGCGGGATCCCAGATAATGTGAAGATCGGGATTATTGCAGTTACTAGTGAAGTATCTGAGGCCGGATTGGTCGAGTCAGAAAAAGTGCGAGAAAGGGAAGTGGTCAACTTACGAGAGCCTGAGCATGTGAGTTCCGAGCATGAGGTCGGCGGTGAGATTAATTTGGGGATAGAGGTCTTGAATGCGGCTTTGAGTTGGAGTTATGCCAGAGTTGTTCAGTTCGTCCAGATGGGTGAACCAAGAATAGAGGAGATTGTGTTTGAAGAAATTGTTGATAGTGAATCTGAGGAGGATTGTGAAATGATTGAAGTAGAGAATCCCGATGGGCAGCCTACAGGAAACGAGTTTGTTGATCCTCGAAAGCTGGTTCTCGCCAAGAATCCCTTCAGCAAGAAGCGGAAAAGGATCGAAGTCGAAACCTTGCAGACGCGGGATGAACCCGATATTCAGGCAGATGAAGAATTGGAGGAGGTGGAAATCAACTGTTATTTCCCGGAACAAAAGGTTAAGATTGGAAAGCAGTTATTCCGAGACGAGCGGGAACATTTGGTTGAGTTTTTGAAGGAGAATTTGGATGTGTTCGCATGGCGACCAGAGGATATGAGGGGCATTGACGAGAATGTCGCCATGCATTGCCTGAATGCCGACCCAAACATTGAGCCATTCAAGCAAAAGGTTAGGCACTTGTCGCCGGAGAAAGAAAAGGCAGTATTGGAGGAAGTTGACAAGCTTTTGAAGGCGGGAATCATAGAGAAAATTCAGTATCCTGCGTGGTTAGCGTGCCCAGTCATGGTTTTGAAATAAAACAAGAAATGGAGGATGTGCATCGACTTCACAGATCTGAATACCGCCTGCCCTAAGGATTGCTACCCGCTCCCTAAAATTGATAAGTTGATTGATTCGATTGCCGGCCACCGAGTTTTTAGTTTCATTGATGCGTATTCTGGCTACCATCAAATCAAAATGGCCGAGGAGGACAAGGCGAAAATAGCTTTCCGGACGCCGAAAGGAAATTTTTGTTATAAAATGATGCCGTTTGGGCTAAAGAATGCTAGAGCGACATATCAGAGAATGGTGAATGAAGTTTTCAAGTCGCAGATTAGGCGGAATTTGGAGGCATATATTGATGATAATAAAGACCAGAGAGAATGACCATGTCTTGGATCTCGCGGAAACATTTGAAAATTTGAGAAGAAATTCGATGAAGTTGAACCCCAGTAAGTGCACGTTTGGTGTAACGGCGGGAAAGTTTTTGGGTTTCTTGGTAAACCGGCGCGGGATTGAGGCTAACCCAGAGAAAATCCAGGCGTTATTAGATATGTCGCCCCCCAAGACAATTCGAGAAATTCAGAGGTTGAATGGGAGGATCATTGCTCTGGAAGGTTCATTTCAAGGTTGGCGGAAAAATGTTTGCCCTTTTTCAAAGTTTTAAAGGGAGTGAAGAGTTTTGTTTGGGACGCAGAATGTGATGCCGCTTTCGAGCAGATGAAAATATATTTGGGAAAGCCACCATTGCTGTGCAGTCCCGTTGAAGGAGAGGAGTTGTTTATTTATTTGGCGGCTTCAGACTATGCTGTAGCCGCAGTGTTGGTGAGAGAGGAAGGGGGAACTCAGAGGCCGATATAGTACGTGTTGAAGGCATTGAACGTGATTGAAACAAGATACTTTAATGTCGAAAAGCTGGCACACGCTTTGGTGGTTGCCGCGCGAAAATTGAGAGCTTACTTTGTCGCTCACACCATTTTTGTATTGAGTGATGCCCCTTTGAGAAAAATTTTGCAACAGCCAGATGCCGCAGGAAAGTTGCTGAAATGGTCGATTGAGCTGACTGAGTTTGATTTGAGATATGAGTCCCGAAGGGCTATCAGGGCGCAGGCATTGGCTGATTTTATTGTGGAAACATCCTTTACGAGATCCCAGGCCAAGTCGATGGAAGATGCAGTAAAGAAGAGAGCGGCAAAGAAAGTTGCACCCAGTGTTATTGAAGAGAGGGAAAGGCCGAATGATTGTTGGATTTTGCATGTTGACGGTTCGTCGTCCAAAGATAAAGGTGGAGCGGGAATCACGGTTATCTCGCCAAATGAGGAGATTAAGTATGAGAAGGCGTTACGGTTCAAATTTAATGTTTCCAATAATCAGGCTGAGTATGAGGCGTTGATTGCCGGGATTGAGTTGGCGAGAGACATTGGGCTAACTAAGATCGTGATTCATTCTGATTCCCAGCTGATTGTTAATCAGATAAAGGGCGAGTATGGAGTTCTGAACTCTGTTTTGATGAAATATTGTAATTTGGCGAGGAATGTGTTGAAGGGGTTCGAGTTTTGGGAGTTGGTACAGATTGACCGAACTGAGAATGCGCGGGCTGATGAATTAAGCAGATCGGCGGGATAAGAGGGGCAAAGCTCGGCTAATGAACCTTTAATTGAATTTGTGGAGATGCTGGCAATTGACAGGCCACTTATTTTGGAGATTGTCGAGATCGAGAAGGATTGGGTGGTAGAGATGAAAGATTTTTTAGAAAATGAAGAGTTGCCGCAGGACGAAGAGAGAGCAAGATTGATAAAGGTGACTTCCCCGCGGTTTACAGTGCAAGATGGCGTGCTATACCGGAAATCTTTCTCGAAACCTTTATTGAGATGTGTTGAGCCGAATTTGGTGCAGAAGGTATTGTTTGAGATTCACGAGGGTGTGTGTGGCGGCCATCCTGGAGCGAGAACTCTTGCAAATAAAGTTTTGTTTCATGGATATTATTGGCCGAGCTTGAGAAAGGATGTCGAGATATATGTAAAGAGATGCGAGAAATGCCAGAGGTTTGGTAACATTCCCCGCTAGCCCGCACCCGAACAGACTCCCATAGTTCTAACTTGGCCTTTCGACATGTGGGGGATTGACTTGATAGGCCCTTTTCCGAAAGCCAAAGGTGGTTGTCAACACGTGGTTGTCGCCGTAGATTACTTTACGAAATGGACTGAGGCGAAAGCTTTGGCGACAATCAGTGAGGACCAGGTGATCAAGTTTGTGCAGGAGAATATTTGGTGTAGATACGGGGTTCCTAGAGCAATCATTTTAGATCATGGCACACAATTTGGGAAGAAATTTTATGCGGAATGCGAAAGGGTGAATGTTAAGCACTGGATGTCGGCAGTTTATAGGCCGCAGTGTAATGGGCAGGCCGAGGCGGCAAACAAGCAAATCCTTGTCGCCTTGCGCATGAACTTGGAAGGAAGAGGGGGAGCCTGGCTGGATGAGCTGCCGATAGCTTTGTGGTACGTGAGAACAACAGTCAAGGGCTCAACAGGAGAAACCGCTTTTGCCCTTACTTTTGGATCGGAGGCTATGGCGCCTGCCGAGATGGCCTTGCCGACTTACAGGGTGACCAACTACGATGAAGCGAGAAATGGGCAAAGGCGATGTAATGATCTGGATTTGATTGATGAAAAAAGGATGTATGCGAGAATGAGGATGATCAACTATAAACAAAAGATGAAAGCCCAGCACGATAGGCGAGTTAACAAGAGGTCTTTTAATGTCGGAGATTGGGTTTTTAGGAGTGTGGAGGCAACAGGAGCCCAGCCGAGATACACTAAGCTGAACGAGAAATGGGAAGGCCCGTTCCAGATCTCGAATGTCGTACGAGAAGGGACGTATCATTTGAGGAAGCAGGATGGGGAAGAAGTGAAGAACGCATGGAGTGTTGACCACCTCAAACAGTTCTATCAATGAAGCCGCCGCGTTCTTGGTTCCATTTCTTTTTGTTTGTTTCCCTAGATAGCAAAAGTTGCATAACTTTTTCTTGTATTTTGTTTTGTTTGGTTGTCGCATGGAGAGAAAAAGTTATGTAAAATTTGCTAATCTGGCGGCATGTAATTTGTATATATGATAGAAATGGTGGCAAGACGTGCTATCAAAATGTGTTGAAGTGTGATTACATACTTGTGAAATTTGAAATTCTAACAACGATATTTCCTGTGTCATGGATTGGCGACTAGAAGAGTTGCCGCCAAAGCTTAAAGGTGGCGACAAGAAGTGTTGCCGTTAAAGCTTGATGAGGGCGACAAGAAGTGTTGCCGCTAAAGATTGAAGATGGCGACAAGAAGTGTTGCCGTTAAAGCTTGAAGATGGCGACAAGAAGTATTGCCGCTAAAGCTTGATGAGGGCGACAAGAAGGGTTGCCGCTAAAGCTTGAAGAGGGCGATAAGAAGTGTTGTCGCTAAAGCTTGAAGATGGCGACAAGAAGTGTTGCCGCTAAAGCTTGAAGATGGCGACAAGAAGGGTAAAGCTTGAAGATGGCGACAAGAAGTGTTGCCGCTAAAGCTTGAAGATGGCGACAAGAAGGGTTGCCGCTAAAAGCTTAAAGAGGGCGATAAGAAGTGTTGCCGCTAAAGCTTGAAGATGGCGACAAGAAGTGTTGCCGTTAAAGCTTGAAGATGGCGACAAGAAGTGTTGCCGTTAAAGCTTGAAGGGGGCGACAAGATGTGTTGCCGCTAAAGCTTGAAGGGGGTGACAAGAAGTGTTGTCGCTAAAGAAGGGCTTACATCCCGAACTGTCCGAAGGGCTTACATCCCGAACTGTTGAAAAAATTGTTGAAAAGAGAATGGTTTTGCGAGATGACCCTGCTGAGGCGACAAAATTGATAAGACTCTAACCCAAACAACAGGCGAGAATGAAGCTATTTAGTTTTGGCGAGAAAAGTCCTATCTCAATGATGTCAGGCATGAATGCGAGCTGGCAGCAGGGCGAGTTATGGAATGTTTTTCGGCTATAGTATTAGGCCATTTAATGTTATCACGTACAATTCTAGCAAAGGAGTAAGGCTGCCTAAAGACAAGCCTCACTCTTTTGAAGGGAGTAGTATGTGTACAGGCAAGTCATGGTAAAGGAATTTTCAATAAACTATTGAAGCAAAATAACGGTGTCGACATGAAGAAGTTGGAACTTTAAAAGGCAAATTATAGTAAACAAAGTGAAAGGATAAGCGAAAAAGTTGAAATATTAAACCAAAGTCGCTATATATAGCTACATTCAGATAGACAATGTGCGACAAACAAGCACGACTAAGAAAGTTGATAAGAGTAATTTAGAAAAGATCCATTAAAATTAGAAACATTTTTTAGAAAACTGGTTTTAAAGTCGCGTGAGACTTTACATGCACGTATGATAAATGACAATATGATAAAACAAGAATCATAAATAAAAGAGTAAGGCTGCCTAAAGACAAGCCTCACTCTTTTGAAGGGAGTAGTATATATATAGCTGTTTTGGTAGAAAAAACAATAAAGTAGAATCTTAACTAGGTTTAGTGTGTGGATTGAATAATAAGGAGGGAACTGTGGAATTCGATTATATGGAACAAAAGCTTGAAAAAGAGATAATGACACCACGATTTGTTAACGAGGAAAACCTTGGAGGTGATAACCTCTTTGGAAAAAACCCCGGGAGTTAGGTCTCCAACCTTAAAAGTTTCACTATAATGATCAAGAATACAACTTTGGAAGACAATGGAGAGGATTACAAGAGCTTTGTGTGTTGAGTGTGTGCGTATGAGCGTTAGTGTGTTTTTCCGTCTCCATTTCCCCTTAAATACAAGTAGATATGAAAGAGTCAATATGGTTCCTATAATCTCGGCATTTTGGTTTATCACTTCAACCTCCGTTAGACCAAGTCTCCCTAGCCGTTTGAAGGTCTGTTGAACGTGCTTGAAGATTGTTCCGCATTTCTCTCTTAATTACTGAAAGATAAGAATAAAAATATTAGGAAATATTGAACAAGTAAATATTAAAACAATACTTACAGTGTAATGACATCTCGATATGCAGGATCAATTGAAGATGTTGCCATGTTGAAAAATGCCCACAACAGTTTGTCCCCAAAAACATTTGACTATGTTGGCAACTGAGGAGGCAAAATGTTTTTCCCTTTTGTATTAATGGTCCAACTGTCGCTCTGTTTGATGGGACGTTTTTGGAAGACGTGGCGTTGAAATGGACGGTTGGGGAGAAGAGTTATTTTTGAAAAGTAATTCTTTCTCTTTTTAATAACTGCTTAGATAAATAAACTTCTCCAAGCTTCTCTTTCACCCCTGTTACGGCGCCGTTCATCTTTCAAGGTAACATTTCTCCACTTTTCATCTTCCTCCATTGTTTATTTTTTTCTTTTCTTTGTCAATCATGGGTAGGACCAGGTGGTCCTCGACCAAATCTAAGAATGTCCCAACCCCACAAAGCTCCAAAGAAATTAGTCTCGATGATTTCGTTTGCGAAAACCTTCTTGCAAAACCAGACGAAGAGACCTGCTTGTTCAGTGATTCCCAAATAGAGTCCATTAAACGACAATGCTACTTCCCAAATGGTACAATTTTTCATCCTTTTTCCGTAAAGCTTAGGTCTGATTATGTTTCTCGCAAATGGATCTGTTTCTTCGAGTATCCCTTTCTTCTAGGGTTTAGCTACCCTTTTCCTTTATTGGTTTCTGAGTTCTTCCAAAAGACCCAACTCGCTTATGCTCAATTGATGCCGATGGCTTGGCGAGTCTTTGCCTTTGTCATTAAAGTGAACCGAGAGAACGGATTAAACCTAGGGCTCCATGAAATTGCATATTCGTACGATCTTCAACTCTTTGGTTCCAAAAGATATCTTTTTAGGAAGAGATCAGGTAGGAGTTCCCTAATGAGCACCACATCATCTAGTGATAGGGGATGGAAAAATAGATTTTTCTTTGTTGATAGGGCATCTATTGGAGAAGGAAATGGGATTTCAAGCGAGTGGAACAAGGGAGGTACTTAAATTCTTACTTTTTGTGACTTCCTTTTCTTGAGACAAACTGAATTGTAATTGTTCTTGCTTTTATGCAGATATTGGGGAGAACTGCTCCGCCTGTTGAAGACACTCTAACCAAGGTTGAAGAATTTTTCAGGCTTTCTCCGCACAAAAGGTCTCCTAAGGGCTTATTGGAGGCATCTTTGGTCGTCCCGGAAGAACAAAAGGCCTCCACCTCCGTTATTATGTCCACAGTAAGTGTGTTATCCTCTCAATTTAGTTTGTCAAACTGACGCACTATACTTATTGACAATCTTTCATATGTTAATGAAGTTTCCAAACCGGTCATCTCAGGATCGGACTTTGACCTCGATGAAATTGAAGCCATGTTTACAGGCTCTACTGTGAAGATAGAGATGAAGCCTCCACCCGCCCCTAAGAAGACCCCAACTTTGGATGATAGTGCAGGTATTGGTTCCAGAGTAAAGAAGCGAAAGGCTAGCCAAGAGGAGGTAGTCGAAGTTGAAGATTCCTTTGATGGAATGTCAGTAGGAGATTTTAAGAAAAAATGCATGAGCTTTGCGACTGGGGTAAGATACTATTAATTGGATATTTACTAACGCAAAAGTTTTTATAAACATCTATTGATGTTGAGTTATTATTTCTCAGACTGTAGGGTATGTGGAGGAGTTGGTGAAAGAAATTGAAATGCTAAAGAAGAAGTCCAAAGCTGACATCGCTTTGGTTAGGAAGGAGAAGATAGCGTTAGAAAACAAGGTGAAGGTACATGAGAAGACCCTGGAGCAACAAAGCAAGTCGTTGGGAGAGCAAGAACAAACAGTGAAGGACTTACTGAATAGTTTGGCTAAGAGTGAGGAGGATCATCAGAAAGAGATCACAGACGTGAAGAGTTCCTGCAAACTGGCTGCGGCAAAAACTGTTTCTCAATGCAAGATAAAAATGATGAAGGAGTATCAAGAAGGGAAGGCTGACACTTGGGATATCAACAGAGAGTGCGCCTATTTGTTTAAGTTGACCGGTGAAGTGATGGATGAGGGCGAGGTGTCGTCAAGCCCGTATGAAGCGGTCGTTAAGGATGCACCAGTAGATGGAGAAGTTAACCCAAATGCAACACCTCGCGGCGTAAGCCACCTAAAAGAAGGTAAAACAACTTTGTTCTTGGTATTTTGATGATGTTACTGGGGTGGAATCCCTTAAAACAATTTTTATTTTCGTTTGGTTATGTAATGGGTCCATAAGGACCAAAGACAATTTCCTTTATGTGTTGGGTTGGTCCAACACTTTTGCACTTTAAGCTTAGTAGTTTGGATGGTTTTTATGATAACTTTATGGTTTAATGATTTTCAAGCGTGTCAAGGCTTGCTATATTTTGGATAGAATTTTTCTTTGGATGATCCTTTATTATGCTCATAAGGTGACATGATAGTATGTCAAAATGATAGGTACTTAGGATGACATGTATATGTCATAAATCGTAGATACTTAGATGACACGTATATGCCATAAACCGTAGATACTTAGATGACACGTATATGCCATAAACCGTAGATACTTAGATGACACGAATATGCCATAACCATAAGAATAATACTTAAGATCAATCATCTAACTGAGTGGGAATGGGTAAGCTATATGAGTTTACCCATATAGGCCACCCCACACCTCAATTAGTGAGATAACTTGCGCTCCAGGCGAAGGTGTGGTAACCTAACTTCTTAAGAAAGAGGTAATTAACTCTTTAAACCTTAGAAGGGATTGTGTACCATTACTTGAGAAGAGATGGCCAGTCTCTAACGGAGGAGAAATCGTTGTTCTTTGCGTGCATTCGATATGTCCCCATGTAAATGTGTCAATACCTCATAAGATAGAAACACGTTAAAAACGGACGCCAACTAAAGTTGACGTCTCTTCACAAAGTGTATTAGCGACATCTTAACTTGTAAATAATAAAAAAGATGCATAGGAGAAAAGAAAGGTTGTAAAGAGTTGAAAGACGATTCATACCTGGAAAGATGAGTTCATGGGAAATCATGCTTAAATGTAATACCTTTTGAGATGAATGGCGTTCCAACTTCGCGGTATCATTTGGCCATCCAAGGTTGCAAGGCGATATGCTCCTTTTCCGGCTTGTGCATCTATTAAGTAGGGTCCTTCCCATTTTGGGGCGAGCTTGCCTGCATTGGGCTCCTTGGTATTTTGGAATGCCTTTCGTAGGACTAAGTCTCCTACTTGAAACCTTCTAACCCTTACGTTTTTATTGTAAGATCGGGCTACCCTTTGCTGATCTGTTGCCATGCGAACTTTGGCCATGTCCCTTAGCTCGTCCACAGTATCCAGTCATGTATCAAGATGTCTTTATTATGTTCAGATGTCAGTAAGATGTATCTTGCCGTTGGTACAAGGACTTCTGCTGGAATAACAGATTCAGTTCCGAATACAAGTGAGTAGGGGGTTTGACCAGTAGCATTCTTAGATGTCGTCCTGTCAGCCCATAGGACCATTGGTAACTCTTCTGCCCAACGTCCTTTCTTCTGGTTTAGTCTCTTTTTTAAGTTACTGATTATTATTTTGTTGCTAGACTCTGCCTGTCCATTGGCTTGAGGGTGAACAGGCGAAGATGTCACCATCTTAACACCCCAAGATGTCAGGAAATCTTGGGTCCTCTTGCTGATGAATTGAGAGCCGTTGTCACAAATTATCTCCGATGGAATTCCGAATCGGCTGAATATGTTCCTTTTGATAAAAGATATCACTTCTTTGTCACGAACTTGCACATATGCCTCAGCCTCTACCCATTTAGAAAAGTAGTCTGTCATGGCCAAAAGAAATACTCGTCCCCCTGGTGCTATGGGAAGTTTTCCTACTATGTCCATTCCCTAAACCATAAAAGGCCATGGTGACAGGATAGGATGTAGCAGTCACTGGCCGGTGTAGGATGTCCCCATGTCGTTGACGGATGAATCACATTTCTTTGCGTAGTCAACGGCATCTTTTCTCATTGTAGGCCAGAAATAGCCCATTCTAAGAGCTTTAGTATGTAAACTTCTGCCCCGGTATGATTTCCACAATCTCCTTCGTGCAGCTCCTTGAGAACCTGATGGGCTCTATCTGCCTCTAGACATCTTAAGTAGTGACCTGCAGCAGATTTTCTAAACAAGAGATTATCAATAAGTACATATTTAGATACTCTTACCCTGAAGGCTCTTGCATTTTTCTCCTCGACTGGGATCGTATCATCTAAGAGATATTTGATAATAGGAGCTGTCCAAGAGGTTGCTGCAGGAGAGGCCAGTATGTCGGCATCCAGGGCGAACATCTCAAGATGGTCAATTGCTGGGATGTCAACATGTATGATTGGGATACTGGTTTGTGAGAAGCTTTTGAAGGCTGAACCCAAGTTTGCCAGAGCATCTGCTTGAGAATTTTCTTCCCGTGGGATTTGTTCCAAGGAAAATGTTTTGAATTTGGCCGAAATAATTTTTACAATTTCCAAATATGTTGTCATCTTAGCGTTTTTCGCGACGTAGGACCCGTTGTACTGATTAACAATTAGTAATGAATCCATGAACACCCGGATATGTTTGACATCTAAGTCTTGGGCTGCGGTTAAACCTGCAATTAGAGCCTCATACTCTGCTTCATTGTTGGTAGCCTTGAAACTGCAACTGATAGATTGTGGTATTATGTCCCCTTGTGGCGATTTTAGTACAACTCCAAGACCTGTACCTCTCATATTAGAAGCACCGTCCGTGTAGAGAGTCCAAATTTTTAGGATGTCATCATCTTGAAGTTGTTGTACTTCCAATTCCACCTCTTGTTGTAGCGTTGGATCGAAATCGCCCACAAAATCACCAGGCTTGGGATTTTATTGCGGTCTGGGCTCGTACTTGATGTCGTATGTGCTTAATTGTACGTACCATTTCGCCATTCGTCCCGACATCTCCGGTTTTCTCATGACATTCTTAATAGGATAGTTAGTGCGTACAATAATAGTATGTGTTTCAAAATAGTGCCTTAACTTAATAGAAGCAGGTTATCAAAGGTAAAATTAATTTTTGTAAATGAGAATACCTGGTCTCAAAGCATCTAAGAGTGTCTTACTTATATAGTAGATTGGTTGCTGATTACCATCTCGTTCGTCACCAAGATCGCGCTTACAGCGCCTTCGTACACTGCTAGGTAGATGTAAAGATGTTCTTCCATCTCGAGGTTTGGCCACAAGGGAGGTGTCGACAGTAAGTTTCTGAGCTCCCGAAAGCTTCTTCATGTTGTTCCTCCCAATGGAACTTCTTGTTCTTTCTTAAGATGTCGTAGAAAGGTTTGCATCGATCCGAGGATTTGGAAATGAATCTAGTGAGTGCGGCAATTTTTCCCGTCAATCTTTGGACGTCCTCGACAGATTGAGGTGATGACAGTCGAGAATAGCGCGTATTTGTTCCTGGGGCGGCTTCAATGCCTCTTTTAGTAACCATATAACCTGTAAACTTGCCGGCCTTCATTCCGAAGTTGCATTTAGCCGGATTAAGTTTCATGTTGAAACAATCCAAGATGTCAAAAGCTTGAGAGAGGTTGCTTATGTGATCCTCGGCCTTCTTGGATTTTACTACCATGTCGTCGATGTATACCTTCCATCAAGGTCCCCAATCCGATCCTTAAACATCTTGTTGACGAGCCTTTGATATGTTGCACCTGCATTTTTTAGTCCAAAAGGCATGGCAATATAACAATAAATACCTGTGGGGTTATGAAGGCAAATGTCCTCTTGGTCGATGGTTCCATCCGAATTTGTTGAAATCCCGAGGACGCGTCCATGAAAGTGAGGAGTTCGTGACCTGAAGTGGCATCAACTAATGAATCTATGTGCGGCAAAGGGAAAGGATCTTTTGGGCAGTGCTTTATTTAAGTCGGTGAAGTCGACGCAAACTCGCCATTTCCCATTTCTCTTCTCTACCACAACCACATTCGCCAACCATCTTGGATAATCGACCTCCCGTATCATGTTGGCTTTGAGTAAGCGCTCTACCTCCTCCTTGATGATCCGATTTCTGGTTTCGCAAACTTTCTACGTTTCGGTGCACCGGTTTAAAGCTAGGATCTATGTTAAGTTTGTGAGTGATGACATCTTTGCTAATGCCTCACATGTCATCATGTTTCCAAGCGAAACTCTTTATTCTCGCTTCTTAATAGGTTCACAAGTTTCTCTTCTATATCTCGACGGGATGTCGGTGCCAATAAGTACTCGATGTCCGGTTGGAAGGATCTAACAATACTTCTTTCACATCATCCTCCCTAGCTTCCAGACTTCGCGTACTTTCCTCGGTAATTGCTATACTTGTTTTGGAGATATAGACGCCTTCATCGAAGTTTTGTAACATTCCTTAGCCACCGTTGATCACTGTAAATCTTAGCGACACCCCAAGGTGTTGGAAACTTCACACACCGATGGTAAGTGGAGGGTACGGCCTTCATTCCGTGAATCCACGGTCTTCCAAGAATGACATTGTAAGATGTTGCGCAATCAATTACGCAGAACCGCTCCATGGTGTTGAGGCCCTTTGAGTATATTGGAAGCTTTATCTCCCCACCGTTTCTTTGACTTCACCACCGAAGCCTACCAAAGATCGAAGACTTTTTGACAATCTTCGATTCCGGGATGTTCATTTCCTTAAGGGTACCCAACATAATAAGATTGACGGAGCTGCCCCCATCTACCGTAATACGTCGTATTGTACGGTTGGCGATCCGCAAGGAAATAACCAGACCGTCATGATGGGGTTCCAGCAGTTATCACGATCACTTTCATCAAAGGTAATTGATCCGGCAAGGTGTCGACATCTTGGGCCGTCTCTCCGCTTTTCCTCTTTCGACTCCTTAGCGTGTCGTTTTGCTGCGAATAGGATGTTCCACATATTTCGAGCCTCCACCGATGAAGTTGATCACCTTTGTTGATGCCGGGGGAGAAACCGGCCTTTCAGCTTCATGAGGAGCTTACGCATTTTCAGCCTTCTTCTTTCTCGGATCCCAACAACTCCTTAAGATGTCCTTTCGAGAGTAAGTAATCGATCTCCTTTCTTAACGCGATGCGCCTTTCGCAACGTGTCCAAAGTCTTCATGGTAAGCGCACCATTTTGATTTGTCACGCCATCCCGTGGTTTTGTCCGTTTTCTTTGGCCATCCGGGCTTTGTCTCCTAGGTTGCCCATTGCACAAAGTACACCCGAAATGTCAACCGAAAAACAATAATCAGAAATGTTAGGCACATTATCACTATCTTCATCCTCACCGTCTACCGAATTAATTTTGCTAGTGTCAATTTCTGATAAGGATTGGGACGGTTGTTCCTGCGATGGGACGATTCGCTCTTCTGTCGGGATGGTCATATGTCGACGTCTTGGATGACGACTTCGATCTTCGCAGCCTCATCTTCCTCCGGGCCTTATGAACCTTAATGCTCTGCTCCCGACTTCTTCTAGCCGCTTACAAGGAGTCATTACCAAATCTTGATAATATTGTGAATCTTTCTTCAACCCCATTTTGAATGCTTCGTGGTCATTCGACATGTCAAGATTGGGAATTTCTAACACCTCCTTATTGAACCGATGGACATAAATCTTCGTAGTCTCATTAGGTCAGCCGGGTTACATTGTAGAGATCACTTGTCAACTTTTCAAATTGTCGATCGCATGAGAATTGGTTATAGAACATGTTGATGAGCCGGGCGTATGAACCAATTGAACCCAGGGTTGCCTAATCGCCCATTTGAGAGCCGGTCCGCACAAGGTGGATCCAAATCCCCGCATAAGCAGGCCTCCCGCATCGAAGCGGATATGGATTATGTCCATCTTTTCTTGAATGTGTGCAACATGCTCCTCCGGTCCGTGGTGCCATCGTACAACTTCATAGATGGTACGCTGAAACGCTTCGGGATGTCGACATTTGCAATTGCCGGGACAAACCGGGATTGATTGTAACAGCTTTGGGTCACCGGTTGAATTGGAGGAGTTACACCGGCACGTTCATTATCGCCTCTACGAGATCATGCATCCGTTTAGCTAGTGGGTTTCCCGCAAAAGGGTCAGCCATAGGAATACGATTGAAATTATTATTATTGAAAAGATTATTTAGCAAACCAGAATCGTCCGTAGTAGTCGTGACAGTAGTGTTGTCTATAAATGGAATGAATGGGGTGAATCCTCCGGAAGATGGCGTCAATGGGGTGTCCCCAGGTAAAGATGTCGACATCATTAAAGATGTCAGCGGATGAGTTTGAGGAGGACTGCCCATTGGAATGAATTCACTCTGAAATGTAGATCCTCCGGTGTTGTCAAAGTTGAGAACCCTTGCACGCAGTGGTGATATGTTCTCAAGCCGAGATGCGATGAGCTGTTGATCTTTCTGCATCTTAATCATGGAATTGGTCAACACCTTCGAATTGTTGTCTTGCTGGTCCAACCTTTGATTCAACCTGGTTAGGATACTCCGGATGTCAGCATCTGCATTGGAAGAGGTTGCCCCCTTTTGTGGAGTCTTCGTAGGTTGAGTTGGCTGAGACCCGGTCTGAGGAGGTGGTGGTAACAAGCTGGTTCTACCTCCTGATGTGGGAACAACGGCGGGACCTTTCCCGGCGGTGGACACATTGGAGGGTGCAGACATAGTGAATTTGGTTAGGAAATGTTTCAAATAACCGATAAACCACGAGGCCCCTCGGTGGGCGCCAAATTGTTTTGGTAGAAAAAACAATAAAGTAGAATCTTAACTAGGTTTAGTGTGTGGATTGAATAATAAGGAGGGAACTGTGGAATTCGATTATATGGAACAAAAGATTGAAAAAGAGATAATGACACCACGATTTGTTAACGAGGAAAACCTTGGAGGTGATAACCTCTTTGGAAAAAACCCCGGGAGTTAGGTCTCCAACCTTAAAAGTTTCACTATAATGATCAAGAATACAACTTTGGAAGACAATGGAGAGGATTACAAGAGCTTTGTGTGTTGAGTGTGTGCGTATGAGCGTTAGTGTGTTTTTCCGTCTCCATTTCCCCTTAAATACAAGTAGATATGAAAGAGTCAATATGGTTCCTATAATCTCGGCATTTTGGTTTATCACTTCAACCTCCGTTAGACCAAGTCTCCCTAGCCGTTTGAAGGTCTGTTGAACGTGCTTGAAGATTGTTCCGCATTTCTCTCTTAATTACTGAAAGATAAGAATAAAAATATTAGGAAATATTGAACAAGTAAATATTAAAACAATACTTACAGTGTAATGACATCTCGATATGCAGGATCAATTGAAGATGTTGCCATGTTGAAAAATGCCCACAACAATAGCCGAGTAGGGCAAAGTATACCTTTGATGAACTATCAAAGCAAAGTAGCAAAAGTAGCGACAAGTCAAGATAAAGCATAGCGATAAAGTCGCAAACCGCGACATTCAAAAGATTGTCAAGACAAACATAGAAACCGCATCCCGCGGATTCCCAAAAAGGTGAATAGTTAATGTCAAGTCACAAACCGCGACATCCAAAGCAAAAAGAAGCAGTTAAAGAGGCAGAAAAGTAAATTGTTTAATACAGACCCAAATTCAGATTCAAGTAAAATATTGTTTAAAGAGAGAAAAGTGTTCAAGAAGCAGGAGCATCACGATTTTCGCCAGAAGTAGAGGGAGTATCTGTTGCGGCTTGAGCGGCTTTGGCGTCGTCCTTGGCTTGCTTGTGCGCCTTGGCTTTCTCGATAATAAGATCGGCCCAAAGAGATAAGGCATCTGGATTAGCAGTGGCGGGAACCGGCCAGGCGGGCTTACCTAGAAGTTGATCCTCTTCTGCGAGCTCTTTAAGTTCATCTTCTTCGTATGGTACCAAGCCATGACCCAAGCGACAAAAATCGTTGTAAATGGTTTCAGATCCCCATTTAGCGATTAAGTCATGGGTAATGGCTGGTATGTCGCTTGAGCTTGCCGCCGCGGCACGCATGCAGTGGATGAGGGCTTTATCGTACAAATCCATGGCGTCTACCTCGGCCTTAGCTTTGTTCTCTTCTATGGTCGTTTGAAGTTGAGCAATCAAATTTTTGTTGTTTAGATTGTTTTCCGCTGAAGCGGCCAGGTCTGCTGCCAAAAGTTTGTTCTGCTCTTCGAACTTGAGCCGCTGGGCCTCCATCTTGCGGCGGAGATTTTTTTCGGTTTGTTCAAGCTTGGCCTTGTCGCCCTGAAGAGCAGCGATGTATTGTTCCCGATCCTGGAATTTCTTTTTAATCTTATCCCTCTAAGACCGAACCCGCTTAAGATCTTGCTCGCGGTTTTCCAACTCAATAGAAGTCTTGCTGCATCGATTCCTTAAGCCATAAAGAATGCTTGAAATCTGTTGAAAATAAGAGATGTAGTTAAGATAAAGTGAAATAAAATGAAAATAAGACGGTGAAACATCACTTACCCCGGCAAGATGAAAGCCTGCATCATTTGCGGCATAATCTTCATTGAGGTTTTCGTACTCCCTAACTCGCTGGGGCACATAGGAACGTTGGATGATCCCGCCTCCGAGCATATTATAATCCTGGTTGGCCGAGCGGAGATCCAGGTTCGGGAGATCGGGAACGTCACCAATCTCGCGGCTCAGCACTAGAAGAGTGTCGTGGTCAGTTGGCATCTTGAAGCCCGCCATCAACCAACTTGCAACTTTAACTTCAAAAGAATCGACGTCAGTAGGATGGGGCCCTTCGATAGGTTCGGAAGGTTCAGCGTCCGTAGTGCGAGATCGTTGTGTGAACGGGATGAGGGACTTTGTAGATTTCCGGTTGATTCTGTGGTCGCAGCGACATTAGTAGTCAGGAGCTCTGGGGCATGAAGGATCTCAAGATCCACATCTTCTTCATCCATCAAATGAAGGCCGGATCCCCGAGATTGAGTCTTAGGCTTGGGCGGCTTGCGAGAATGAGTGACAATAGCTTTCCCTGCGACCTTTTCTGCAGCATCAGCAACTTTCTCTTTGGCAATGGCATCAGAGTCATCGCCATGGATGGAAATAGAGATTTCTTTCTCGGTAAATTGGCTGAGGGCGGCTTGCCGGGCATCAGCCAGCCTTTTACGGTGGCCGTCCATGTTAGAAAGAGCATGTCGGCGTTGAGCCAGCGACATGGATTTAAATTTTGCGAAAAACAGAGGAAGAGGTGTTTATGTGCAGGGAGTAAGCAGCGAATATGCGGGAAAGTAAATAAAATTAAGCTTAAGGCTAGAATTCATACTGTAAACTTCAAACATGGCATTACAACAGCGTCCTTCTCGCTGGCAAGGACCACATTCTGACATAAAACGATCCTTGGTATGGATGTCCCACCCGGGGTAGCAGGGAGTGTGAACTATGGTAATGCGAGATTCATCCGATGGAAAGCTCGAATCAGGGAACCCAAATTCTCGCAATAGGGAAGGGCTGGAGATGATTTCTCGCCATGAGAAGAGAGCCAGTCCGGTATCAGCCGCATCCTCAAGAACCTTTAGGATCCGCTCCATAAGGCGGGTATCTCCGGATTCCAGGGCTTTTTTTGTTTCGATTTTAGGGATTATCTCTCTCAAGACGCCCCCTGGGTGAGTCCACCCAACACGAGAAGTAATGAATAACAGCTTAGATTGCCAATTGTGCACCTTACCAGGAAGGGGGGGTGAGAATCTTTGGTTTCCGATACTTAATCGACAAGCGTTTCTCGGTCACGCCTTCCCGCTGAGAAACGACAGTATAGCCCTCAAAGAAATGAACAAAGAGAGGGATGGAAGGTTCATGTTTCAGGGCCCTACGGATAATAATGTAACTAGTAAGAATGCGGAAAGCATTGGGATGGAGATCTACTATGGTGGCTTAGGCTTTATGAAGGAAGGCGCAGATAAACGGATCTAAGGGAAACCGAAGCCCAGCTTCTAACTGAGACACATACGCGACAACCCCGTCCGTACGTTGTCGCATGATAGCAAGGTTCATGTCGCCTGTGTAAGGTTCAATATGATAAACTTTAGGATTAATGCCAAAGTTGACATAATACTGGGTTTGGGAAACAGATGAAGAGGTACTGGCTTCGACGACATTGGCTGTTAGAAGTTGTTCAGAGGAAACCTGAGCTTGAGAGGATGCCTCCGCGGCGAGGGTATCCGAAACGTCATGGCTGGAGGAAGAATTGGTTGGCAGAAGACATGTTGCTTTTCTCGCTGGAACTGGAGCGAACCTGTTTATAGAAGCGACGACTACGTAAATTGGAAGCCGCGGGATAGTCAGTATCAGAGAAATTAGATTCAAAACGAGAATGATAGAAAGAGAAAATATGCGAGCATAATTCAAAGGTGTTATGGAAGGTTTGCATTGGGGCAGATTTGGGCAAAAAAGGGGGACCCCTAATCTCTAAAGCATCAAGAATGGCGGCCTCAGCGTCATGTCGCATGAGCATAGAATTGAGATCCTCGCGCGGGATCCTAGCCCATACCCCCATTTCAACCCTATAGTATCCCCCCGTGTTCAAACTTTGACCAAATCTAATGGCCCTAGCACAACACTTGGTTCTCGCCATAATGCGAGATAACAAAAATAGAAATAAAAAGCGGAAATTAAGGAAAATGCGAGAAATCAAGTAAGTACCTGGGAAAGTTTGAAGGGACGAACGGAAATGATGAACTTGGTCGGAGTTTGGCCGGAAACTTCAAGAAAGCGAAGAAAATTGCCAGAAACGCACCTGGGGACCCCGAATCGAAGGATTACCACCGTAAACGTGAGTAGATCAAGGAAATAGTAGAAACAAACAGTAGAAATGGTGAAATCAGAGAGAAAAAAGGGGTTTATCAAGAAATGGCTCACCGGAGAAACAGAGGAAATTCGAAGGCTGAGTAACTGAAAAGTGAAAAGTGAGGAGCTCAAGACTGACCTTAGTGCAGTGGAGACGAAGGGGCGTTGTGGAGACGAAGGGGCGTTCGGAGTTTCCTAGAAAATAATGATGGTTTGAATTTTGAAATTCCCTCTCCTTTAATATGGTTATTTAAAGAGGAGCACGAAAATCGAGACTGGGTACGGCTCTGCCGAACCGCCCAGACCCATCAACCCTAAGCTGACACGTGTCTGCATAGGTGTCAGGTTACGCGCCTATCTCGCTACTTGAAGGGGGTGGCGAGATAAAATTTTTTGAGAGACTTATTAAAATTTCTCGCCTGGATCATGAATAATCCATGTCTCGAAATTGGGGGCTTCTGATGCGATATTGGAAAATAGAATTGGGCCCAAGTGAATAAGTGGGCCCAGCATCCTTCAATGGGCCTAGTGTTGGCGGAGAGGGGCCAATTATGTATATATGGGCCGCCAGAGGGGCCCTGGGGCGAGAAGATGCGTGCGAGGTAAGTCGACCCCGCACGGCGACATATGGGAGTAAGTAGGACGAGATGGATATCCTGGAGGAACGAGCGAACAGCGATAAGTCGAGGGCGGGAAGTAGTGTTGTCGGCGTAGCTAAGGTTGGCCGCACTATGAACATGGCCGCTCGGTTGACTATTGTCGCCTGCGGCTTACGTGAAGCGTGATCTCGCATCATGACCCTGCAGTTAACTGTAGCTTGATTTGACAAGGTGAACAGTGAAATCCCACTAATTTGAGGGTGGTTGAGGACCCTTGGTAGATGATTGACAAGTGTCCCCCATGTGCAAGGCACATGGGGGCTTGGGAGTATAAACTAGAGAAATAACTCATTTGCATGGTAGGTCACTCTCTCTCCTCTATAAGCTCTCTCTCTCTCTATGATTTTCATTGATCTTACCATTTCCTTGAACCACTAATCTTACTCTCACGCCGGAGGGGTTTCGTCGTAGCCACCCCCGGCCTAGTTCACGTGCTTGCATGTGTGTAGGAGATCAACCGAAGAGGAAAGCACCCGGAGCATCCTTTCAGCTAGATTCGGTTCCTGTGCAACCATTTTTTATGGCAGCATCAGATTCTTTGGTTACTATTCTTGGGTTAAGAGGTAAGAGTTCATTTACTTTTCATTTGCAATTATCTTCTCTGTGTTGATTTTCAATGTTTTAAGCGGGCACTTAGTTTTGCAGTCATAAGTTAACCATGCTTTTGTCACGCATGGTGTGTATGTATTCAAGCACATTATGTTTTCATAGATTGATCATTGTTATTGCTGTTTTTCTTTGACCAAATAAATTCCAATTTCAGTATGACTGGGGAGCAGGTGGCAGCGCCTTCTAGTCCTAGAGATGGTGAGGATGTTTCCATCACCGTTGAGCGTCCACAAGTACTTAAAAATAGTTTGAATCATGTTGTATATCTTCTATGTTCCTTCTTCATTGATGGCTATGTTGCATCCCCAGACGGAAATGAACAATGGGAGATTAGGAAGCTTCTTGTTCTATTTCATACATAGTCCTGCTAGTAAGTCTTAGAAAAGTCACCTTTGCACGTACACTGATGTATGAAGTTCGAGGGTCTCAAGTTAGTGGTTTTTATATTTGCATGAGAAGTTAGAAGATAAGGTCTAAAGTATGACCAGGGTGACCGGAACGTTATCTGCTCTTCTTTACAGAGGAGCAGAATTGCAGTTTTGCCGGGGGGAAGCCAGTGATCATGAAACTGACAGGTGGACGATCTGAAAGGATGCTTCAAAGTGAGGTTGGATGAGCTTTGTGGCGTTAGCGAATGTGGGGAAGGACATTGAAGGGAGCTTATCGGTGCTCTAGACGTTGGGGGAAACACCGTTAATGTTGAAGGGAGGTCGATTATCGTGACGGTTACATCAGAGAGAAGTGGAGATGCAGTGACGGTTGGATGGGGTGGTGAAGACTGTGACGGCGGCGTTGCGGTGAAGGAGAAGGCGGCCAAGGTTTAGGAGTGGGATAATGTTGCCTTTGGTCATGAATGGCATTCTCTGCTGCCCACCCCAACTTCCTCCTCTCCATCTACAACCTAATATATGCATCCATGGCCAACGACGAATAAAAACGTCACCGTCGCTTGGGAAACAAATCGTCTCCATTGTGTTTTTTCATTTAATTTGAACTAGGTTTTTGATTAATGGGGCAATTTCGTTGGGGTTTGCTCAAATTTGGAATGTGGATTCTGGAAAAAATTGTAAATGTAATTTGGGTTTCGGATTGGGTGTTGGGTTTGAGTCAATTTCATTGGTGGTGGAGGTGGTTCGGCAGTAGTGGGTGGAATTAATGGTGCGTGCCGGATGAAAGAAGATGAATCTATAACTATATAAAGGCTGAAGTGCAAAGCACTTCAGCACACCCACCATTTTCCCTCCAAAACAAGCACTTAGACTGAATAATGACTAAATTCATTCCCATTTACTGAATACACCCTTTTTGGATACTCATAAATTAAAAAATAAACTTGAATAATAGCTTACAAAATAAGCCGACCTTTAGTATTCCAATCTTCTCGATCTCTCTCTACACACTCTCTGGCGTCTCTCCCTCTACTCACCATTGCCGCTCCCTCTACTCACCATTGCCGCTCTCTCTTCTGCCTCTCATGCTCAAACTACAATTGCAGAAACCAAGTTATTCAATTGCTCGAAGTTGCAAAAGGGTTCATCTGTAGAGGTAGCTCTCTAATGATTCCTTTACATCTGGAATATCCAAATACTCCTGACACCCTTACACATTTTCCAGGTCTGGTTTTTATAGGTTCTTGCAGCGGTCGGAAATCAGCGCACTTGGGTTACTGGCATGTTAGATCAATTGGATGGTGCAAGAGCTCACGTAATATTTCCAACATCAGATGGAAATGGTAAGCTTTAGTAGTTTATAAATTTCATAGTCATATATGGATTTATTTACCTTGATTTGATTTTTTTGTTAGGCAAAACAGATAAATGGGTTGAAATAAATCATCAGTTTGGTGATCACACCGAGGATGACGAGAATTTTTGTCCAAAAATCCGCCCTTCAATGAATATGAGCAATTTTCCGGAACAACTGCTGTTGGGCAATTGTAACGGAGTAGATGAAATTTTAAAAGCTGGACAAGTTGTGGAGGCCTGGACAAATCATAGGTAAGTTTAGATAGTATAAAACTTTAGCTTTCTGGCTCATTTTCTTAGTTCCCAATGGAAAGAACAAAAGGCGAGAACATATAAAGGCAGATCAGGATTCCTCCTTCATTTGTTTCTGTGCTTTTAATATGCTCTATGGAATTGAATCATGAATCGTGTGTCCTTGTATTCTTGCATGCCTGGTTCTATCACCTCTTGATACTAACTGAATATTAGTTTCAGGTGATGTATAATAAGGTTTTAATTAATTTGAACTATCCTAGGAATTTCATACAAATCCATAGGTCAAATGTGTTACACCAGAAGTAAGCTTATGCTGCTTAAGACAGTATATTTTTCTTTTTTCTAAGATCTCCCATTCATACTCTATGCTGAAGCCATTTTACCACATCAAAATGCTTGGAGTCTAATGTTTATTTATTTCTGGCATTTAACTATGCAATTTAAAATATCGGATTGAGAATCATCTTTCTATTTCTATCCTTAAGATTTTATTTTATTTTTGTTTTTTTATGCCGTGTTCTTTTAGAATGCATGCTTCATGCCTGTACATGATTTTGTGCAGGTGGTTTGAAGGAGTTTTTATGGGTATAAATGAAGGCAGTCAGCGCTTCTGATTACATTGCTCTGCAGATGGCTACCTAGTGATTTTGTTATTATTATTATTGTTTTTTTTTTTTCATTTTTATTATGACATTGGTATTGTCTGTTTTAAGAAGCTACTTATCTTTATCATACGAAGGATATGCTATCTGAGTGATATCTAAAGTATGCTCTGCCACCATTTCATGCACATCCTCCATTTATAAACTATGGATGATGTTTGTTGAAATGTGGTTCATAAGGGAAGAGCATCTGTTTTCATTAGTCCTCTTTCTAGTGTTTTTGTGCAATGTTATCGGATAATATTTGTGGTGTTGGATCATTTGTTGGTGTTTGTCCCTTTATTCTTGCTCAATATTGATTCTTTGCTTTTACTTGTTTTTCTAAATGGAAAAAGTTTCTGCAAGTTCATTATGGGAATGGAAGAGCATGCTCTTACGGAACTTTGGTTTTTTCCTCGACATGATGACTTTGCTTATGGCTCTTGGTCATTATGTTCATATGTGGTGGCTTAATGGAATGGCTTTCCATCTCGTGGATGAAGTCCTTGTCGTAAATATACGTGTAAATGATTTATGCACTTTTCTCCTAATTGATTTCGATGTTTCAATATTTCGGTTAATGCGCTAGCGCTGGCACCCTTGTAAGGGTATTCTGTGCTTATGTTTAGTTTGAACTCTGGCCAGGCTTTGTTAATTTCAGTTGTGAAGCGTATCAAAGGGTTTATTAAATTGAGGATGGCTTTGGGCACCCTACACGGGGCTCTCCCTGATGCAACACCTGACGAAGTACAAGCTTTTGATGATAAATGCGATATTTGTAGGGTAAGTTTAATACACTTTTATTACTTATTCTTATTTCTTACCCATTTAGTTTTATCTCTCGAGCACGACTTTTGATATTCAAGCTGCATGATAGGAACCGGTGTCCAAAAAAAAGCTCTCTTGTAATCATCTTTTCCATCTTTCTTGCTTGAGATCATGGTATGGTCTATTATTCATTGTAATACAAGTTCCATGACATTTCAAACATTTTTTATTTCATATTTTCCTGTTTTCTGATAACATGCCTAAACATCAGATTGGACCATGGTTTAATTGAGAACTATTCTTGCCCTACCTGTCGAAATAAAAATGTTTTTGTTGAGAGACCCGAGGATGTGGCACCACCCCGTCCTCAAGAAGTTTCGAGTGACGAGGAGCTTGCACGTCAATTAAGTGCTGGGCTTGATCGGCAAAATGCTCCTGGTCATGCCCTGACACCAGGAATGTTTCCTAACTAAATACAAAACCCTTCAGAAAACGGCGACGGGAGGTTTGTTCTTTGCTTTATTTCCCCGAGGCTACAAGCCCATCTATTTGTTGATCTGTTCCTTTGTTATGTACTTTTTACGAAGCATACGAGTGCTTTGAAATTGCAGGTTTTGGGAAATGCTTAAGCTGCAATAGCAGCAGTGGTGTCGGTACTGATATTTAGAAATCCAATGCATTATGATGGGAATGACGGGATTTGGTGTTACTATTAGAGAAAGTAAGCCATGAAACTGATTATCAATACACGATGCAAATCTTTTACTTTGGTCATGCATTTTTAGTTTTATTTCATTGGGAAATTAATGCAGGGAGAGAGAGTTGGAATAAAAAATCAAAAGCAAAGCATATTATATGATTTGATTGTATAGGTTGATTGATTTTTTGTGTGGTGGTGATGGTGGAAGATGATTCCAGTCACTCCTTTTGATTATCTTCATTACTCTGTATCAAACTTATGCTTACAAATTCCACAAAGGAATAATATTGTGTCTAGAACCATTGACCTCATCTTTGCCATTACCAAAGGTAATGCATCTATTTGACATTTAATCGTTTGTTAAATACTAATTTCAACAAATTTATTTGCCTTGATTATATTAAAGTATATTTTTTTTTAAAAAAAAAGTTGTGTCCTGATTCTAAATTCACAAGTGTGTCTGTAAGAGACTGAATTCTGATGTTTTGAAACCGTTTGACGAAGAACAATGTGCAGTTGATGTTTTCCAGTTGTTTGATCATAATTTTATTTTGCAGATATATATAAGTGAATGCCCAGCTGAAGAAGAAGGATAAACCTGCCCAGAAAGGAAAAAGGGAATATAAATAGAGGTACAACTTTGATTTTGATAGAAAGCTTTGATTTTGATAAAAAGCTGACCATTGGGGGCTTTCTGGTGTATTAGGAGGTTATTGTTGTTGTTGTTATTTCGTCTCTTCCTATAATTCTTTTACTGAGTGAAATGATTAGGCTTACTTTCTTTATGCTCTTTCGTCTCTCCCATGTACATGGACTGCTTATGTTTTCAGTAGTAAATTGTTTTTTTTAATGATATTTATGATTCATATTTGTTTTTTTTTTCTTGAAGTACCTTTCCTCCTTTTTTTATATTCATGAGTGTTCTGGAGTATAGCCTTCAAATTACTCTCTTTTTTACTTTCTATAATGTTTGTTAGCTGGTCTCCCAAGAAGCGAAAAAGAGGGAGTAGGTCTCTTCGTATAGGCGTGGTGGCGAGGCCGATTCAGATAGATCAAGGTGGGAAAGGGGACAACCTTTTATCTGAAGTATGATCCTTGAATATCCCATGAATGATAGGAACTGAAACAATGACAGTTTAATTGTGCAAAATATGTAATTGACAGAGTTCATGTTGACTTTCTGATTATCCTATTGGAGTGCGAGCCTGTTCGTTTATGTGGTTTGTGTTCTCATTTTTCATTCTTATTGCTACTTAATCTTGATGTAAGTTGGGTGTTTGTATGGATTAAATAGGTAAACGTTTGAGTATTCTTATGTAGTGGCAAAGCCACATTGAATTCAAGGGGGTCATTCAACCCCCTTCAGTTTTGCAATATGTCAATTTTAGCATTATCAAATTTTTAGAAACGATTGATTTATACATGTTGACACCTTTAACTTTTTATTATTTTGACCTGCTTGTATCCTAAATTTATATACATCAATTTTATTAATTATTTCAAGAGCAATCTCTGACCCCTTTACATAAATTTCTGACTTCGCCATTGTGCTTATGGAAATTAGTTATTTTGAAACGGGAGGTGGATATGCAAAAAACAAACTAAAACATTGATGGAAGCTACGGATTTTTGAACAGAGAACTTGAAATGCTCAATTTTTTTTAATCTATACATCTATATAATCTCTCTATCCCATAATAATAGTCCCATAATCCCATTTGAATATTCAAACATTTTTATAACATATTTTTAGTTTTTAGTTTTTTTTTTCATTTGGGCCGGACTGAGTCTTAAAGATTTTAAAAATGATGATTAAATTTCATTATATTCTTTTGGTTTCACTCTTGGGCCAAATTAATAGGCTCTTTTTTTTTCAAAGTGTTATGGCCGTGCGTTTAACGCACGGGTGTTACACTAGTTTGACCGTAATGGGATGAGTGGACAAGGCAAGGCAATAAATTGCCGATAATCTGGAGCATTGGAATTGCCTTTTGAGTAGCTTGATAAAGAAATTAAAGCTGTTGGGTTGAGGATGGTGGTGGGGGTGGGAAGAAAGAAGAGAGAAGGTGGACTGTGGACCTGTGGTTGAAGATGAAGAGCAGGCGGATAAGATTACTGTGTCCAAGAGAATCACGTGACCTGCATGTTAGTTGAGGTCGGTCCATTATTTTTAACTGCCATTCAAAATTTCCCTGGATTGCAATGTTTTGTCATCATGGTGTACGGAATTGCAACTTTTGGAACATTACATCTTACATTGCAACACCGTGGTAACTTAGTGTAGTATGGTGCAATTTGCCCGAGTTTCAGGCTATGACTTCTGATTTTTCAGACCTTGCCTTTTCCTTTAGTAAGTTGTATAAAAAGGTTGAATATGCTTTGTGATTCTTATATTCTGAATATGGTCGTCCTTGACAGTCTTTTATGTTTTCTTGAGGTCTTCTTGTTCTCGTATTGTAGCCATATATATTTTCAGATAAAAAGGGTACAGATGAGTGCCTCTTAATCATTTTGTTCTCTATTTTGGTTTATGTAAAATCTCTCTGTTATATATGCATATATATTTTTGTGTGTATGTGGATATATCAATGAGTTGGTATGCATGTGTATGATTGTCTGGATGTACATTAAAAGACGGTACTTTTCTTAATTTGCGTACATATGCTATGCAGTTATTTTTGCAACCTTGAATTGCAATGAATGACCTTAAGTGATTTGTTCATGTCTTTTGTGGTTTAAAGCTGGGGACAATGATGGGGGTATTTGTGCCCTGCTTGCAAAACATTTTGGGGATTATTTATTACATCCGTTTTTCTTGGTAAATCTCTCATTGGATTTCATTTAGGATGATTAGTTGTGTGTATTATCTCTTTTTCTTAGTTAGTCTATGTAATTTGGAGGTCAGTAATTGAGTCATGTCAAGTTTATAGTAGTCCTATTGGAAAATCAGGCATTTTTTTTTCCGAATAGCTAGGATACGGGTTGAATTGAAACACATAGAAAATGATTCAAACTAGGCCAGGCCTGAGGCCCATTTCGCAAAGACTATGACCATCTTGGAATGTCCAAATCACTAAATAAAACCAAACAACCCTAAAGTGCAATATCCAATCTTTATAGGGTTCCACTGAGTGGAGTAATATTTCTCAAGGGATAAAAAGGGGAAGGAAAGCAGAAAATTGGAGATGTGTTTTGTCATGCATATTTGAACGGTTTCCTTCTTATATGTATTAAAACTTGTACTCTTTGAGGAAAAAAAAATGAAAAAAAGAAAAAAGACTTTCAGTCAGAAGTAAGTACTTCGACAAAATTTAATATGTCGGAGACATTGAAACTACAAGCGAGGAGATCAACAATTTCTAATGATGCAAGCATGAATGGTGAGAAACAGGAAGTCTAGATGGCTGTATTGTAACAAAATAGACTGATGCACTTATCAAAAAAAAAAAAAAAAAAAAAAGATTGACCGTTAAGATGATGATGCAAGTAACTTCTCATTTTAATTTTCTTAGCGCTGTGCTTAGAGATAATGTACTACATGTGTGGTGGTGATCATTATCTCCTTACCCCTGCTTAAAGAACTTATTAGTCTTCAAATTCAGATATTGCAGGATTGTTGGTATGGCTGGCTTAGGCGAGTCACTATTGCTTGTTGCCTTCTGGGGATCGTGTACTTTCCTAACTGCAATATCATTAAGCGCAATCGCAACTAATGGTGCAATGAAGGTAGGACATAGATTTGATCCTGTTCGCTTCTGCTTGTTTCCTGAGTGTTTGGGTAACTTTTCTTGGTGACTTTAGTATGTTTTCATGTGCATTGATTAGGTTATTTTCTGAAAATTTTGACGTGTTTTTGATGAATAGAAACGTGTTTTTCAACAAAACATTTGAAGTTTGGATGATAGTGGGATCTTAATGATCATTTGTGTATGTGTAAAGATAGTGATTATTCTGAGAAGAAAGTTCTGATTTTCTCATTCATAGAACTAGAATATATACATCAAAAGACTAGAGAAACTTTGGCCACAATAAAAGCCTAAAATGATGCTAAATTACTACAATTAAGGACTGCCTATATATGACTAAAATATATACCAAATATAGATACACAATTGCGCACGTTGAATATATACACACGCTAACACCCCCCCTCAAGTTGGAGCATGAAGATTTGTAATGCCCAACTTGCCCAACAAATAATCAAACTGGTGCTTGCCAAGAGCCTTAGTAAGGATATCGGCCAGTTGATGAGAAGAGGGCACATATTCTGTCGAAATGGTTTTGCGACGAATCTCATCACGAATGAAATGGCAATCCACCTCAATGTGTTTGGTGCGTTCGTGAAGTACCGGATTCTGAGCCAAGTGAAGCGCAGATTTGCTATCACACAATACATGCATCGGTGCATCATGAGTCACGCCAAGAGTAGAGAGTAAACCCTTGAGCCATTTCAGCTCACATGTGGTCGCAGCTAAGGAGCGATATTCAGCCTCGGCCGAAGAGCGGGAAACTGTTTGCTTCTTGGTCTTCCAAGAAATCGGAGAACCCCGAGAAACACAAAATAAGATGTCAACGATCGACGTGTCAAGGGACAACTGCCCAATCGGCATCGCAATAAGGCCGTCAATTGCAAAGGGAGTCGGATCGAGCAATTCCCTGTCCAGATTGGATTTCAAATATCGAACCACACGTAACGCTGCTTCCCAATGCTCATTACGCGGCCGTTGCATAAATTGAGCAAGAATGTGAACGGAGTAGGAAAGTTCTCGACGTGTGATAGTTAAATAAATGAGACGACCAATCGGACGACGATATCGTTAGGAGATCCCATTATCTCACCATCGCAGGGCTAAATGATGATTCTGCTCAATGGGTGTACCGGCGGGCTTGGCACCCAACGCACTGTCTCGGAGAGAATGTCAAGCGTATATTTGCGTTGACATAAAAATACCAGTGGAATTCCTTGCTACTTCGATCCCCAAGAAAAACTTCAAATGCCCGAGATCTTTCATGTGAAAACATGTTTGCAAGTAGGACTTAAATCGACTTATAGCGGCTCCATTATTTCCACCAATTACCAAGTCATCAACATAAATCAAAATGGCAAGATGGTAACCACCCTTTATGAGAGTGAATAAGGAATAATAAGAAGTGGATTGTTGAAACCCATAGGCAGAGAGAGCCGCAGCCAATTTTGCAAACCAACATCTGGAGGCTTGATGCAAGCCGTAAAGAGACTTGCGAAGGCGGCAAGCTGTACTGTGTTGCCGACCCCCAAAACCCGGAGGGAACTTCATGTAAACCTCCTCTTCAAGGTCACCATGAAGGAACGCATTGTGAACATCCATTTGATGCAATTCCCATCCCTTCACCGCCGCTACGGCAAGGAAAGTACGGACAGATACAAGCTTAGCCGTAGGGGCGAAGGTTTCATTAAAGTCCAAACCTTCGATCCGATGATTTCCAAAATCACCAAACGCGCTTTATAACGCTCAACGGAACCATCAGCATTATACTTTATTTTATAGACCCATTTGCTCCCAAGGGCCTTCTTTCCCGGAGGCAATGTTTCAACAGTCCAAGTCCCATTGTCCTCCAATGCTCGTACTTCCTTTGCCATTGCATCGCGCCAATGAGAGTGTTTCATTGCTTCAGCGAAATGAGAGGGTTCTGTACCTGTGGAAATAGCAGCCAAAAACCTCCGATGCGATGTGGAAAACTTATCACAAGACACGTAATGTGCTATAGGATAGGGCGTACCTGAGGATACCGAAGGAAATGGGTGATCAGAAGATGAACCGAGGTGAACTGTATGTATAATGTGATCCTTCAATCGAACCGATTGAAATTTCTGCCGCTGACCGCGACCAAGAACTTCAGTTGTCGTGGTCGATTCTTCAAAGTTGTCGGAATCCGAGTTATATCCACAATAGGTTCAACAAAGCGGGTTCGAAACAGGCGCCGATGTTGGGACGGATACTTGAGGATCGACATCTACATCTTGAATAGGAGAAGCCCAATGGAGATCGTCCTCAATATGACTAACATCAAAAGAGCAAGGGAAATCGTCCTGATATGGAGCCATATTATCAAAAGGGAATTGGGTTTCAACAAAAATCACATCACGTGACTGAAAAAAAACTCCTGTTTCCAAATCATATAAGCTCCAACCTTTCTTGCCATAGGGATAGCCTGTAAAAATACATTTCCTACTCCTATTGGCGAATTTGTCCCTCTCTCTGTTCAGACTTTTAGCGTAGCAAAGACATCCAAAAACCCGTAGATGAGTAATGGATGGTGGTTTTCCAAATAGCAATTCATAGGGTGTTTTTCCGTCTAACACCGCGGTAGGAGTGCGATTGATTAAATATCCTGCGGTTAAAATACATTCACCCCAAAATTGTATTGGCAAGTTTGCTTGAAAACGAAGTGCTCGTCCTACATTCAAAATATGCCGATGTTTTCGTTCCACTCTCCCATTCTGTTGAGGTGTATCATTCATGGATGTTTCATGGACAATACCTCGCTCTTGAAAATAAGTAGTTAAACAGGTGAATTCTTTGCCATTGTCACTACGGATGGTTTTGACTTGTTTATTGAATTGACGTTCAATTAAAGCCAGAAAATTTTTAAGAATTTGAGGCACCTCGTCTTTTCCTTTCAACAAATAAACCCACACACCACGAGAGTAATCATCCACAATAGTCAAGAAGGACCTAGCTCCACAAAACGTTGTCTCTCTATATGCACCCCAAAAGTCACAATGTATCAAATCAAAAATTGCATTTGCTTTATTCGTACTAGAAGTAAAAGGAACCCGAGTTTGTTTTGCCCGAAAACATACATCACAATGCTCAAGTTCTTTGCTACTCATTTTACTACCAGGATTTAATTTCTCTATAACACGCATAGAGGGATGCCCTAACCTTCGTGCCACAACTCTCGCATTCTCGCAAACCATTTAACTTGTGCACGCGAACCGGCAGATCATCCTTGACGACATACAGTCCCTCGTGTTCTTCACCCATTCCAATCGCATCCTCGTAGTACGGTCCCGTATAACACATAAACGATCGGTGAATTTCATAATATATTCTTTGTCACGAGCCACCTGTGAAACAAATCAAATTGCAATTTATTTTAGGCACAAGTAAAACCGCTTTGAGGAGTAATTTCCCCAACACCACAGTCCCTTCCTTTGTAGCCGTAACCCGTTCTCCATTCGGCATCCAAACCGGACACGGAGGTATATCTTTCAAACTAGAAAAACATTCAATAGCACCGGTCATGTGATGCGTTGCCCTGTATCGAAAATCCATTGCAATTTCGTCTTACCAGAGCCTTGCATTTGCGCTCGGATTTGTAAGAGTTCCAAAGTGTCTTTAGCTTTGTCCAGTCTTCAATGCTCAAGTCTTCCAAGCCTCGCTTTATCTTCTTCTCCAAGTCCAACGACCTCGTGGCGTTGCCTATTACTTGAGCCGCATTGATACGTGCCGCTCCTCCCTTTCCGCGACCTTGCCGTCCGGTGCGCCCCCTGCCACGACCCGGTTGTCCACTCTCCCCACCATTCTGGATAACCATGCAATTTATAGCATGTGTCAATGTTGTGTCCCGGTTTGTGGCAATGAGAACACGCAGCCCATCTCTTCTTTTCGGTCCCCTCCTGGAAACTTCATCCCGCCGTTTATTGCAAAACTCATCGGGTCGATCGTTCCGGCACTCCCTTAGTCATTGTTTTCACCGCTCCTGTTCTGTTACCCGTGAGTAAACCCGGTACATGTTTGGGAGTGGATCTCGTGGCAATGATATTAGAACGAATGTGCTATAGGGTGATTCATCAAGTCCCATTAAAAATTGATGAACACGCTCCTCCTCACTTCTTTTCTCCAGCTTAGTATTTAAATTGCATTTGCACCCACCGCACGTACACATGGGTATTTGATCATAATCGGTCAAATCATCCCAAATTTTCTTGATTCTTGCATAATAGCCCATTACGGTATCGCCATTCTCGTTTACAGCTTCGAAATCTCCGTTTTCAATTGATGCACACGCGCACCATTACGAACGGAGAATCGTTGTTGGATGTCGTCCCATAATTCTTTTTGCCGTGTCCCCGTATGAAATCGTAGATCGTAGAGACGGTTCAATTGTATTAAATATCCATGAAATTATCATGGAGTTTACCGTTCCCCAATCTTCGATTTCATCCGAACCTTCGCAGTTCCTCGATGGTGCCATCGATGAAGCTTTTCTTGTTCTTTGCCCTCAATGAAGTCCGCATCGCCTTCGCCCATTCTTCATAGTTCGGTCCCTTCAACTGGGTATGAGTAATCAGAATCCCAGGATGGTCATTGGCTGAGAGTACAAACGGAGAGATGGGTTTCTTTCCATCTTTAACACCGCTGCCCTCTGTAGTATTTGTCATGGCTCTGATACCATGTGAAGATAGTGTTTATTCTGGGAAGAAAGTTCTTATTTTCTCATTCATAGAACTAGAATATATGCAGCAAAAGACTAGAGAAAATTTGGCCACAAGAAAAGCCTAAAATAATGCTAAATTACTACAATTAAGGACTGCCTATATATGACTAAAATATATACCAAATATAGATACACAATTGCGCACGTTGAATATATACACACGCTAACAGTATGTATGTTTATGCATACATTATACATATTACACACAAAAGTGATCGGCTGCATGTCTTTGTGGTTGTGTCTAGGTGAGCTCTGACCTTTGCTGGAAACATTAGAAGGAAGTGAGGGTGAGGGGCGTAATTAATTCAGGAGCGAATAAGGGAGGGGGTGGGGAGGGACTCTTGCAAGATCTTTCAATTTCAGTTCATTCTCACTTTAATGTGTGTGTTATGCATTTAGTGTGGGGCACCTTACTATCTTATTGGTCGTGCCTTGGGCCCAGAAGTTGGAGTCAGCATTGTTGGGGACGGATTTTTCACTATATATGATTGGCATCTTAAGCAGGTCAGCATGTCAAGACGCCTCAGCATCCTGATCTCCACAACTTGAACTCCACCACTTGACCTCTACAACTTGGTCCACAACTTGGTCCACAAGTTGACTTTTTACAAGTTGACTTTTTACAAGTTGACTTTTTACAAGTTGACTTTTTACAAGTTGACTTTACATGTTGAGTTCACATCTTGGACCGACATCTTGGCTCAACGTCTTCATCAACATCTTGAAGCCGGACCAACTTGGGAGCAGTTTTGCGGTTCCTATTTTTTAGGAGATAATTGTGCACTCATAGAAGACTAATTCAACCACGACTCTTCACCAACCACCATCAACAATCATGCCCGAAATCTTCTCCTCAGTAACTCCATCATGCCTATTTTTTAGGGATTTGATTATTATCCTTTTATTTTACCTTTATTATAAATAGGGGTATGAAAATTAGGGAAAGACACATGTAATTTCACACACTCACACTCTTGTAATCTCTCTCCATACTTCCAAGCTTGTAGCTCACTGATCATAGTAAAACTTTGGTCAAGGTAGGTCTTCCAAAACCTCCCGAGGTTTTATGCCGGCGAACAATTTGTTCAAGGGCTTTCCTCGTTAAAATTCCTTTGTTCTTTGATTATCACATACACAAATCTATATTCCAATTCACCCAATTCTTTCCTTGAAATATTTGGTTATTTACACTCACTTGTCGAAATTTGACCAAAACAATTTGGCGCCGTCTGTGGGAACTTTGGTTTTTTAGATTTGTTTAGAACATTAAAATGGTCAATCCAACTTCCGGTCAGGTAACCTCAGTAACCTCCGCGGCTGGGGGCAGGGCGACTGGGGGGCAGCAAGATGCACCTCGAGAGATGGCCGCGTCTGAAATCAATTTTGGTTTCGTGACTAATATGGCAACAATGTTGAATGAACTGAATAAGCGAATGGATGCTCAGCAGGATACCAATAATATGATTTTCAATGCAATTGAGAATCTGCGAAAAGGGAATCAAGTTGAGCCTCAAGTTGTAACTCCATTATCGCCTTTATTTCCTAGAACTCTTTTTGGTGCAGGTACTGGGGGCAATCTTGGAGACATCCCCATGGCGAGTGCAGTACAGACTGATAGTACAACTGTAACAACTAGTCAAGTTGCCCAACATGGTCACACCTTCCCATTCAGCCAACCTGCGCCAACATCTTGCTACACTTATGCCACTCCGTCTTTAGGAAAAACGGGGAGTTTTTATAATGCATTTGATCATTCTGCTTCTCAATTTTATGCTAACACTTTTGCAGAAAGTCAAGTTGCTAGAGAGTTGCAGCAGATCAAAGAGATGATTAGGAATGTACCTGGAGTTACCTTGCCTTATCATCAAGCTTCTCCAACTTGTTATAATGAGTCTCGCTTTGTTCCAGCGATAGCCAACATGGAGATCCCGAAGAGATTTGCAGTGCCCCACATGAAGAAGTACGATGGGAGCACAGATCCAGTGGAACATGTGTTGCTATACCAAGAATTAATGGACATTATCAGCATTCCTTCAATCTTCAAAGAGGCCTGTCTTTGTAGGGGCTTTGGTTCCACCTTGTCTGGACCAGCTTTGAAATGGCTAACCGGCCTATCCCTAAACTCTATATCATATTATTCTCAATTAGTCAATATGTTTGTGAATCAATTTTCATGTAATAGAGCTTTTGAGAAACTAACTAGTGACCTCTAGGGTGGTGCAACAACCTGACGAAAGCTTGAAGGACTATTTGAACAGTTCAACAAAGAGGCGATGACTATCCCCAACTTGAACATGTCCACACCACCGAGGCATTCGGGATTGGGCTTGAAGAAGGGATCACCTTATTATGACGAATTGGTCATGACTCCATGCAAGAGACTTGAAGATGTCGGGACGAGAGGCATTAAATTCATCGATGGAAGAAGATAAGCTCATAGTCCTAAAATAACCACAATGAGGCTGACAAAATGAGAAAAGATGACAACCTATCTTCAACATGTCAAAATATTAGCAAAACAGTACCTCAAGTTGTATTCCATGTAAGTTGTCATTTTTTCATAAAAGCAAACTCCGAAAACAGGTATGATTTAAATTTTGTCAAGTCATTTGTTTATGTTTGTCAATTCTTATGTTATGCTAAAAATTCTTGCGACTTAAGCATCGGAGGGTAAAGCTAACACTCAATCCTAACATGAATTTGTTTTGCAAGGTATACAACTTGAACAAACAGCTTAGGCTCAACATGTTGACACGCCAGTACGGCTGATACATGTTGAGACCTAAGCTGGAGCAGGTCAAACATGTTGACACGCCAGTACGGCTGATACATGTTTGAACCTGGGAAGAAGGGCTCAACATGTTGACACGCCGGTACGGGCCGATACATGTTGAGACCTGCTGAAGCTTAGTCAAACATGTTGACACGCCAGTACGGCTGATACATGTTTGAACCTGGGAAGAAAGGCTCAACATGTTGACACGCCGCACGGCCGATACATGTTGAGACCTAAGCTGGAGCGAGTCAAACATGTTGACACGCCGCATGCGGCCGATACATGTTTGAACCTGGGAAGAAGGGCTCAACATGTTGACACGCCGGTGCGGGCGATACATGTTGAGACCTAAGGCTGGAGCAGGTCAAACATGTTGACACGCCGGACGGGTGATACATGTTTGGACTGAAGAAGAATTTCAACATGTTGACACGCCAGTACGGCTGATACATGTTGAAACTTTAGCTGGAGAGGGATAGAACATGTTGACACGCCAGGACGGCTGATACTTGTTCTATTTCTTCAAACGAATTAAGGTTTCGACACCTTCGCCTGGGCGCACGTTTTCACACTTATTCAAGTTGTGAACTATTGGTTGTAACATTTTCATGTTACCTACGGTTTATAACATTTACATGTTATCTAAAGAACAAACAAAGTGTCTCTCAAAGACATGCCAAATAAAATATAAAAATTTTGAGGGCCAACCCTTATCTAACATTCCAAATTTCAAACACCTTAACTAATGTTTCTTAAAGCTTTATCTTGATTTCTATCAAGGACTTAGAAGCATCATTCAAGGCGTTCGACAACTCTTTGGTGTAATCAACCGCTTCCTTAATGCCGATGAGGGGAGTTGCAGTTTAAAAATTCCTTGAATCTCCAAGTTTTCTCCGATTCAATAAATTTTGGGGGCAATTGTTGGGGACGGATTTTTCACTATATATGATTGGCATCTTAAGCAGTCGGCATGTCAAGACGCCTCAGCATCCTGATCTCCACAACTTGAACTCCACCACTTGACCTCTACAACTTGGTCCACAACTTGGTCCACAAGTTGACTTTTTACAAGTTGACTTTTTACAAGTTGACTTTTTACAAGTTGACTTTTTACAAGTTGACTTTACATGTTGAGTTCACATCTTGGACCGACATCTTGGCTCAACGTCTTCATCAACATCTTGAAGCCGGACCAACTTGGGAGCAGTTTTGCGGTTCCTATTTTTTAGGAGATAATTGTGCACTCATAGAAGACTAATTCAACCACGACTCTTCACCAACCACCATCAACAATCATGCCCGAAATCTTCTCCTCAGTAACTCCATCATGCCTATTTTTTAGGGATTTGATTATTATCCTTTTATTTTACCTTTATTATAAATAGGGGTATGAAAATTAGGGAAAGACACATGTAATTTCACACACTCACACTCTTGTAATCTCTCTCCATACTTCCAAGCTTGTAGCTCACTGATCATAGTAAAACTTTGGTCAAGGTAGGTCTTCCAAAACCTCCCGAGGTTTTATGCCGGCGAACAATTTGTTCAAGGGCTTTCCTCGTTAAAATTCCTTTGTTCTTTGATTATCACATACACAAATCTATATTCCAATTCACCCAATTCTTTCCTTGAAATATTTGGTTATTTACACTCACTTGTCGAAATTTGACCAAAACAATTTGGCGCCGTCTGTGGGAACTTTGGTTTTTTAGATTTGTTTAGAACATTAAAATGGTCAATCCAACTTCCGGTCGGGTAACCTCGGTAACCTCCGCGGTGGGCGGGCGACCGGGGGCGGCAAGATGCACCTCGAGAGATGGCCGCGTCGAAATCAATTTTGGTTTCGTGACTAATATGGCAACAATGTTGAATGAACCGAATAAGCGAATGGATGCTCGGCAGATACCAATAATATGATTTTCAATGCAATTGAGAATCTGCGAAAAGGGAATCAAGTTGAGCCTCAAGTTGTAACTCCATTATCGCCTTTATTTCCTAGAACTCTTTTTGGTGCGCAGTGCTGGGGGCAATCTTGGAGACATCCCCATGGCGAGTGCGGTCTGCATCGATAGTACAACTGTAACAACTAGTCAAGTTGCCCAACATGGTCACACCTTCCCATTCAGCCAACCTGCGCCAACATCTTGCTACACTTATGCCACTCCGTCTTTAGGAAAAACGGGGAGTTTTTATAATGCATTTGATCATTCTGCTTCTCAATTTTATGCTAACACTTTTGCAGAAAGTCAAGTTGCTAGAGAGTTGCAGCAGATCAAAGAGATGATTAGGAATGTACCTGGAGTTACCTTGCCTTATCATCAAGCTTCTCCAACTTGTTATAATGAGTCTCGCTTTGTTCCAGCGATAGCCAACATGGAGATCCCGAAGAGATTTGCAGTGCCCCACATGAAGAAGTACGATGGGAGCACAGATCCAGTGGAACATGTGTTGCTATACCAAGAATTAATGGACATTATCAGCATTCCTTCAATCTTCAAAGAGGCCTGTCTTTGTAGGGGCTTTGGTTCCACCTTGTCTGGACCAGCTTTGAAATGGCTAACCGGCCTATCCCTAAACTCTATATCATATTATTCTCAATTAGTCAATATGTTTGTGAATCAATTTTCATGTAATAGAGCTTTTGAGAAACTAACTAGTGACCTCTATAGGGTGGTGCAACAACCTGACGAAAGCTTGAAGGACTATTTGAACAGGTTCAACAAAGAGGCAGTGACTATCCCCAACTTGAACATGTCCACAGCCACCGAGGCATTCAGATTGGGCTTGAAGAAGGGATCACCTTATTATGACGAATTGGTCATGACTCCATGCAAGAGACTTGAAGATGTCAGGACGAGAGCTGTTAAATTCATCAGACTGGAAGAAGATAAGCTCATAGTCCTAAAATAACCACAATGAGGCTGACAAAATGAGAAAAGATGACAACCTATCTTCAACATGTCAAAATATTAGCAAAACAGTACCTCAAGTTGTATTGCATGTAAGTTGTCATTTTTTCATAAAAGCAAACTCCGAAAACAGGTATGATTTAAATTTTGTCAAGTCATTTGTTTATGTTTGTCAATTCTTATGTTATGCTAAAAATTCTTACTGACTTAAGCATCGGAGGGGTAAAGCTAACACCCAATCCTAACATGAATTTGTTTTGCAAGGTATACAACTTGAACAAACAGCTTAGGCTCAACATGTTGACACGCCGCATGCACTGATACATGTTGAGACCTAAGCTGAGCAGGTCAAACATGTTGACACGCCGATGCAGGCGATACATGTTTGAACTGGGAAGAAAGGGCTCAACATGTTGACACGCCGGTGCGGCGATACATGTTGAGACCTAGGCTGAAGCAGTCAAACATGTTGACACGCCCGGTACGGGCGATACATGTTTGAACACTGGGAAGAAAGGCTCAACATGTTGACACGCCGGCACGGCCGATACATGTTGAGACCTAAGCTGGAGCGAGTCAAACATGTTGACACGCCGGCACGGGCGATACATGTTTGAACTGGGAAGAAGGGCTCAACATGTTGACACGCCGATGCGGGCGATACATGTTGAGACCTAAACTGGAGCAGTCAAACATGTTGACACGCCGGGACGGGCGATACATGTTTGGACTGAAGAAGAATTTCAACATGTTGACACGCCGCATGCGGCCGATACATGTTGAAACTTTAGCTGGAGAGGGATAGAACATGTTGACACGCCGGGACGGGCGATACTTGTTCTATTTCTTCAAACGAATTAAGGTTTCGACACCTTCGCCTGGGCGCACGTTTTCACACTTATTCAAGTTGTGAACTATTGGTTGTAACATTTTCATGTTACCTACGGTTTATAACATTTACATGTTATCTAAAGAACAAACAAAGTGTCTCTCAAAGACATGCCAAATAAAATATAAAAATTTTGAGGGCCAACCCTTATCTAACATTCCAAATTTCAAACACCTTAACTAATGTTTCTTAAAGCTTTATCTTGATTTCTATCAAGGACTTAGAAGCATCATTCAAGGCGTTCGACAACTCTTTGGTGTAATCAACCGCTTCCTTAATGCCGATGAGGGGAGTTGCAGTTTAAAAATTCCTTGAATCTCCAAGTTTTCTCCGATTCAATAAATTTTGGGGGCAATTGTTGGGGACGGATTTTTCACTATATATGATTGGCATCTTAAGCAGGTCAGCATGTCAAGACGCCTCAGCATCCTGATCTCCACAACTTGAACTCCACCACTTGACCTCTACAACTTGGTCCACAACTTGGTCCACAAGTTGACTTTTTACAAGTTGACTTTTTACAAGTTGACTTTTTACAAGTTGACTTTACATGTTGAGTTCACATCTTGGACCGACATCTTGGCTCAACGTCTTCATCAACATCTTGAAGCCGGACCAACTTGGGAGCAGTTTTGCGGTTCCTATTTTTTAGGAGATAATTGTGCACTCATAGAAGACTAATTCAACCACGACTCTTCACCAACCACCATCAACAATCATGCCCGAAATCTTCTCCTCAGTAACTCCATCATGCCTATTTTTTAGGGATTTGATTATTATCCTTTTATTTTACCTTTATTATAAATAGGGGTATGAAAATTAGGGAAAGACACATGTAATTTCACACACTCACACTCTTGTAATCTCTCTCCATACTTCCAAGCTTGTAGCTCACTGATCATAGTAAAACTTTGGTCAAGGTAGGTCTTCCAAAACCTCCCGAGGTTTTATGCCGGCGAACAATTTGTTCAAGGGCTTTCCTCGTTAAAATTCCTTTGTTCTTTGATTATCACATACACAAATCTATATTCCAATTCACCCAATTCTTTCCTTGAAATATTTGGTTATTTACAATCACTTGTCGAAATTTGACCAAAACAAGCATAGTACTTTGTTTCTTCTTGGGAAATGCAGTTGCTGGAGCTCTGTGAGTTTATAATTACTGTGATGTTGGTAGTGTAGTACAACGAGATGCGAATGTGGCTAGTTGTTATTGTAAAGTCGTTGTCTAAGATCCTTAAAGTTCAAATAAATTCTGCAATGACTATGTTCTTTTCTTTCAGTTATGTGTTGGGAGCTTGAAACTTTTCTAAATGCTGTGCCCGATGCGGGGCTATTTAGAGGTAATTGTAATGCTAAGAAATCTTTTCTGTGGCCACAATAGTGCATTATTCCTAGGTTGTTTTATGTGTCATTAGACATATTTCAAGTCAATGCATGCCGTTTTTCATATTCTTGGAGATAGTTAACACTCCCTTAAGGTTACTACGTTGTAACAAGTGGCGGAGCCAGAATTTTTTTATAGGAGGGAAAAATTATTTTCATTTAAGTATAAGGGGGCAAAATTTAGTGCATTTTTTTCTTCGCACAAAGGGGCAATTCCACCCCCCCCCCCTGATCATGTGTAGATCCGCCAGTGGTTGTAAGTGATAATTTCATAAATAATTGCAATATGAGGTACAAGAGCAGTCATGTGAATGCCCAGTTGGATGATTTTCTTATTTTGAATCTCGTTCTTCTAATTTCATCACGCTCAAGTAGATTCTTCTCTTTCAATCAAAGCTGAGTCATCATGTCGTTCTCGTGCTGGTCTTTTCTTGTTACTGGCTCTGTTCTTGTTACTAATCCTCCAAATACCATGCACCGTCTTTTGCAGCTTGTGATCCCCCCTCTACAAATTCTTGGTGTCTCCATGAGTAAAAATGTGAAACACCCTGGTTAACATCAATTTGATAGTGTTCCCACCATTTTATGATGCAGAGACAATCACCAATGTTAATGGCACATCAGTTGCAGAGCCTATAACAAGTCCAAGTTTACATGACCTACAAATTTACGGCATTATTGTGACTATCGTCTTGTGCTTCATCGTATTCGGTGGTGTAAAAATGATTAACAGGGTTGCACCTGCTTTTCTTATACCTGTTCTGTTCTCGTTAATCTGCATTTTTATTGGAATACTTCTGGCCAGGAAGGATTACCCAGCAGGTGAGTGAAGTTACCACAGTTTCCTCTTGCTTTTAATTATTGTTCACAGTTAAGGTACATACCTTCATGATGGTGCAAGACCATAACGGAAAGGATGCTAATCTAGAGCACATTTTCCTTACTATGATGTGGACCATCTATAGAAATTACTATGTGTGGTTTTTTTTTTGTTTTTTTGTTTTTTGTCTAATACCCCCCCCCCCCTCCAAAATAAGTGATCACTATCCCCTTTTGGAATGATCCAAAATGATCCCTTTTTTATTTATTTTTGGAATGCTAGAATCACTTATGTCCACGAGGTTTGGGTAAAAATACTTGTTTAGAAGTCCATTCTGTGAAACCATGAAACTCAGGTGATGTGGGCTTTAGCTAAATAATCCAAATGTATGGCGTGGTCTTGGACATTCCTATGATTGGATCTCTGTGTGCTATCTCTTAAATTATGCATGTAAGTTTTGTGGACAGTGTGATGGGTGAATGTAGAACCGCTCAGACACTTGACTCTAGGTCATGTGGTGGCATGCAAGGTACCCGTTGAAAGGTCCAACCCTTATCCCACACTCATGTTCCTGTTCTGTCGTGTTGATACGATTAGAGCTATGAAAAAATATGACTATGTCAGGCTGTGGACAGTGTCTGGTACCCAAAGTCCCCCTTGTATAAACCTGTTTAGGCACTTATCTAGGGTTACTGGTCAACCTCAACTTTGTAAATGCTTTACTATTATTTTGTTCTGTGAAGATCCAACCTAACCATGTTTCCCATGATGGTTAATGCAGCTGGAATTACAGGGTTGAGCATGCAATCTTTTAAAGACAATTGGGGCCCCGCTTATCAAACAACTAACAATGCTGGAATACCTGACCCAAAGGGAAAGACATACTGGACTTTCAAGTAAGTTGTGAAACATTTGTTTGTATTCACCTAATCAGGCACAATTATTTCTCAACATATGAGTGGGGGTTGCAAGGAAGGAGCAGTGTTAAAGCTTGATGTACATTGCTATTTCCTCTCTAACATCCAAACGTTTAGATGAGAGTTTGTTAAGCGGATTAATCTTGGAATAACTATCTGAAGGGCAAGAAACTTATTTTTAATAGATGAAAACGACAATTTAGGGTAGCATAAGGGCTACAAAAACTCCCCCTATGCGTGGGGTCCAAGTAAACGACCATTTAGGATAGCGTACTGTTCCCAAATTTTACAAATAGACAAGTGTACTTCTATTTTGACAATAGAGCAACTTTCTTTCATGCTTGTTTCAATTGTGAAAAAAACATGGATGCTGTTAAAAAAGGCAACAGAGTTGCTGATGTGGATATACTAAGGTAGCATACTGTTTCATTATTTTTTTTAACGACGTCGACATCCATGAAAACAAAAACGAAAGAACACTGTTATATTTGTCAAATTTAAAGTACATTGTTATGTTTGTTAAATTTGAAGTACGCTACTCTAATTCTAAATTTTGGAATAGTACACTACCCTAAATGGTCGTTAGCCCTTTACAGATTGTCTAGCGTGCTTTGTTTTCGACTGATTAGGTAGCATATTCTTGGGTTCAGTTTTTGGAAATGTTGCATGCTGCTAACTAAATATAATGGAGCTGCTGACATCTAAAATTGATGCTCACACTTAATAATGATTTCCCAACAAAATTAAATTCTTGCAGGTCAAGTGGATCTTTGTTGTGTAATATGTGGTTGGGAAATCGTTATTGAGATGGATCCCAACTTGACACATTAACGGTTTTGGTTTTTCTTAACACTTCAAAACTAAAACCAAAGTAGGCTACCTTATCCGTTGAAAACAAACTACGCTAATTGATGTGTAATTTTTTTTGAAAGTGCACTACCCTTTTACACAGAGACAGACCCAAGGCAAGTATATGGGGTGCAAGTGCGCCCCATATGTTCCCAACATTCAATAAAAATCAAAAATCTTTAATTTGACTCATCCCACTGTGAGTGCACCCACTAGGCTTGTCCGACAGCCTTGGTAGTCTCTAATGTGCCTAGCCAGAATGAGTTGCTTTGTATAAATCTCCTATTTCGGCTGCCCATTTTCCCTAATCACCTCTGTCTTGCGTCTCTGTATTTTCTTCTTGTGGCGGTGTTTGTGTTGTGTGATGGTGTGTATGTGTTTTTTGCTACATCTTCTATGTGGTTTTGGTAATTTATTGGAATGATTGGGCCTCCTATAACTGCATAAGAGAAAATTTGTCTAATAAATGAACAATGTAGAAGAAATTCCAAATTGTTGATGGTTTTGCAAACTCAAATATAGTATTCCGTCCCCAATTTATCGTAATTTCTTAGGATTTTAAATCTTAGGCTTAATTCATGTAATTTATTGTGTTTATTAGCAAGTGCTATGGTTTGTTAGTTTTTGAATTTATTTTTAGTTGTTAGAATGGATCTGGTGCGGCCTTGGTGAGCTCCATTTGGGGCGGACGCCTGGATGTTAGTGAGGCGGGCGCCTCGTCTTGTGCAGTGGCCTTGGGCTATGGTTCATCAGTCTTGATACGCCCCCGCAAGATGGACGATCCGTGGAGAAGTCCAATCTTGGAGATAATGTGCTGGAAGCGTATGCGAGGTAGAGGTTTTGTAAGGACATCGGCAAGTTGATCCGAACCCGCAATGTGTTGCACACGGAGAGAACCAGACTGAATTTGCTCACAAACAAAGTGAAATGAGAGGGCCACATGTTTCATTCGAGAGTGGAATACCGGGTTCGCAGAGTAGGTTGTGGTACCAAGGTTATCACAGTAAATCACAGGTGTAGTACGTGATGGAAATCCAAGCAGTGAGTAAGTTCCCAACCCAAGTAAGTTCAGCTACGGTGTCGGCGATAGCCCGAAATTCGGCTTCAGTGGTGGACCTAGCAAGAGCACGTTGTTTCCGAGAAGACCAAGTGATCGGGTTTTTGCCCAGATAGACAAGCAAGCCAGAAGTGGATACAAAATCATCTTTGTCTCCAGCCCAATCCGCATCACAGAATGCATGAAGAGAAGGAGGAGATTTTGCAAAAATCTGAAGACCAAGGTGCATAGTGCCATGAAGGTAGCGTAGAAGATGCTTCAATGCAACCCAGTGAGAAGATTGGGAATTTTGCATGAATTGTGCAAGTTTGTTGACCGAGAAGGCAATGTCGGGACGAGTGAATGATAAGTACTGAAGTCCACCAACAATAGCACGATAAGAAGTAGGGTCAACAGCTGGAGTTGCAGTTAGGTGAAGGGTGGGTGTGGGCGGTAAAGGCGGTGGTGGGGAGAGGAGAGGTGGCTGTGGATTGTTTTAGGGTGAGTTCATGTTGGATAAGTTTTTCGTGTAGGGCTTCAAAAGAGATAGGGTTGTCCCGGGCTCGGGTGGAGTCAATGACGGGTTTGAAAGTTTCATAGTCCAAGCCTTTGAGGATAGTGTAGATTATGTCCTCGGAATCCATGGGTTTTCCTAGAATGGCAAGCTTGTCGGTGTAGGTTTTGACCGCTCATGTAATCAGAGATGGATAGTTGGTTTTTGGTGAGGTTTGCAAGGTTGTCTTTGATTTGAAGTATGTGGCCACGGGAAGGGTTGACATAGGTGGTTTTGAGGATGGTCCAAGCTTCATGGGAGGTTTTGGCTTGGTGAACAAGGGGAGCAATGGCGAGGTCTAGGGTTCCTATGAGGGCTCCTAGGATGAGGCGATCTTGGCGAGACAAAGTAATGGCAGCTTGATTGGGAATGGTGGTGGTGGTGACTGGTTTGGCCGGTTCATTATCCGTTTCAATGGTAGCGGGGGTGGTGGTGGTGATATTATCATCGGGTTTTGGGTGGGTGCCATCGACGAATTACAAGAGGTCGAGGCCAAAGAGGATGGAGGTAATTTGGGATGCCCACGTGAGATAGGTTAAAGGGGCGGCAGTAAGATAAGTTGACCATGAAGAGGGGTTGGTCGGGTTGGGCAGCATTAGGAATGGTAGAGGAGGCTCCGGCCATTGCCATGGTGGGGGGGGGCTGCCGAGTTTGACAGGGAATTTTGGGATTATGGGGCTTGAATCTTACAGCTCTGATACCATGTAAAAATTGAGAAGCCTTGGCTTTGTTTATTCACAATGGTGCAAATATATAGTTACAATTGGAGAGTTCTAATTGTACAAGGATTGTGAGATTCTATCTATACATGGAAGATATGTTTTCCTAATCTATGTATGTAACAATATTTACCAAATACAAGAAGTAAATCTAGATTAGGAAACAATTGTAATTTAGGAAACAACAATCCAAGTCTGAGAGGGATTTGCTGAAGGGTCTTTTGCACGGCGAGGCTGGCGCCTCGGCCAGGCCGAGGCGTGCGCCTGGTGACCAGTAGGTTTGGCCGAGGATTGGAGCTGGTGAGGCGGCCTCCTAGGCCCTTCTGATGCATGTGCCTCGAGTGCAGTTGGTGCGGCCTTGGTGAGCTCCATTTGGGGCGGACGCCTGGATGTCAGTGAGGCGGGCGCCTCGTCTTGTACAGTGGCCTTGGGCTATGGTTCATCAGTCTTGATAGGGTTTGCGTCAATTTCATTGGTGGTGGTGGTGGTTCGGCAGTAGTGGGTGGAATTAATGGCGCGTGCCGGATAAAAGGAGATGAATTTGACCGTAATGGGATGAGTGGACAAGGCAAGGCAATAAATTGCCGATGATCTGGACCATTGGAATTGCCTTTTGAGTAGCTTGATAAAGAAATTAAAGTTGTTGGGTTGAGGATGGTGGTGGGGGTGGGAAGAAAGAAGAGAGAAGGTGGACACCTTAAATAAGATTTCTGTAAAATAATTTTCCATTTTGGAGATGATTTGAGGGACCAAAACCTTCTGGAAATCTCAGATATGAAATCTGGACTTCCAGAGACTGAGGAACTGACCTTTAAAAGAAAATTTAAAAAAGGGATTTTTACTCACGCAAAAAATAAAGTAAAAATATGTCTGGAAAGCTCTGGATATGGGCTACAAAAAGTGTTTTGTAGTAAACACCAAATTCCAAGTTTATCTGTGTCCAAAAAATTAGACCATGGACAGAGGTCTTAGAAAATTGCTACTGGACAGCAACTTTCTTAAGAAGAAAAACATGATTTTAAGGGGGGTTTTGCATCCATGCTTGTCCCCATTTCCCTAGGTTTTGATTAGTGATCACTTGACATTTTAGTGGTGAATCAACTATATCAAACCATCCTTGGGGTACATTAGGACTAAGCACTTCATTTGCTAAGGAAGGGGAATTTTATCCTTTGAAAATGAGATTTGATGTATGAAAATAATTTTTTAGGGTTTTGAAAATGCATTTGCAAGTAAGTAAGAACACTTTGAAGAGAATGTTGATCCTTGTAGTAGATCAACCATGGAGATGAACTTCCATGGTGATCTTCTTGGATCTAGGGCAAGAAGATGAACAAACTACATTTTGGAGTTTGAAAATGCATCATTGATGAATTTTAGGGTAAGGAGAGGGAGGTTATACCTATCTTCCTTGTGTTTTGTGTTTGAATGGATTCAAAGGCTTGAATGTGTTTAGGGTTTGAAAGTGTTTACGGTTGATGATTTGAGTTGGTTAAAGAGAAAACAAGTAGATAACAATGAAGTCCTCTATGTTTTCTCTCTAATCCTCCTCCTAAAGGGTGATTTGAGCTTGAGTTAGTGTATGTATGAGAGTATGTATGAGAGTGATTTGAAAGTATTTTGAGTGAGTGGGATTTGGGAAAGATTGAAGAGAAAATGGTGGCAATTCAAGTGAATTCCCACTGTTTTCTCCCTATTTTTCGCCAAGGTGCAGTTGCAAATTGTGTTGTTCCTCTTTTTTTTCTGTGACTGAAGGACTCAATTTATAGCCCTCTGAAATTGCCATTTTCATCCGCGCGGACAAGAGAGGAAGCGTGCACTGTTCATTAATTACAGCTTCAGGCTTTGGACACAAGGAATAAAATTCAAATTAAGCAACAAAAAATGTCCCAGCCATTTCTATTTCGGGTTTTTGACCATTTCTTTTGCTTTTTTGATTCTTTTCCATGGTTTATCCTTAAATAACAATGCCCACTTTACCCTTGCTTGGTTAGAAATGTTAGGAATTGTTAGAAATGTTAGGAATGTTAAAACTTTCGTTAATTTTCTAACGAAAATACTAACAACTCAAATTGGAGCACTTACAGTAGCCCCTCGGCGACGGTGCTTTCGAAGGAAGCGGGGTCGTCGATAAGAGTACGGCTCCATATTTGACAGGATGATCAAGTGATCGAGTGGCTGAACCTGGTGATAGGCTACCTACGTATCCCGAATGGGGAATCAAGCCGGCCGTAGTTCGGGTCTTTGACCCTGGAGATGATGGCGTTTTAGGTGCCTTGAACCTTGATGAGCAAGTTCTGCAGTCGGTTGCTGAGAGAAACTCTGCTGGAGATAAGAATGACCATTTTGGTCTGGTGGCTGAGATTGTATATCCGCTCTGCTGGGGATAGGAATGACCAGTTCGATCTGATGGCTGAAATTGTATATCCGCTCTGCTGGGGATAGGAATGACCATTTTGGTCTGGTGGCTGAACCTAATGATAGGCTACCTACGTATCCTTAGGAGGAATCAAGCCAGTCGTAGTTCGGGTCTTTGACCCTGGAGATGATGGCGTTTTAGGTGCCTCGTCCCTTAAAGATGATGGCGTTTTAGGTGCCTCGGACCTTTGGTGATGATAGCGTTTTAGGTGCCTCAAACCTTTGGAGATGATGGCTTTTTAGGTGCCTTGGACCTTGACGATGATGGCATTTTAGGTGCCTCAAACCTTGATGATGGCGTTTTAGGTGCCTCGGACCTTGATTTGAAATGTTTTCCCTTAATGGTTTGGGATGGATGGTCCTTCGGTGGACTTCATTCGTCTGCTGCCGAAGGAGAGGGTGACCGTTTTGGTCGGGTGGCTGGACCTAATGATAGGCTACCTACGTATCCTTAAGAGGAATCAAGCCAATCGTAGTTCGAAACGCTGCTGGGGGTTTCGGCCGTTGACGGGATTTTGTTAACTTTGCTGGGGAAATCGGACTTACGTTTGACTGCCGTTTGATGATTTTGAAAGAAACGGGATTCCGTTATCTTTCTCGGAGAAATCGGACTTACGTTTGACTGCCGTTGATGATTTTGATGAAAGAAACGGGATTTCGTTATCTTTTTCGGTGAAATCGGACTTACGTTTGACTGTCGTTGATGATTTTGATGAAAGAAACGGGATTCCGTTATCTTTCTCGGAGAAATCGGACTTACGTTTGACTGCCGTTGATGATTTTGATGAAAGAAACGGGATTCCGTTATCTTTCTCGGTGAAATCGGACTTACGTTTGACTGCCGTTGATGATTTTGATGAAAGAGACGGGATTTCGTTATCTTTCTCGGAGAAATCGGACTTACGTTTGACTGTCGTTGATGATTTTGATGAAAGAAACGGGATTCCGTTATCTTTCTCGGAGAAATTGGACTTACGTTTGACTGCCGTTGATGATTTTGATGAAAGAAACGGGATTCCGTTATCTTTCTCGGTGAAATCGGACTTACGTTTGACTGCCGTTGATGATTTTGATGAAAGAAACGGGATTCCGTTATCTTTCTCGGAGAAATCGGACTTACGTTTGACTGCTGTTGATGATTTTGATGAAAGAAACGGGATTCCGTTATCTTTCTCGGTGAAATCGGACTTACGTTTGACTGCCGTTAGGGTTCCTTTGAAAGGGGGTTAACTTTGGTTGACTTTGGTTAAGTCTGTTAAGTTGAGGACTAAACTGCAGAGTCCTGGAATTTTAAAGGGCAAAATGGTCATTTTGCCACTTCCTTTTCATCCGCGCGGATAAGAGCGTGACCTGGACTGGTTTTAAATGAGGGCCAACGCCCTTTCTTCTCCTTCCTCACCCTTTTCCAGTTTTTTTTTTGAATTTACTAGAGAGAGAGAGAGAGAAAACCGAGGAGGGAAGCCATTTTTGGCCAAAAAACCTTTAAAAATCTTCCATTTTCTTCGATTTTCGAGCAATGGAACACGGGGAAGCAACCATTCAAGGCCAAGGACGTGGCCCGGTAGCGGAGAGGCGATTGGAGCTCGTTCGAATGAGGAGGCACTACACCCTTTCGCAATCGATTGCGGAGGAGTACTATCCCGATGCGTGGCAACATTGGGCCACTGATCCGAGTCTCCGAACGGTATACCTCGAATCTCTTCACTTTTTTTTGTTGATTTCTTGCTTGAAATAGATTTTGTGATTGATTTTTTTTTTTTTTTTTTTGAATATCCGAAAATTGTGATGCTCTTGGGCTTGGATTTTGATTTTGATGCTTTGCATGTAGTAATAAGTATATGGGTAATGCATTTTGTTTGAAAAAAGAATGGGCATTTTGCCAAAAAATTTTTTTTTTTTAAATTCGAAAATTGCATTTTTTTTTAAATTCAAAAATTATGTTTTTTTTTTTTTTTTTTTTACGAAATTGGATTTTTGATGATTTGCATGTTGCAATGTGTTTGAAAAGAATGGGCATTTTGCCATTTTTTTTTTGTTGTTGTTGTTTTTTTTTTGAAATATGAAATGATAAGGAATTCGTCCGAATTTGGGACGGACATGAATGTATGCATGTATGCACTCTTGTAGGATTTTTTTTTTTTGTAATGGGATGATGAATGATATGAATGCATTTTTTTCTTTTTTTTTTTTTTTGAGAATGTGATTTTCTGTGAAAAGTGGGACGGATTTTTGATTCCTTTGAATGATTTGAAAAAATTGTTTATGTATGCTATTTCATGAAAAATGGGACGGAGTTTTTACTTCCGTTGACTCGATATTATTGACATGCTTTTTTTTTTTTTTTCTATGTATGAATGAATGAATGGTTGTTGAAAATCTTTTTTTTTTGTGCGAGAAAAATAGGGCTAGGTCCGTTGTATGCTGTTATGCTGCCCGATTTTCAAAATTCTATGATGCATGTGTATGCAATTTTTTTTTTAATGCAATTTTTTTTAATGCAATTTTTTTTTTAATGCAATTTTTTTTTTACTCTTTCTTTTTTTTTCAATTGCAGGGTGGAGATCGCTTTGTGACGCGCGGTGAACAAGATGAAGACTCGAGGATCGGTGGAGTACGTGGTTGACTGTGGGACCGGCTTCCGGTCTTGGGCCGAGGAGCTTTGATGAGTCCTAGACGGATCGTCATTGGGACCGGGCTGTATGCGAGTTTATCGAGTGCACGAGGGGTTGGTTAAGTTCTCCAAGAGTAAGGGTCTGATCTTTGCTTTGGCACAGCACTGGTGGGACGCGACCCACACATTCCATTTTTTCTGGGGGGAGGCCACAGTCACACCTTCCGACTACGCAGCGATCACAGGCCTGTCCTTTAAAGGACGGAGCGTTGAGTGGAGAGACGGCTACAGTGACAGGGACCTACAGGATCTTTTGGGCTTTATCCCCATTCCCAAAAAGGGATGGGGATGGAGTATGCCGTGATCTACGGGAAGATCGTAGAGACCATCGGGAATTACGAGGCTGGGGACGAGAGAGTGGGTGCGGTGCAGGTCGCCAGGGCTTTCTTGTGGTTTGCCTTTTCGAGCACACTTTTTGGACACGCCGAGGGTACGGCGATGTTTGCTTTGCTGCGGAGTTTGGAGGATGTGGAGATGGCTGGGGAGGTCTCTTGGGGAGAGGCAGGGCTGGCTGAGCTCTATTTTGCCTTGGATCGATACAGCCGAAAGGCTGTCAGTTCTTTGACGTGCTTCGAGTTTCCTCTGGAGGTACAAGCTTTCTTTTTGCTTTCTCTCTTTTCTTTAAGCACGTATTCCTCATTTTTTTGCACCGGATTGATGGGATTTTTCCCTTTCGTGGGTATGGGCTCTGGAGTTCTTTCACGTCACGATGTGGCGACAGCCGGAGGAGTACATCGGGGCATACCCGGCCATGCTCTCCTGGAGCAAGCATGCTCGGGAGAAGAGAGGTTCAAAGGGGCGCACGACCCTTAAGTACAGGGAGTGCTTGCCTTTGACGAGGCGAGGCAGGATGAGAGTATGATATTTTATCCCTGGAACCGCTTCGATGTAGAGCAGCTGAAGGGCGCCGAGATATGGACCGTGCAGCGGAGGATTTTGAGGGGCTTGACTTGAGACGTGTATTATCTGGGAGAGAGAGTGACGCGTCAGCATGGCGTGAACTCGCCTTTGATGGCTCCAGTGGAGCCTCCTGCCGACATGATGCATTCGAGCGAGAGGTCGGAGACCTGGGGCGATTACCGAGGTGGCCAGCACTTCTCGGCATTTGTGGCGATTGAGCAGTATCTGGTGTTTATCTTGAGGAGGTTGAGGATGCCCCAGGTCCTTGAGAGAGAGGGGGTAGGGATCGTACGGTACCCGCGGACGGACTTTTCATACGTCCAGGATGGGGTCCGATTGAGGGTGCAGATCCCTCAGCCTGAGCGGCTTCCACGAGCCTTTCAGCCTCGTCCGGGTATGAAGGTATGGCTTCTCCTTCCCACCTCTTTTTTTTTTGCTTCTGTCTTTTCCTTTCTTTCCTGTCATCATTTTTCACCTCAACTGTTTCTGACGCTTTTGCTTTCGTGCAGTTTCCGGAGGTGGTCGTGGAGAAGCTGACGAAGCAGGTGATCGGGGCTAAGAGATTCATCAGGAGGATGGTGGCTTGTGGAGCCCCTCAGGCTAGAGCGAGCGAGCACAGCCGGCGCCTGTCGAGCGGGAGACTTCCCCAGGCCTTCGAGCGTTCTTCCGAGACTCCTCTTTCTCCTCTCATAGATCCCGGCGTGGTGCGCGCCTTCGGATCACGTCATTCTCGGGGATCCGTACGGGCAGGGGCATGTCTGGCATCACGGTGGGTCTTCTTCACACGTCCAGGAGTCCGACGCATTCACCTTCGGATATGACTTCTTTGCAGATCTCGGTTTGCCGTATCGGGCGTGCGGTTGGTCTGGCAGAGCCTTCTTAGGGGAAGAGGACGATGATTACGAGCCCGAGACATTCATGGCTACCGAGGAGGCGGGCCCGAGCCGCAAGAGGGTCGGGGAAAGCGCCGACCACCGAGGATTACGGCGACGATTTTCTGAGATTGATTTTTGGGACTAGGATTGTACTTATTCAGACGGATACATTTTATGCACATTTTTTTTGCTTTTCTTTTTTTTTTTTGGAATGTAACGATTTAGGATTTTATTCTATTTTATCTATCATGAATGCAATTTTATATGAATGCATTGTTGCATGAGCCCTATTTTTTTTTTGGCAAGGGTGTGAGTGTTTGGTATGTGAGCTGTTTGGGTAGGCTTTGCACAGGTTTCGAGCAACCGGGATGAAAATATTCCTCCGTGGTGCAGCAGTTTGGACTGTTGCAAAAAAAATTTTTTCTGGGTGACAAACATGTCCGCGCGGATAGGACAGGAATCTGACATTGTCCTTTAATTTTGCTTCAGATCTGGTCTTCCTTTATTTCAAATTCAAACACCTTCTTCAACCACCAGTTCAAACAGACATTTTCGGGGAGAAGGAGAGAAAAACCATGAAGAGAATTGTGAACATGCAAAATCCATCCAAATTATCCCAAAATTCTCAAATGCAGTTCTTCAACAAGTTTAAAGAGTGGTCTCGGGAGATTATGCATGAGAGGAGGTCATTCTTTGAAGAGAGGTACAAAGTAAAGTGCTTGTGGTCTCTTAAGGAATTGGTTCCGGATTATGAGCTTTTGAGAGCTTCTTCCTCATTTTGGGACACTAGAAGGCATGTTTTTTGCTTCTCTTACAATGAAATGGTCCCGACTGTTGAAGAATTTCGGGCTTTGCTCGGTGGTCCTGAGGTGGAGGAGATTGCAATTCCTTTGCCCGGAGGAGCCTCTTTTGTTGACAAGTTGTGCAACCTTCTTCATCTTTCCCCGGAGGAAGCACAAGGTATGATCTGTGGTCCCGATCATTTTAACATTTCTGGTCTCCCTGATAGATTTAGGGGCTTAGGCTTGCTTGACGATGCCTATTGGGATGCCTTTGCACTTTGCATGTTCGGGACCTTGTTCATGGTTTATTCTTTTGGGATCTGTCATCGGGCTCTGCTAGATGTAGTCGTTCACTGTCGCTTGGGCAGAGACGTTGTACCTTTGATCTTGGGAGAGACTTTTCATGCTCTCGACAGGCTGGCTACCGGGAGACGGTATATGCACGGGGGCAGCCCGTTTCTCTTGACTTTGTGGCTGATGGAGCGTTTGGGGATTCTTCGGGAAACTTCTGATATGATCAAGCCTTGGACATTCGCCAGGAGAGGGGTTTTGGTGGATTTTGATGATCAGGGCTCGTGGGAGCGATGGATGGCTGGTCGTCAGACTGAAGATATCAGATGGTCGGTGCCTTATTGGCGAGTGGAGACTCGGAGAGTACTTCAGGATGGATCTCCCGTGGTTATGCTTCCGGGGCTTTCTCAGTCCAGCTTTTACATTCCGTCTTTGGTTCTGAGACAGTTCGGTTTGGAGCGAGTTCCTTTGGAGGACTTTGATGATATAGCCGCGGGGTGGTGGCTTACGCTTCCATGGAGGATCCTTCGGTGTTTCCCTTTCTTTTCCGAGTATGGAGGTATGACGTCTTTCCTCCTCGGGCTATCCTCGAGCGTCAGAGACACAGTGTTTCGACCACTTGGTACTGGATTGGTACGAGGGGCATTTGGGGAGACTCGGATGGCTATTTTGAGACGGCGTGAGGCCATTGTGGGTGCGGAGGACACAGCAGGTTTCGAAAGGAGGAGTGCCGAGGCGAGGGCTAACCCTCATGACAGGAGCGGAGATGTTGTGACCGACTATGAGGCTTACGTCAAGAGGCAGGAGAGGAGGACCCCTATGTTACCAGCTCGGCTACAGGAGATGAGAGATGATGCTAGGGCCACTAAGGCCCTGACAGAGGCTGGTCTGATAGATCCTGTTCCTATACCAGAGCTTGGTAGGAGGAAAACCGACATCTTTCCTGTTCAGAAGAAGAAGACTCGAAGGGGGAAGAAGAGGGGGGATGCCAGTACGAGCGGCTTGGAGTGATTCTGAGTTTTCCGAGTATCTCTTTCTTGTCGTAGCAGACACACTAGTTTGATTATGTATCTTAGTTTTCTTTTAGCAGGTTGCCAGTTGTAGGAATTAACCGGGCTTAGACTCATCAAAAAGTTTTTAACTGTAATGAATATGTGAATTGCTTTAGAGTTTTTCGAGACGCTTTCATGGTCTGATCAGTGTACTGATATCAAAGTATGACTTTTATTTGTGCTTTAGACCGAACCGTTTCCGGCTGCCTACGTTCCCTTCAGACAAAAGGGCTCAGGTCTCCGTAGTTCGACCCTGTTTTTCTTTTTTGTTGTTTTTTTTTTGTTGTTTTTTTTTTTTTTTTTTTGTTTTTTTTTTTTTTTTTGTTTTGTTGTTTTTTTTTTTTTTTTTTTTTTTTTTTGTGCAACCCTGTTTTTTACCTAGGCCGCCCTTTTCGGGTTTTCAACCTAGTTGGGTATTACTCTTTTAGCACTCCTTTTTTTCTTTTTTTTTGACTCAGTGTTTTTACGCGTAGTATCTGCGCAGCTTGTCACCATTCACTGGGTGTACAAAAGGATTTCCGTCGAGGTCTGCCAGTTGCATGGCTCCTCCGGAGAAGATCTTCTGGACGACGTATGGCCCGACCCATACAGGCTCCCATTTGCCGAGGGGGTTGATACGGACTGGGGGCTTCTCTTTTAAAACGAGGTCACCTTCCCTAATCTCCCGATGTTTTACTTTCTTGTCGAAGGCCCTGGCCATTCTCCCTTGGTATGCTCGGATATGTTCCATTGCTTTCAATCGTCGCTCATCTAGCAGGGCCAATTCATCATGGCGACTTTGGAGCCATTCGACTTCATTGACCTGACTTTCCAACAGCACACGGAGTGAGGGGATTTCTAACTTGATTGGGAGTACGACTTCCATTCCGTAGGTGAGAGCAAACGGTGTCTCCCCTGTTGCGGTTCTGACTGATGTCCTGTAGCCCCAGAGTGCCAGGTGCAGCTTCTCGGGCCATTCTCGACCTCGGAAAACCATTTTCCGGATGATGTTTTCCAGAGTCTTGTTTGCTGCTTCGACGGTTCCGTTGGTTTGGGGCCTGTAGGGAGATGACTTGTGACGGGTTATTCTGAATTCTACCAGCAGCCTGTCGCATTCCCCTTCGAAGTGGGATCCATTATATGAGATGTTTTCGGCTGGCAACCCGTATCTGCATATGATGTTTTCTTTGATGAAGAGGGCTACTTTCCTTGAGTTGAGGACTTTGTAGGATTTTGTAGGGCATCCTTTTCAGTTCCTTCGAAGAAACTACCAATCTGCGTCTCTTTAGGCTCTTCCGCAGTTCCCAGATTCACACTTGTCAAAATCTCTTCGGCAGCTTGGGCTCGATTTTCCTCTTTCCGAACAACCTGCTTAAAGATTTTTGTTCTTTTTTTTGTTTATTTAATGTGTCTGCTTCTTTATCTAATGAATCATTATTAAAAAAAAATTTATTAGTTAATTTATCATTAGTTAAAGTGGCAATCAAGGGATACTCAGAAAGGTCATTTCATTGAGAACGAAAAGGAAGTACAGCATTTGCTACAGACTCGTAGTCTTCAGGCGTAAGGCCGTCGGACGACTCTAGAGACTTAATCTTGACATTGAGGGACTCGGAAGACTCTACCTAGATTGACACAGAGGGACGAGGGACCAATCCAGGCTTGGTGATCATTTCTTCTTTGGTCGCGGACGGCCCTGAGAGAGTTTCCCGATTTTTTAATGGCATCGCTGTCAGGGGCGTCATGACTCGGGAATTGTACTGTTTCTGTGCTCCTTCCTTGATCATTGCTACCATCTCTTTGACTGAGCTGAAATCAATCAGGTCTGGCACCTGGATCTCTTCCCCGAATAGCTGTTGCATAATCGGACCATCCCAATCATCTGAAAAGACTTCTGTGGCTTTGGCTTTCGGCACTGTCAATTCAAACTGCGGCTTCGGACCTTCCTGGGCAGTAGGGAATTGTGGTAGTAAGCTTCTCGAACTGTTCCACTAGGCTTGGCACGCCTTTGAAAGTGTACTCACTTTTCATGGTAGTGGTAGCCCGGGTATCTTGGGTAGGTCCTAGGAACATTCTACGGACCGGGTTAGCTTTGGCTCCCCAGAACTTGTTGAGGCTATCCTGTAGCTTCAGCCGCACCCTTACGTAGGAGTGGGCTCTGTGATGTTACCGGTTGTGTGGGACCCTTTACAAAGTAGTCGGCCAAATTAGGGCGAAAGGGAGAGATTTAGGGTCGTCGGCCAGGGACCCTTCTGTGATAGCTTCTTTCCTTTGTAGAGCAAATCCTTTTCCTTTTGCGGTGTCACCGAGGAGGCCTCATATCCCGGGCCGTGGCGAGTTTTACTGTCCTTTCACCTCGATGAGTTTGTGAGTTCCTTGTTGGTGCTTTCCCAGGCCCGAGGCCGGGTAGATAGCTCATCTTTCTCATCATTTTCAAGGACCGGAGGGATTTTATCCGGGTGATCGTCGGATCTATGTTGCACACTTGGGCTTTGGGAGGCTCGGCCCGTGAAGCTTTGTTAGCATGAGACCTTCCTCGTCATGTTTGATTTCTAGAATAGGTATTCCACACATTGTATCCGTGCCCTCCGAGGTGACTAAATCCCCGTAAATGGTTGTCGAGGTCCCCATTCGAGACGAATTTCACACCTTTGGTGGAGGCTTGAGGCGACCCCCTTGACTGATGCGGCCAAGGTCTTCCCAATAAGGCATTAAAAGTGATCGGGATGTCGATAACTGGAATTCTACGAGTATCAATTTACGGCCAAACCGGAGGTCCAAAGTAGCAACTCCAGGGATGCTCGAGATGTCGAGTCGTAAGCTTTGAATGTGAGGGAGGAAGGCTTCAAGTCCGTAGTCTTGATATCAAGCGAGCTCATGATCTTTGCCGGAAAGGATATTCATTCCGGACCCATTGTCGACCAGGACCCGAGGGAGGCGTCGTTCATCCAATTGGACCGTGATGAAGAGAGGTTCGTTATGATCGGCCCAAATTGAGGGAGGTCGAGATACGTGAAAGTGATTATGTTCCCGTAGTGGATGTTTCCAATCAGTGTACCACGTCATCGGGAGTAGCATCAATAGGGACCGAGTGCGGGCCGGGCTTTCTTCCGGCTTTAGCTTGTGGGGATAGGATGAGGTGAGCGGGGACCATAGAGAGATGTTGGCTGTGTTTGCTTCAAGCTGGGTGAGCACGGGATCCTCCTTTCCGGGGTCGGGAGCTTCGGCTGTCTTAGCATAGGGACGGCGGTTCTCCTCAGGTGCTTGATCAGTGGCCTTCTTAACTGTCTTGGGATTCCCTTGGAAGATTTGCCGGATCGGGTTAACGGGTTGACTTCCTCATCGGTTGCTTCTTGACTAGATTTCTTCAATCTTTGCTAAGGTCGATGGGGAGCACTTTTGGCTACCGGCCACTCGTTCTGGCGGAGTTTAGCAACGGTGAGGGGCGAGTTTGAGCCGTATTGGCTCCTTCTGGGCGGCCCTTATAAGCGCTTCCCAAGTCACGGGCTTTTGAGTGCAGGGTTGTGTTGTTGCCCCTGGATGGCCCACAGCTAGGGCGTCCTCGATTTGCTCCCATAGTACGCCTTGCTCATAGTTATCATACAACAAGAGTCGCTATTGTCGGGGCTCGGCGGCTTTTCGATTTCATCCCGGTATAGTGCGGCCATTACGGTTCCTTTACGTAATACTCGAGTTGGAGATGATTATAGCACTTTGTGTGGGAGGCGCATCCGGTATCATGCCGGTTTCCGGGACTTCTCGAGAGTGACATACATTCGGGAAGGTGACCTCTTCTTGGGTAACCACGGACAAGGAGTGTTACTTTGTTCGGGTGGATTTGATCGACCATGCTTATTTTCTCATTTGGACGGATGGGAGTTAGTTTTCCTCTCTCTATCAGATCTTCGACTATCAGCCTGGATCGGACGCCTGAAAACCCTTTCCCCAAAGCATGGTAGGCAGTGTTGAATTCCAAGACATCCACATGTTCAGACCCAGGAAACTTCAGGGCCTTCATGTCCTCGGTTTCATATTCGTCTTCCGAAGTGTCTTCAGTCTTATGGCTATCAGCCTCCATCTCATCATACATCTTTTTTCTTTCACCCTTACAAGTAGGGCAGCCACAAGTAAAGGATAGGCAACGTTCTCCCTCGTAGTTCGATGTAGCGGCTCGATAGATCTGGGTCCAAATAAGGAGCGCCCGGGGTCCATTGTCGGGCACTGGAGCAATTAGGAAGGCGTCATGTGGATCCATAGGTATGAAAGCCCTTTGGGGAGACGCTTAGATCAATAACCCTTTTAGTGATTGCGGGCACTCGGCGTGCTCAGCGGCCAGGTTGTGACCCTTACGGTTGTTATGCCATCCGTTCTCGGGAAAGAAAGAAAAAGATCCGATGACGTTCACGAATTCTTCATCTTAAGTCGCTGAAACCCTCCATTCTTGACCAGTGCTTCAATGAACCCTTTCCATTCACCGGTTAGGTTCTTATAAGGAACATTGTGTTCTAGGATTTCGGATGTGTACGGATCTGGGCACGGGCTTTGTTGTCCCTCATCCTCTGAAGTATCCGGACACTGACCGCAGGTGCATCTTACAAGGTGCAATTCTTGGGGACCCATCTCTATTGACATTTGACTTGCATTTTCCGGTGGTTCTTCATCGTCGCTTGCTGACAACCAACCATTGTGCCTGGCTCCCATGGGTTCATTTCCGGCATGATTGTTCCAGATTGATTCCGGATCTGGGGCCTCAGTTGACTCTTCGCTCTCGTCATCATCATCGTCGTCGCTGTCATCGGAATCATCTTCCCATACTACTGGGATTTAGGCTGAGAGGGAATGCCGATCAAACCCGTTAGGGGAACATGGGTGCGTGCAGCCGCAGAAATTGTCATATACTCCCATTCCCGGAAGTGGTAATTGCGATTCGGCTTCTCCTCCCAGAAACTGCGGGGGAAGAGTGAGAGGGGGTGGCACGTATTTGACTCCCGGCAGGATATAGAAGGAATCCTCCTCCTCGATTCTTATTTGTTCTCGGGATCATATTCGGCCTCTCCCAAACCAATTTGCGAAGTGTACTAGCTCCGGATGCTCTTCGGCCTCTTTGTGATAAGCCCAGTACAGGCGCCCCGGAAGCTTTCTTGCTCGATTCTTCTCGATTGTTCTAACCATCTTGTGTAAATGGTTCTCTCATGTTTTGGCCGGAACGGCCCAGTTCTTCGGTATCGGTTTCCCTTTATTCGAGAAATAGCGGGCCTCGTATTCTTGCGGAAGTCTCGACATGAGACCAAGGTGGGTTGATTCGTTCAATATCCTCAAGGGCGAGGGGAATCAGTCGGGATCCTCGACAAGGTTGGCCATGGGTATTTGGGAACCTTCATCGGCATCTTCACAGGCATGCGAAGGTTCTCCGCATTCAATCATATTTATCGATTATGGTTCCTTGGCGAGAGGATTTTTTGTATTAGGCCTCGGGGCCTTCCAACTTTCCTTGCTCTATCAAGCCTTGGATCGCCTTTTTGAGTGAAGCGGTTGTCGATCGGATGTCCATGGGCTTGATGAAAAGCGCAATACTTTGAAATATCCACGGGAGCATTCGGATTCTGGGTTGGAAATTTTCAGGCCGCGACAAGCCTTCTTTCACGAGTCCCCTAATGATGTCGTTGAGGCATCCCAAAGTTTTCGAGGTTCGCGGCCGTGGCACAGGCTCATTTGGTTTTACGGGAGCAAAAGGAGTTGCATTATTACATTCTGTCCCACGTAGTTAATCATCTCTTTGCCTTTAGCGGGAGCGGGGCGGTGTTTGAAGGAGGAGCCCGATATACGTAGCGGAGTGCGACGGCCGGTTCAGCGATTGTAAGCCTTTTCAAACTTAGGCTGCGGAGTTAACCATGGCCCGTAAGTACTGAGTACGGGAAGTGGCGAGGAGGATCTCGAGATGTGGTTTCGAGGCATGACTGGAAGATATCCAGTTGTTCCTCTTCGAGAAGGAGGGATGGCCATTTCAAGTTTCAAATTCCACCGCTTGTAGAAGTCCCCAACATTCTCGTCGGGACGTTGCATTGTTGTCTGCGAGATCAACTCTATTTGTTTCCCATTCCAAGTTGGCCTTGTACTTTTACGTGAAGGCATTGGTAATCTGGTCCCATGTAGCCACGGCCTCGGGTTTTAAGCGGAAGAACCATTTTAAGGCCTTTGGATTTCAAAGACAGACCGAAATAGTCGGCCAATTCTGATTGGTACACCCTTTGGCCTTCATCGCCAAGGTATACGTGTCCGAGATGAGTTTTCGGGCATGCGGTACCATCAAAGAGGTCCAGATTCGGCATAACAAATTTGTGAGGCGGGGAACGATGGAGTCGGGTCCGTAGGCCGGAAGGCGGACTTCTTAGCGGTCAATTCGGCAATCTGCGCTTTCATTTCCTTTATCTTTGTTCCATGAACCGGGCCGGATGAGGGTCTTGTGGCGGAGTCATTGCGTTCAAACTAGTGGCCGAGCTAGAGAGAGGAGCTACCACCGGCGAGCAGATCGTGGAGAGGAACGGCCGATCCGGGGACGTAGGTGAAAACCTGTCCTTGGCCCAAATTACCGGGGAGCATGAGTAGGAGCACAGGCGAAGGGATAGAACCTTGCGGCCTGCTGTTGATTTTCAAGCGGCAAAGTAGGTGGAGGCAGCCCGATGTAGGCTGGATAGCTTGGATTTCCTGAGTGAGACCCATAAGTAGGCTTAGGTGCAGGCCGCTGTCCACGATCGTTGAATTGCATGGTGAGGCGATGGTGTATAACCCGGGGGATACTGCGGTCCTGGAGATTCTGATGAAACTGGGATGGAGGTTTGGTAACCCATCGAACCCTGAGTGAGGAATGGGTTTGTGAAAGCTGTGGGAGGAGCAGCTGAGCTAACATCATTCTGAGGAGGGGCTCACGGCGAGCTGTTGAGGCATGCTTGAACATGTTGTTGTGGCCCTTTGAGCTGTTCTTTGCGAAGGCCGGATTGATCGGTTCCAAACTGAGGCGGGATCCCAATTAGCTGTGGCATTCCGAGATAACCCAAACCATGAGAAGACATTCCGTATTGGCTTTGTCCCCACTGAGGGACTGCGAACTAGTTTGTGCCGTCGAGCTGCATGGATCCAGTGGTTTGTGGTTGGGGAGCTGGCTGACCTGAAGATCGAGGAGCATGGGTTCTAGTAGTGGTACCATAGGAGGTGGGTGGTGGCATCTTGGAGTAATCAGGGCGACTGAGAGTGGGATTGACATCCTCGTCTTCTTCCACGGTGAAGGTGCCATCGGGATTGAGGCTGGCGGCCAAACCGTGGCTCTTAATAGCCTCCATAAGGCTATTCAGCTGTGCTTCCTATCGTAACCTCATCTATTCTGCTAACTGATTCCACTGCTGTTCTGTCTGAGGGGTCCCGGGAGGCGGAGTGACATTGTCCCCATCATTACCGACTGATGCAGACATTCTGAAACCTGGAGTCGGAACAAACGGCGAAGTTGATGATGCGCTTGACTCTTCCCAACTGATCAAACGGTGACCCGGTGTCCGAAACCAAGCTTTGTGAGGAGCTGCGGGGGGAAAGACACGAGGGTTCAGAGATTTAGGGATTGAAGGAGGGTAGGTGTTTGGGCTTTGAGCTCATGCAACATGCAGTTATTTGTTCTTGTTTACTTAAAACATGTTTTATTAACCTAATCGGTTAGAAAAGATTGCTCTTCTTTTTCGCAAGCTATTCTGGATCCTGGGTCAGTGGGCCCCGTCACTACGTCTATAAGCCCCTCGTATTCCACCCGTATTTCGACCTCCCAGGTGGATGCCTCCCGAGCGAGGGTCCTATAGGGCACGCGGTCCCACCGACCGAAAGAAAAACGATCCTAAAAGTCGGCGGGTAATCGAGTCTTAACGAGCATTCGATGTAAATTACGGACAAAGCCGACGCCAAAGTCAAGATCATGTCCGAGGGCTCGACAAAAAGTCGGCATGATTTGGACTGATAAATGTCCACAATTGATCTTGACTTGTCGTCAATTAGGCCGTAATTAGGCATGAAATAATCATTAATCCTTGATGACTCAGTGTCATGCTGGGAGTCGTGTATAATTTGTGCCTTGCCGAGTCAAAGTCAAGGCGCCTGGGCCAATATCCGGGTCAAAGTCCATGACGGAAAACCGGCGTAACTTCGATTGATTAGGGTCCCCGAAAGATATTGACTTGGTATGCCGACTAAGGCTTGAAAGGAAAGGTCCATACACGTACGAGCATGACACGTAACCGAGACTAAAAACCAACCGGGTCTCGGACAAAGTGTGTCACGGACAAGTGCATGGTCGACACGAGGCTCCATGGGATGTTTGGGTAGTCCCGTGCTTGCACTGAGAGGCGTAATAAGACCAAACGGGCCGCGACAGGGATTTCCCCGGGTTAGTGTGATGATGTCGCCATTTCGCGGGAAAAATTCGATTTTTTGCGTTTCTTTGAAAAAACCAAATAAAACCCGGAAAAAGAACGGAGTCGCCACGCCATTTTTATTTTAAGGGCCAAAACTTTGAAAAATGCCCGAGATCAGAAATTTGGGTTCGGAGGTCATGTTACACGCCGGGAAGGACGTTAGTGTGCACCAGGAATGCCTCGTAAAACGAGTCTTCCAAGCTGAAAATCATTTGTGTGTGTGTGTGTTTGTTTTGGCCAAAATAATTTGAAACTCAGAAAAGTAAAAATTGGGATATCTTTTTAAGATTTTAAACTGATCCCATGATTTTTTGGAAGATTTTTGGATTGATATTTGGTACTCAAAAGACCTTTTGAAGTTGAGAGTCACTTCTGCCAGAATGAAAAAGGCAGTGGACCTTTGATTTTGAGATGGATTCAAGGGTCTTAAAACTTCATAATCTGGATAAACTCAGAGAATGAAAGTTGTTCCAGACACCTTAAATAAGATTTGTGAGAAGGAATTTTCCATTTTGGAGAAGATTTGAGGGGTCAAAACCTTCTGGAAATCTCAGATATGCAATCTGGATTTCCAGAAGCTGATGAACTAGCCTCTAAAAGGATGGTTTGAAAAGAGGAGTTTTACTCACTCAAAAAATAAAGTAAAAGTTTATCTGTGTCCAAAAATTAAGACAATGGACTGGGATCTTGGAAAATTGCTACTGGACAGCAACTTCTCAAGAAAGAAAATATGATTTTAAAGGGGGTTTTGCATCCATGCTTGTCCCCATTTCCCTAGGTTTTGGTTAGTGATCACTTGAAATTTTAGTGGTGAGTCAACTATACCAAACCATCCTTGGGGTACATTAGGACTAAGCACTTCATTTGCTTGGGAAGTGGATTTTTATCCTTTGAAAATGAGATTTGATGCTTGAAAATGTTTTTAGGGTTTTGAAAATGAGTTTTCTTTGCAAGAAAGTAAGAGAACTTGAAAATAATGTTGATCCTTGTAGAAGATCATCCATGGAGATGAACTTCCATGGTGATCTTCTTGGATCTAAGACAAGAAGATGAATGAACTACATTTTGTAGTTTGAAAATGCATGCATGGATGAGAGATTTAGGGTAAGAAGAGGGAGGTTATACCTATCTTCTTTGTGCTTTGGGGCTTTGGCTTGAATGTATGAGTGTTTGAGGCTTTGAATGTAAGAGTGTTTGGGTTTGATTTGAGTGAGTGAAAGTTGGGAAGATTCAAGAGAAAAAGGTGACAATTCTTATAGAATTCTCACTGTTTTCTCGAGTATATTCGCCAAATACTGTGAATTGTGTTCTTGTTTCTCCTTATTTTTGTGACTGGAGGGCTCAATTTATAGCCCTCTGAAATTGTCAAAGATGTCCGCGCGGATGGGATCAGTCACGTGCACTGTTCATTAAATGCTGCTTCAGGCTTTGGACACAAGGAATAATCTTTTTTAAAATTCAAATTAAACAAATGCATTATGTTCCTTACCATTTCTATTTTTGGTTTTTGACCATTTCTTTCACTTTTTTGATTTTTTTCCTTGGTTTATCCTTAAATAACAATGCCCATTTTTCCCTCACTTTGTTAGAAATGTTAGGATTGTTAGGAATTGTTAGAAATGTTATAACTTTCGTTAATTTTCTAACGAAAATTCTAACAAGCTCAAATTGGAGCACTTACAGTAGCCCCTCGGCGACGGCACTTTCGAAGGAAGCGGGGTCGTCGATAAGAGTAAGGCTCCATATTTGGCAGGATGATCAAGTGATCGAGTGGCTGGACCTATTTAATAGGCTACCTACGTATCCTTAAGAGGAATCAAGCCGGCCGTAGTTCGGGTCTTTGACCCTGGAGATGATGGCGTTTTAGGTGCCTCGAACCCGATGAGCGAGTTCTCGCAACGGTTGCCGGAGAGAAACTCGCTGGGATAAGGGATGATCATTTTGACGGAGCGCTATTCGCCCGCCGGGGATATGAATGACTGTTTTTGGTCCGGTGGCTATCCGCTCCGCTGGGATAGGAATGACCATTTTTGGTCTCGATGGCCATCTCGCTTCCGCTGGGATGATTGCGATTTATCGCTTTCCTAGTGTTAGCGTCTTAGGTGCCTCGAACCTTGATGATGGCGTTTTAGGTGCCTCGAACCTCGAGATGGCGTTTTAGGTGCCTCGGACCTCGATGATGGCGTTTTAGGTGCCTCGAACCTCGAGATGGCGTTTAGGTGCCTCGAACCTTGGAGATGATGGCTTTTAGGTGCCTCGAACCTTGATTTGAAATGGCCTTTCGGGTGGACTTTGTCTCGTCGCCGAAAGAGAGGGTGACCATTTTGGTCGAGGGGCCGGATTCTCTAGTGATAGGCTACCTACGTATCCCTAGTGGGAATCAAGCCCTTTCGTAGTTCGAGATTTACTCGAGATTTCATTGGCTTTTGGGATTCCGTTAACCTTCTGGGATTTTGTTAGCCTTTGCTGGGAAAATCGACGTATTCGTCCTGGGAAATCGGTCTTACGCTTGACTCGCCGTGGAAGATTTTGATGAAAGATACGGGATCTCGTTATCTTTCGAAAGATACGGATCTCGTTATCTTTCGAAATCGGTTACGTTTGAAGATTTTGATGAAAGATACGGGATCTCGTTATCTTCTCTCGTGGAAAGTCGGTCTTACGTTTGACTCGCCGTTGTAATTTTGATGAAAGATACGGGATCTCGTTATCTTTCTCGGGAGATCGGTCTTACGTTTGACCGCCGTTTGATGATTTTGATGAAAGATACGGGATCTCGTTATCTTTCTCAGGAGATCGGTCTTACGTTTGATCGCCGTTGATGATTTTGATGAAAGATACGGATCTCGTTATCTTTCTCGGGAGATCGGTCTTACGTTTGACTCGCCGTTGATGATTTTGATGAAAGATACGGATCTCGTTATCTTTCTCGGGAGATCGGTCTTACGTTTGACCGCCGTTGGTGATTTTGATGAAAGATACGGGATCTCGTTATCTTTCTCGGGAGATCGGTCTTACGTTTGACCGCCGGGGTAATTTTCTTTGACAAAGGGCTGACTTTGGTTAACTCTGGCCAAGTTGGGGACTCGAACCGCAGAGTCCCATATTTTTAAAGGGCAAAAGGGTCATTTTGACTTCGACAATCCTATCCGCGCGGATAGGAGCGTGTTCAGAGGGTTTTAAATGAGGGGCCGCCCCCTTCTTCTTCCCCAGTCTGTTTTTACAGAAAATTACGAGAGAGAGAGAGAAAATCGCCCCATGCCGCCATTGTTGTCCCAAAATCTTTCGATTTCTTCGATTTTTTGAGCAATGGAACACGGGGAAGGTGCTTTTCAAGGCCAAGGACGTGGCCCGGTAGCGGAGAGACGATTGGAGCTCGTCCGGATGAGGAGGCACTATACTCTTTCGCAATCGATTGCGGAGGAGCCCTACCCCGATGCTTGGCAACATTGGGCTTCTGATCCGAGTCTCCGAACGGTATACTTCGAATCTTTTCATTCCCTTTGTTGATTTCTTGCTTGAGATTGAATTTTGGGTGATTTTTGAATATTTTTTTTTTTGAAAATTCGAATGATTGATGTTCTTGGCTTTGAATCTTGATTTTGATGCTTTGCATGTTATGAGTATATGAGTAACTCAAAATGTGCATTTTGTTTGGGAAAAAGAATTGGCATTTTCGCCATTTTTTTTTGTATCCAAAAATTATGGATGAAAATTGTGATTTTTTTTTTTTTGAAATTTGAATATTGCATGTTGCAATGAATTTGTTGATGTTCCAAAATGTGCATTTTGCTTGAGGAAAGAATTGGCATTTTGCCAACATGAGATGATGACATGAATGTATGATTATTTTTTTTTTTGAAAAGTGGGACGGATTTTTCCTCCCGTTGATTGAATGCATGTTATTTTGTGAAAACGGGACGGAGTTTTTTACTTCCGTAGGAATGCATGTTATTTTATGAAAATGGGACGGAGTTTTTGCTTCCGTTGACTCCCTGTGTGAATGTAGGATTTTTTTTTTTTTTTGAAATGACGGATGATATGCACTTTTTTTTTTGAATGATATGCATGCATGCATAGGAACTTCTTTTTTTTTTTTTGAAAATGGGACGGAGTTTTTACTTCCGTTGACTCTTTGTATGAAAGATTTTTTTTTTATGAATGTTGATTGGGATTTGCTGAAAACTGTCTTTTTTGTGCGAGAAAAATGGGGCTATGCTCATTGTATGCTGTTATGCTGTCGAATTTTCTTTGAAATTTCATGATGCATATGTATGCTTTTTTTTTGTGCAAATGCAAATGCAATTTTTTTTTTGACATTTTCTCTTTTTTTTTTGTTTTATTGCAGGGTGGAAACAACTACGTTACGGAGCAGCTGAACAAGATGAAGACTCGAGGATCGGTGGAGTCTGTAGTTGACTTGTGGGACCGGCTTCCGAATGCGGGCCGAGGAGCTTTGCCGAGTCCGAGACAGATTGTTGTTGAGACCGGGCTTTGGGAGTTTGTTGAGTGCTTGAGGGGATTGGTCAAATTCCCTAAGAGCAAGGGCCTGATGTTTGCTTTGGCGCAGCATTGGTGGGATGCGACCCACACGTTTCACTTCTTTTGGGGCGAGGCTACGGTTACGCCTTCTGACTATGCTGCGATCACGGGTTTGTCCTTTAATGGACGCAGCATTGAGTGGCGGGACGGCTACAGCGATGCGGATCTGCAGGCTCTTCTGGGATTTTCCCCTATTCCCAAAAAGGGGATGGGGATGGAGTATGCGGTGGTCTACGGGAAGATTGTGGAGACCATTGTGAGCTACGAGGCCGGGAGGAGAGGATAGGCGCCGATCGATTGCCGTGGCCTTCTTATGGTTTGCTTTTTCGAGTACCCTCTTTGGACATGCCGAGGGGACGGCAGCCTTGCCTTGCCGAGGTCCTTGGAGGACATGGAGATGGCCGGGAGACGTCTCTTGGGGAGAGGCCGGGCCGGCGTAGCTTTACTTTGCTCTTGATAGATACAGCTGAAGGCCTGTGAGCTCATTATACTGCTTTTTGTTTGCCCTGGAGGTATAAGCTTTCTTTTTGCTTTCCCTTTCTTCTTGAGCACACACTTTTCTTTTGCACTGGATTGATTTGATTCTTTACCTTTCGCAGGTATAGGCGTTGGAGTTTTTCCACGTCACGATGTGGCGACAGCCGGCGGAGTACGTCGGGGCGTATCCGGCCATGTGCTCTTGGTTCAAGCATGCCCGGGAGAAGATAAGCTCCAGGGGGCGTACGACTCTCAGATACGCGGATTGCCTTCCTTTGACGGAGGCTGAGACGGATGAGAGGATGATATTTTATCCCCGGGATCAAGTTTCGAGGTGGCGCACCTGAAGGGCGCCGAGATTTGACCGTGCAATGAGGATTCTCGAGAGGTCCGACTTGCGATGCCTATTATCCGGGAGAGAGGGTGACGCGCCAAAGATGGCGTGAACTCGCCTTTGAGGACACCGGTGGAGCCTCCCGCCGATATGATGCACCCGAGTGACAGATCTGTGACCTGGGATGATTACCGAGCCGGCCGGCACTTCTCGGATTTCGTAGCGATTAAGCCATACCCCGTATTTGTTTTGAGGAGGCTGAGGATGCCCTGTGCTCCGGGATAGAGAGGGGCTTGGGATCCCGCGGTACCCTCGGACGGATTTTTCATATATCCAGGATGGGGTCCGATTGAGGGTGCAGATCCCTCACTGAGCGGCTTCCACGAGCTTTCCGGCCTCGTCCGGTATGAAGGTATGGCTTCTCCTTTCTTTCTTTTTTTTTTTTTGCTTTTGTCTTTTCTTTTCTTTCCCGTCATCATTCATTTTTTTTTTTTCAATCAAGCTTTCGACGCTTGCTTTTGTGCAGCTTCTGAGGTGGTCGTCGAGAAGCCGACGAAGCAAGTGATCGGGGCTAAGAGATTCATCAGAGGATGGTCGCTTGCGGGGCTCCTCGTGCTAGAGCGAGGCGACCACGGCCGGCGCCTGTCAGGCGGGAGGCTTCCCCTATTCGTTCAGAGACTTCTTCAGAGACTCCTCTGTCTCCTCTCATTGATCCCCGCGCGGTGCTGCCTTCGGATCACGTCCTTCTCGGGGATCCACACGGGCAGTGGACACGTCTGCGCATGGTGGGTCGTCTTCGCACGTCCAGGAGTCCGACGCCTTCACCTTCGGATATGATTTTTTCGCAGATCTTGGCTTGCCCTATCGTAGCGTGCCGGTTGGTCCCGACGAGCCCCTTTCCGGAGACGAGGACGATTCTTAGCCCGAGATCTTCAGGGCTCCTTAGGAGGCGGGCCCGAGTCGCAAGAGGGACCGGGGACATACGTCGGGCGCTAGGGACTCCGATTGATTTCTTGAGATTCGAGATTGAGATTTGAGACTGGGATCGAGATTTGCATGTGCCTATGCACACATTTTTTTTTGCTCTTTTCTTTTTTTTTTTGTTTTTTTTTGGGATGCAATAATTTAGGATTATGGATGTTTGTTTGTTTTGTTTTTTTTTGGCACACTCTTTTTTTCTTTTTTTTTTTGGAATGTAATAATTTAGGATTTTATTTTATGAATGCAATGCAGTATGAATGCAATGTTGCATGAGCCTTGGTTTTTTTTTTTGGCAAGGGTGTTTGTTATATGGACTGGTTTGGGGAGGTTTTTGCACAGGTTCCGAGCAACCGGGACGGATATTCCTCTTTTGGTGTAGCAGCTTGGACTGTTGCAGATTTTTCTGATGGAAAGCAAACATATCCGCGCGGATGGGGACTGCATCTGACATTATCCTTTAATTTTGCTACAGATCTGGTCTCACTTTATTTCAAATTCAAATATCCTCTTCAACCTCCAGTCCAAACAGCCATTTTCGGTGAGAAAGAGAGAAAATCCATGGAAAACCTTAGAAAAGCTTCATCAAAATTGTCCCAAGAATCTCAAATGTCATTCTTCAACAAATTCAAGGATTGGTCCCGGGAGATCATGCATGAGAGAAGGTCCTTCTTTTAAGAAAGGTATAAGGTGAGGTGCTTATGGTCTCTCAAGGAATTGATTCCGGATTACGGTCTTTTGAGGGCTTCTTCCTCATTTTGGGACACTAGGAGGCATGTCTTTTGCCTTTCCTACAACGAGATGGTCCCAACCGTTGAAGAATTTCGGGCCTTGCTTGGAGGTCCGGAGGTGGAAGAGATAGCGGTTCCTTTGCCCGGAGGGGCTTCTTTTGTTGACAGATTGTGCGTCCTCCTTCATCTTTCCCCGGAGGAAGCGCAAGGTATGATCCGTGGTCCCGATCATTTTGATATTTCCAGTCTCCCTGATAGATTTAGGGGCTTAGGCTTGCTCGACGATGCCTATTGGGATGCCTTTGCACTTTGCATGTTCGGGACCCTGTTTATGGTCTATTCTTTTGGGATCTGCCATCGGTCTCTGCTGGATGTAGTCGTTCATTGTCGCTTGGGCAGAGATGTTGTACCTCTGATCCTGGGGGAGACTTTCCATGCTCTCGATAGGTTGGCTACCGGGAAGCGGTATATGCACGGGGGCAGCCCGTTCCTCTTGACCCTGTGGCTGATGGAGCGTTTGGGGATTCTTCGGGAAACTCCCGACATGATTAAGCCTTGGACATTTGCCAGGAGGGGGGCCGGGATTTCGATGATCGTGGCTCATGGGAGCGTTGGATGGCTGGTCTCCACATTTAAGATATCAGATGGTCGCTGCCTTGTTGGCGGGTGGAGACTCGCAGAGTGCTTCGTGATGGGTCTCATGTGGTCATGCTTCT